>VRYO01000570.1:4188494-4246409 GCA_009812075.1 Sialia sialis
CTTATAATGTTGACATTACTGTAATAAGTCTGTGAAGTCTATGAAATCATTATGCAGTACTCCTGACTATATTTGTAAGTTTCCAATGAGATCTAGAGGTAGAACAAAACAATCACAAATTAAATGTTTGTTGTTGTAGTGGATCACAAATTAGAACGATTTCCATGGCAACGCCTCTAGTCTTCCTTTAGAAAAGATTGCCACATTTTATTTGCTCCTTATTTAAAATGCAATCTATTACATGCTACCATATGAATAATTTCTTCCTTACATTCTAAAAATAACCCCCAAACCCCAAAACAAACCCATGCCTTCAATAAGTCATGTCAAAGGTGCAACAGAAGTCCAAGAGTTACAAAAACCTGCCATATATAATAACCAACTGTGGAGAGTATGTTTACAAAGGTAATGCATATGGAATATGTTCTGCTTTTTGCATGGATTTTTCTTGGGGGAGTTGGATCATGTGTAAAAAGGCAGTAACATAAGTTCTGGTATAGCAGATTTCGGTACTATTTTTCCCTGCAGAAATTTAGAACACTGTAACGTTTGCTCCATCATGTAGATCAGAACAGACTTTGTCACCTGCAGCATCTTCCTCACACATCGCGCTCACGGCTGCAGGTCCTGCCCACCCCCATCAGCACCACAGGCCCCAAGCCCCACCCACCCCATCTGAGACCTGGCCAATCCCATCCCGCCTTTCTCTGCTCTGTCCAATCACAGCCACCCTTTCAACGGGCCCGCAGATCCGCCAAGCTCTGCCTGCTCAGCCCTGCCCTTCAGCCTGGCTCTCCTCAGGTGCAGCTCCTGCTCACATGGCCGTGCTAGCGCAGGCAGGTGCTGTTGGGGCCCAGGAAGGGCCAGCAGGGGCTGCCGTTCATGCCCTGGCCGGGAGTGCTCCCAGGGGAAGGAACAAGTGTGGAGGAGTGAGCAGGGTGGTCCTGCTGGAGTGGCGGCAATGGGAGTGAAGCCTGAGGGGACAGCAGGGCTCAGGGAGAAGAGCAGGGCAGGAACAGGTGGGCTGCTGTCCCAGGTTACAATGTAAAGATGTGCTCAAAAGTATGTATTCTATCACTACCTGTTAAAACCAGGTGGGGCAATGTTCTTCATCTTTTCCACGATTCATCCTTCCTCCAGAGACTAATCTTCTGTAAATGGCCCGTTGAGACCCACTGCATGACTGATAAAATTGCATCATCCCATTGGCAGATGCTCCACTCAAGGGGAGGAGCCAAACATTTCCTACCTAGATAAAATCTGAGATTTGGAACACCAAGGCAGTCCTTACCCACTGGTTTCCAGAGAACAAGAGCTACAGACCTTTCTACAGGATCACTACTTCAACAAGACCGCTTCATCTGGACTGCTACCACCACCCTAGCAGGGTGTCAGGTTGTATTCTGACTCTGTCAGTGGCTTTCTTTTGTACTATTGCATGTATTATTTTTTTTTTCCCTATTAAATGGTATTTCTGACCTGGAGTCTCTCACTGGTTTTGCTTTCAAACCAGCCGTGATTGGTGGGGCTGGGTTCTGCCTGGGGCTGGCATTGGCTGGGCTGGTTGGGTGGGATGGGGGCTGGCCGTGCCATGGGCTATGAATGGCGTGCACGCTTGGGCTCCACTGTTGGTGCAGCTCTGGGGTCATGTACATGCGCGGAGTTGCTGCTCTGGAATCTGGGAGCGCTGGTGAGCCAGGTCCGGAGCCCCGGGCGGGCGCTGTCCCCGGGCGGGTGGTGCTGGTCTGGCCCAACCTGAGCTGGCCCCTAGAGCGCCCAGTGGGGCAGCGGCTGTGACCTGCTTGCTCCCCCTTACCGGGGAGTCAGGCAGCGCCGCCTGAGTCTGGTGCGGGGCCTGCGGGGAGCCAGCCATGCCATGGGGCAGAGGCTCACTGAGTGAGAGGGCTGGGATGTGGCCCCGTACGGTTCCGGAGGTTAAAGTAGTATCAGAAATAAGGGCAATAAAGCTGTTTCACTTTATTATTGCTATTTTCTACTACTATCGCCTTATCATGTTATTTTAGTGTTCCAGTTATTATTTTATTACTGTATTATACTATGGTGTTACTGTATTTCTAGTACTTATTTTTTTTTCTATTACAAGATACACAACGCCTATTAAATTAAGATGGTAAGGCTGAAACACCAGTTGTGTTCACCAACATGCCAACATGCAGCCCCTGGGGCTGGAGCCAGCCCTAAAGTGATGTGGAGCTGAAATAAATCCCGTGGGGAAGGGGCTGCAGGAGGTGCTTTGGGGCCTCCAGCCCCCAAAGTGGTATTAAGCACATACCAGGAGTGCCAATGGAAGGTGTGTATTGGGGTTTAGATCTTATTTGCCACCAAAGCAGAGGCCCCCTTGGGGATGGGAATAAAAGCTTATAGAGATATTTAAGTGATGACAATGACTGATTTGTGCCTTGTCAACAGGTCTGAGGTGCAGTAAGAACCAGGAGCAGCTTTTAGCTGGAGGCAGTGGGAAGCTGAGGAGCTGGAGCTCAGGAAGCAGAGCTGATAGAGACACAAAGATGCTTAGGGGTGACAAAACTCTTGTAGGACTGGGATAGGGAGTGTTGGGCTGGGATAAAGATGATGGGGTGGGAACTGAAGTGTTGCTGAGCCATAAAGATAATTTGCTGACAGCCAGGCACCTTTTCACCTGGTGGTGCTGGGAAGATGCGGAGCTGGCAGTGAAATAAAGCTTGTGGGGCTTGAGCTGAAATCATTGTGAGGCTGGGATAAAAACTGCTGCTGAATGTGAAATCACTGAAGGGATGAGATAGGGCCTACGGGGTTGGAGCTGAAATTTCTGCAGAGCTGGGAGAGCAGCTGTGGGGCTGGAGACATAATGAAGATCCTGCCCTGAGAACCAAGCACAGCTTTGCCTGGCAGTGGTGGGAAGATTCAGAGCTGGAGCTGAAAGAGTTGATCTGGCAGTGAAGTAAAGCCTGTGGGGCTGGAGCTGAAACCACTGGGGGGACTGGGACTGTGGGACTGGGATAGTGACTGTGGAGCAGCAATACGGACAAAAGGGCTGGAGCTGGAATCGCTGGTGCCAGGATAAAGACTGGAGCTGAGATGGCACTGGAGCTGAAACAGCGGAGCTGGAGGCATAATGAAGAACCTGCTGTGGCAACCAGGAGTAGCTTCACTTGACAGCCCTGGAAGATGTGGTGCTGGAGCTAAAACTGCAGAACTGGCGTTGAAATAAAGCTTGTGGTGCTGGAGCTGAAATCACTGTAGGACTGGGATGGTGTCTGGATCTGGCATAGCTGCTGTAGGGATGGAGCTGAAGCATCCCAGCTCTGCTGGGGCCAAAATGAGGATCCTGCCCTGAACCTGGTGCAGCTTCAACTGGCAGTGGAGGGATGATGCAGAGCTGGAGCTGAAATGGCAGAGCTGGCATTGAAATAAAACTTGTGGGAAGCTAGAATCACTGGGGCTGGGATAGAAACTTTGGGACTTGGATAATGACTGTGGGGCAGAATTAGGGACAGAAGGACTGGGGCTGAAATCACTAGGATAATGATAGCTGGGATGAAGACTGGAGTTGCGATGGGGCCTATAGGGCTGGAATAACAGCTATGGAGCTGGAGCTGAAAGGTCACAGACCTGAAGTGAAACTGAAGATCCTGCCCTGAGGACCTGAAACAGGTTTTTGGGGGAAGATGTAGACCTGGAGATGAAACAGCAGAACTGTGATGAAATAAAGCTTGTGGGAGATGCAATCACTATGGGGTACAGATAGTAACTATGGGACTGGGATAATGACTATGGTGTGGGAATAGGGCAGAAGGGCTGGAGCTGAAATCACTGTAGGACTGGGATAGTGTCTGATCTGGGACGTAGGGATGGAGCTGAAACATCACAGAGCTGGAGCCAAATGAAGATCCTGCCCTGAGAACCTGGAGCAGCTTGGGCTGGCAGTTTTGGGAAGATGCAGAGCTGGAGTGGAAACAGCAGAGCTGGCAGTGAAATAAAGCGTGAGGGGCTGGGGCTGAGATCACTGTGGGACAGGGATAAGAACTGTGGGACTTGGGTAGTGAGTGTGAGACTCAGTGAGTGTGGGGCAGGAATATGGGCAGAAGGGCTGGAGCTGAAATCGTATTAGGATAGACACTGGAATTATAGGGCTGGGATAGCAAATGGGGCTGGACCTGAAATATCACAGAGCTGGTGTTGAAATAAAGCTTTTGGAACTGGAGCTGGATTCACTGTAGGACTGGGACAGAGACTGTGTGGCTGCAATAGTGACTCTGGAGCTGACATTGGAACTGTAGCAACGGAGCCAAACTGAGGATCTTGCCCTGACACAGTCCTTTCCCCTTTCCCCTTTCCCCAATATTCCCAGCTAGCTAATTAGGGATGGGTAGAGGCCCTGCATTATGAATAGGCAAACAAAGAGGGGCTCTTTCCTTCTTGGCTTAGTTCCAAGGTTTATTCTTGAAGGGGGTGCACAAGGAAAAAGAGAGCGAGCACGTGGTACACAGGGGTTATAAAGCTTTACAGGAGAAGGGGGGAGTGGTCAGGGGTCAGGTAATAGGAGCTTCTTCCGCTTGGTAGGGTCCACAGGTCAAGGAAAGCAAACATATGTTGGTCAGTGAAATGCACCATTGCCCTGACAACCTGGGGTAGTTTCACCTGACAGCACTGGAAAATGCAGAGCTGGAGCTGAAACACCAGAGCTGGCAGTGAAATAAAGCTTGTGGGGTGGAGCTGGAATTACTGTGGGGCTGGGATTGAAGACTCTGGAGCTGGGATAGGTATGAAAGGAAAGGGGAAACAAAGCAAGGGAGGTGTTGTTGAGGAAGGGCCTGGGAAGGTTAGGCAAGGGAAGGCAAGGCGAGCAGGTGCAGGAAAGGAATGCCAGGGGAAGGAGAGAAGGGACAGGGGACGAAAACCAAGGAAAGGAGGGCAGTTCAAGGGAGGAACAAAATTCAGAGGTACTTAAAGCATTCCTTGCCTCAGTCTTTAATGTCAGGGCCAGTTGTCCTGAGGATACCCAGCCCCCAGAGCTGGAATGTGGGGATGGGGAGTTGAGTGAAGCCCCTGTAATCAGTGGGTGGTTATTGATGTGCTCTGCCACTTGCTCACTCATGGGATCCACCCCAAAGTAATGAGGCAACTGGTGAGAGAACTTGCCAAACCATAGATGTAAGATGAATGCAGGAATATATTCAGTTTACATGTAAAGAAAATTCAAGCTCCCCTTGTTACTTGCTGTAAACAGGGTACTGAAAAACATAAGGACATACAGAAATGTAGTCATTAATGAGATTTTAATCTGGCAGCCTACCTTGGAATAATGCATTTATTACAAATTTAAAGGAATTCACTAAAATAGCAACTAAAATATTGTCTTGTGTTCACAGTGATCAAGAGTCTAAGGTGCAGTTTTTGAAGTATAATGCAATTGCCAGTTACACCAGGTTAACAATAGGATTTAAATAGTTTCTATTTCAGTATCCATGCCTACTGTTTGAAGTAAAAACTCTACTAACTGACCTAGACATTGTCCTATTAGAAGGAGACATGAGAAACTTTGCTGATATCTTACAGTTGTACAATCTCTACTAGAACACCCAAAGGCAAGGTATACACTGCTTTAAAACTACTAGTGACAAAAAATCATGTTTCTGCTTAATGAAGAAAATAATATATGACTCATCCAGAATAATGGGAATATATTACAAATTCCAAAGCAAGAATTAATGCATCTCTGATCTCCAGATAATCATTTTTAATTAAAGCAAGTAAAGTGAGAGCAGCTAGAGGTATAAGGGATAATTATTGAATGAGAAATATGCCAGTCAGATATTTCTGAGCACAATTATTCAGGGATAAATTTGCCATGTTATGTTGCCTTTTATAAGATGTTAGAAAGAACCTTACCAGCACACATACAGACTCTAAAAAGGCTTTGAGAACTTTAAGTTCTTCCCAAATTACATTAATAATGGGAGTTTCTCAAATATACTGAACAGCAAATAGAACTATTAATCTCAGCGCCTGACAGCATATATTTCACCCAAGATTTAACAGCAAGAGAGAAAAGGCCACCTGGATTACTTGTTCTGAGTGACCTTGCTGCTGCTCTGCACTTGGCTGTGGGGAAAGGGATTTCCCTTGTAAAGCAGGGTTTTTGACAAGAAGTGCCTCCAGTTTTTTTAATAAGAGCCTCATAATAACCAATTAGACAAAGCAGCACATGTGCTTCAGGCACATCACATTACTGCTCTTCTCAAAACAACACAAAACTCATCATAAGGTGGCTAAATTAGAAGTGTGGGCAACTCAACTGTCTCAGAGTCGAAAGGGAGCTGCCAGGTTCCATAAAGGGGCTGTATTATCGCAGGCAAAGGGATCCAGGAGTTAAATTAACAATGTAACCCCGAGCCATTGTAATCACACTCTTCCCAGTCCTGTCGCCCTTTTCCCCAGAGGGGAAAAACACAATTTCTGCTGCAGTTACTGTCAGCACCAAGCAACCTGTGACATTATAGTCCATGAACAGAACAGATTTCAGCTCACGTGCTGTTACTTTTAATTAGTTGTACCAGTTTCAGCTTTCTCAACATTTCCCTATGCTTTAAGAACAAGCAGTATATTAACAGGGGTACAAGAGGGTCAAGTAGTGTTCAGCAATTCATTCATAGTAGTAAGAACTTGTCTCGGTCTGCTTCAAATACCCTATTCATAAATATTGTGTCAACACTCACTGTGAAACGGTGCTAGGATTTCAAATGTGATTCTGTATTACAGTTAAATGATGTTTTGCTGTGTCATAGCAAGTCACAGGCAACAACTTTTAGCAAGCCTTCTTTAGAACACGTAGAACATTGCCCTGCAGTGAATCTCAGTTCTGATGTGCAGACATCTAATTTCTAGCCAGTTCACACTTATCAAATTTTGGGCCAGCATTTTTCTCTAAATTCTCTTACATTCCCCTCTACCCTTAAAGAATGATTATGTCTTTTGCCAAAACAAACCAAGTTCTTTTTTTTCCTCCTTTTTAAAACAGGACAGTTTTGTTACTCCTGAAAATCTCACTAATTCTGTTTCATGCTTTATTCATCATTACTCAGCATGAGTGATTGGAATTTACACAGTATCTCAGATTAGATCAGTAATTTTCTGGTAATATTCAGCTGTAATTCACCTGCTGCTTAAACAGTAGCAATAAATTAATATAGGATATTTCACAGAGTTCATTCCAGCTATAGGCTGGTGTCGTGGTTTCGGTTCAACTGGGCAGAAATACCAATTTTGTGTAGTGGTTTCAGTTCAACAATTTGAGATTTCCCAGCCAATACACCAATTTGTGTCATAGATTTGGTGTTGGCCAAATTGCCAATACACACACTAGAATTATTAACTCATTTCCTGCTGTGAGATAGGATTAGGAGGATGGCAAAACAGGTTCAAACTTAAAAGGGTGCAAAGAAAAGCTTTTTTACTAGAAACGATAAGAGAAAATAATAAGAATCAGAATAAAACTTTTAAAACATTTCTCCTCCCCCATAACTTCTTTTCTTTCACATTGACAAGGTACAGAAACAAATTAGTCAGTTTACCATCTCTAAAATAGTCTTTCACCAATTTGCTTGGGAGAGAAGAGTTCTCTCTTCAGTCTATGGAGATTTCTACACAAGAAACAGTTTTCTTGTGGCCTTGATGTCACAGTCATCAGCTGCCCAGGAGAATGGAAATGTGATCACTGTGTAAAAATCCCTTCCTCAACTAATAGTTTTCCCACAACTGTTATTGAGGACCATGTCAACTTATGGGGCACACTTTAGGGATTATATTACAGTTCAAACAAAAGCCATCTTCATCTTCATCATCTTCATCTTCAATCTATCTTTATCTCCATCTTCTTAATATTCTTGATCTTGATCTTCTTCTCGTTCATGTTAATGTTAATGTTCATGTTCATCTTCATCTTCATCTTCATCTTCATCTTCATCTTCATCTTCATTTTGTTGTTCTTCCTCTTCTTCCTCTTCTTCTTCTTCTTTTCCTCCTCCTCCTCCTCATCCTCCTCCTCCTCCCTGTCTCCCCCAGGAACAGCAGGTATCTTAATCTCCTCTCTATTCAAACTTATGGGATCACAGACATTTCAACAGCCGCTTATTCTAGCACAAATGCCTCTGCTCATATCTAGAGTTAAACATTCATCCACCCCACTATACATCTCTGTGTGTTACAGGGAAACAAGAGATTCTTTTTCATAGCTTAAAAAAAGAGAAATTTCCATGACTCTCCTCCTTCCCTCATCTGGGATCTGACTCTTACCTTTGTCTGACCTCGGTATTTCCACACTATTTCTGTGCGTGTCTACATCTTGGTCCTTTTCTTTTCACTCAGGAGGGAGAACAAAGTGTCTGAAAGTCTAATCCTGGGCAGTGAAAGAGTCAATATGTTACCTGGGCAGTGGCTGGAGAAGTTGGGGTGGAGTATTTCAGGCCATGTTGGGGAATGGCCCAGGATAGCAGGGCCCCAGTGAGAAAGGGTGGTGGCTGCTCCAGCTGTATGAGTGTTTTCTGGTGTTTGCTGCATTCAGTTCTAGCTGTGGACTGGTGGTCATTCCACCCCCTGCCCACCATGCTAAGGCTGGGGGGGCCTTGCTGGAATGGGACCCATCTGTGTCTCCCCCTCTAGTAATGCTGAACAAGTCTGGGCCATAGTGACATGTGTGAACAAGTCTAGGGTGTGATCTGTATCATACGCACCAGCCAAACTATATTTAGCTGTTTTTCTGCATATTTTGCTGTTTCGTCACATGCCTAGCTGTTTTTATATATATTTTTTTGTTTAGACCAATGTTTATAACAGATGCACAGGATGAGCCATTTTTAGGTGTTTTTTTGCAACTTCTTAAGATCCTTCAAGGCTACTGAAACATAAATTGTGCTAAACTGGGAGAGAAAAGACTGAAAAACAGAATACTGAGATTAGAAGACCTGAGATAAAGGTGGGCGGCAAAGTTCTGGACAGCGATCAATCACCGTACCTGAAGGGCTCGTGCAGGGCGCGTGAACAGCATAGACGCACCAATCAAGAAATGTGTGATCGCGTGGACAGTAGCCTTAGAGTGTATAATTAGCACTAAAAGTAAACAACTAATTGGCTTCTGCATAATCATATTGATTTGCTGTCCAGAAGTCCTGTTTCTCCTGCATCCCCCAGGCTGCACGGGCACTGCAGCGAGGCGGGCCTGGCCAGCACAGAGCTGCTCCATGCCAGAGGCAGGACAAGGTTCTGCCGAGCCCCAGGCTCCCTGGCAGTGCTGGGGAGGGGCACTAGGATCTTAGCAGCCATGAAGCCTCCCCTTCCCCTTTCTATTGGGAGCCCCAGCTGAAAACAGGGCCTGGCATCAGAACCTGCCCCTGGCCTGGGCCCAGCCAGGCCCGTGGGCCGCACTGAGGGGACCGGGCTGGTGTTACCTCTGTTATAAATCTGAACTCACACTTTTACGGAGTTGCTATGCCAATGGGAATTTATTGATTAAATGAGCAAGCAATAGCAGGCAAGTACAGAGCTGGGTGTGACTGGGGAGTCTCGGCTCCTCTGCAGTCAACGAACAAAAGTTCAATTCTCAGTCTTTTTTATCCTCTTATTCTTCCATAAAGACATCAGTCTTCCGATGTATTTTGCGGATGTGCACCTTGTTGTTAGGGAGCCTTCTGTCTTCTGGTGGTCGTGGGAAAAGGCTCAGTGTTTCTTCCTCAGCTTTTGAACAATGGACTAAATACAACTTTTCCAAAAATGGTTAGACCACTTTTCTGACAGGCTCAGGGTCCCCAACATGACAGCTTTATGTTTTCCTGCTATTTACACAATTCTTATCAATTGATGAACAAACGATTCATGCAAGTAATTTATTACAACCTCTACTGACACCTGAAGGGAAAGAGAGAACTTTCCTGGGTTTTTTTCATCTTTACACGTGTCTTTCACAAAGATACATAAACTTTCTCACTGGTGTAATAATGCATCAATATTAAAAATCAGACACAGATTGGTACTTGTCAGGTCCAAAGGAGGCTGTGCTGGTCCTGGCAGAGAGCTATTTCAGGAAATTTATACAAACCACTAAATTAAGACTAACAACTCACATCCGGTATTGTAGCTTTTAAAATGTTAATTACTAATATCATAATAGCAGAACATTATACTCTGTTTCTGTTTGATGTAAAGAAGACACATTTCAGAATTATTCCTATGTATCAATGATATTGCTGTTATGAGACTTCCAACTGATGGGGATATTTTGCTCTCGGTAACAGCTGTGGGAATTACTGAAGAATACAGGAACAGAATCTGTCCAGATAAACCTGTCTTGTGTTTTTGCTGCATGGTGCTGAGAAGGTTTTTTACTAAAAAAAGTTCAAGCAATCCATTAAATTAGTTGCAAAATGAAATAAACCAATCTTTTAATAAACACTTAGGACTAGAACGGATTGGGACACATGAAAAAAAGGAAAGGCTGTTGGAATATGTGGTTCAGCTGATGCCAAAATATTTCAGAGGTGGTATCTGTTCTGTTACTGGAAATATTTTTTGACAAAAAAAATTTGCAGTGAATGTGCCAGCAGCCTGCCAAATTCCAATTTACCCTGGTTCATGGAGTGACTGCAATGGGACTCAACAAGTGGATCTAATCCATATGCCAAAATGCTACCCCTTAACTAAAGCTGATATTAGCTGAGTAGGAATTAAAAGAGCAATTCCTCTTAAAATTAAAATAGCAAAATATTTTCCTGCATATTTGCCCTGGTTTGTGAAGTAAAAGCAACAGCTGCATGAAGCTGTATAAGATGGAAGACCTCCTGCCTATGTGATGTATTATGCAATGCATAGAGGGCTTGTCTTAGAACTAAAATGTGGGTGGAGGGTCAAAGTGAATAGAACATAAAATACCGACACTTTCATGAATTAGTGTAAAAATACAATTTAACTTTGTTCAAGGCAAAGTGCATGAGACTGCTTTCCAAATTTCAATTTTTACAGGCTTCAAAAAGAGAAAATCACAGCAAGTACGCAGGCTATGGTTCTCATAATAATGTGGAAACTGTGCTATTTTGGCTTTTTGTAAAATAAGTGTAAATGTGCTCCTGAATATCTGTTACAGATTCTTTTTGAATGGAAATGTCAGTGGAGAGTTCAGAGATGAAGCGGCAGCAGCAACATTTCCAAGCCCTAATGCGTTTGTAGAGAGCAGAGGAATAATTACTCTAGAACACAATAAAAGCCCCTCAAGGTTAAGTTAACAGGGGAATGTGAGTGAATCACACACCAGCAATGCTTTGAAATCTGGCTTCTATCTTAATTGTCACAAATGCAGAAGCAGGTTTATTTCTGTCTGTAATAGTTGCATTTCCTGTACAAACATCAGTTTGAAGCTCCATCTGTTGCCAAGGACCTTTTGAAAATGTAGGTTTCTTGCTTCATTTTTATGAGTCAGACAATGTACATTGCTGGTTTAAGCCAATTATACACAGGAATGCTTCCCAGATAAATATTTACATTTGTAAATTTAAGTTCTGCTTTTGCAAATGGTTGCTATTATAAGCTGAAAATTCACTTTCCAAAGCATTTATACTAATGAAGCTCAATACTTCAAATAGTCACCAAATGCAAACAAATAGAAATTTAGCACAACCAGTGTGTGTCTGTGCATTTTACAGACACAATTCTTTTGTACAATATTTTCTAAGGTCTAAGTAGGAATGACAAATGAAATAACCTAAGGTACACTATTCATTACAATATTAAATGTAGCAGTTTCAAAAGCATACGCTCATTCCAGAAAAGGTAGATGTACACGTATTCCAAAATACAAAAATGCAGTATTTAAAAGCCTTCAGAAGATTAGTTAATGATCTGATTTTGGCCTCCCTTGAAGATTTCACACTAGTTAAAAGTGATTGGAAGCAACAGGTTGTCCAGGGGCAATAGCAATGCTATCAGAGTTGCTCCTGAAACAGCTGTTCTTCATCTCATTTAGCATTTCAAAAAATTACCTGAGTAGAACACAATTAAACCTTAGAATATTATTCCTCACTCCCCAACCAAACCACATCTCCCATAACACTAACACTACTTTACTACTTATTGTTCCTGTAATTATTAAACTATTAAGTTTTATTATATGTTTTGCTATCGGTTTTGTGCTCCTGGGATGGAATCAGAGGTGAGGAGCCTGGGAAGCTGAGGAAGAGTAGAGGCAGCTGAAGGTGTGGGGAGCAGAGGGCCCACAGCTGCCCTGTCTGGAAGGGAGAAGGATCAGTCCCAGAAAATGAGCTGAGGGCTGGCTGGGAGTAGCTGTGGGTGAGAGTGATTGTGAGGCTCCTTTGTAAAATGATTAATTATCCGATACACTGCTGGGGAAGAAACCTGGCTGTTGAAGCACTTTGATGTGGCTGATGGCTGGCTCTGAGGAGATGGAGACACTGGGATTTGCTGCTGTTCTGAGTTGTTTCCAGAACTGTCTCTTAGGAGTGTATAAGTGATGTTAACCAATTAATCTTATTTACCAGTGAAATGATGTGGATAAATAAATCCAACAACAGCATTAGGCACGTCTGTATTTATTTTAGCATCATCTAAATACTGTTAGTCTAAGAATTGTTGCTGCTAATTATTTTGTAATCATATCTGTGAAAGGACACACTATGGAGAAATTATTTTCCATAAGGTTTTGACAGAGCAGGTTATGAAGACTGTAGAGGGAGGGCTTTCTTACAGCCAGACTGATTGTGCTGATGCACTGTGGTACTTTTGAGTCACAAGCTGGGGGTGGAAGTGCTATGTCTACATCAAATGGCATTGAAAACCTTTTCCCTGCAGAATTCTCTTTGTTTTCTGCCTTTTAATTACAGAAAAAAACATTCTCTTCCTCATGGCTGTTTATTTTGCAGTTTGTTCTGTTTTGTTTGGGTTTTTTAACAAGTCAGGAAGGAACTTTCTGAGTGTTAGCTTGTACTGGTACTTGACACGTTATCCTGCTTGAGTCTGCAGAAATTGTGCATTTCTTTAATTGTGGAACTCCTTTGCTGTGACTGAAAAAATAACTATGGCTACACATCTCTTAGAAACAAAACTTTTAATTTAAGCGGCCAGGAATCACACATGAGACCTGCCCCACAAGGACAACTGGAGTTTTTAGGCAAATATGTTTTCAGGTGCTCTCTGTGGTGCTGTATATGCGTGCACCTGCAGCTCATGGTAAGAGTCCTTTGTTGGGAGGGCTAAGGATGAAATTCAGACTTCAGTATTGTGTTTTGAATAGTAACATGTTTTTTGGATAGGAATTGCTGAAAAATAAATTTCAGATTAAAAAAACCTGTGTGTGTTATGTGTGTGTCTGAACAACAGCATGAATACACCCACTTAAGGATTTCTCTAGAAAAGGAACCACCTGCCTCGGTACTCAGGTACCCCTCTAGATTTAAATGCACCACATAAAGCAGTTGCCCTGCTTGTCATATGCTGCTTTTTTAACTTGACTAAAAGTTCTACATGTTGGTATTCTACTGGAAAGCTAAAAAATTGGATACAATGATTAAAAAACGCAAAAACTACAGGACTGTTTCCTGAGCTATGAGAATATAGAAAAATTTAAAACATAGCCGACCAGGTACCAGTTTGTGTTTTAAGCCATGGCTCTTTAGCTTATTTTAGTGTATCAGAGAAATTTTTTTGATAATACCTTGTCTCTGTTATTTCAAGTAACCTTCTTGCACTGCTAAAGGAAATAGACTTGACTGATACCTGACTTCAGCATCACCTTTTGAATCCCATAATCTTCTTCAATTACTCCTACTGTGTCAGGTTGTAAGTGGAGCTTGTCTGGCATTGATATTGTGAGAGAAACCAAAACAACAACAAATCTCCACTCTGGTTTTTTTGAGCAGCATGATTGCTTTTTGTTTTCTTCCTCCATAATGTGCAGCATGAAGTTCAGGAAGTGTGTTGGCAGTCCTTATGAGAACTCCAGAATGGGGGTTTTATGGATTGATTTTAGTTATTTGCTAATATACAGGCAAATATTCCAGCAAATATTTCTGACTCAGTTGATTTCAAGGTAAGGGTTTCATATCTGTCTGAAATGTTTTGTTTCCTGAAGCATCCCTGTCACCTCCTTGTTGTTCCATGTGCATTTATGAGATGCTACCCCAGACTTTGGGGAATCTTAGTTGTGCTGTCTCGTGATTTCTGTTTGTGTCAGGAATATTAAGTGTCTTTTTTTACTCACCTGATGCCTTCCCAGGCTACAAGGGGAAACTGCCTCTTTCTATCAGAGCCTGCCTCTTTCCCAAGCTTAGTAATATTTCAAGGGAGCCCTGAAATTTACTATTAATGCTGTTAACAGAATGAATATTTCATACCAAGATGAACATGGGTTCTGAATCTAAAAGACTGTGCAGTACCAAATTTTAAATTAGGAAATGAAATATATTTAAATTATGTTGAAGAAGGCTCTGATTAACAGCCATTAGCACTACACTTGGCATTTTATTAAAAACACATGACATGCTCATGAAGAAGTCTATATCTAACTAGAAGTATTTTTCTGTGTACATTTGTCTTCTCTTTATGCAGTGACATACTGAGAACCTTACAGAGAGTTTTATAAGTTCCTGCACAGCCTTCCCAGTGCCAGGATGACAAACCTGCCACTCTCAGCAGCTGTTTTACCTGATGCAGCCAGAACTGGTTTTAAAAAAGATTAATTTCGTGATTCTGTGGTGAGCTATGCCAAGGTAGTAGGTAATTTATGATGCTCTCTCTGAATCCTATCCCTGTGCAACTCGTCTTGTACTTTTCTTGCTTTAAGGAAATATAATTAAGTTTAGAGTAACCCATTGCCTCAGCATGCTCTTGTTTAGTGACTCTGGCCATAGAAATAGTGTGCAGCAGCTTCTACCTTGTTGTCCTGTACCTAGACCCCAGTGGGGTGACGTGATCTATCCTTTAGCTGTGTAATAGCACGTTTTGTTCATTTAAGATTTATATTTTATGTTTACAAATATGCCTTTTAAGGTAATGACCTTTAAAAGTATGCATGCCTTTGTGAAGGTACAGACAGAGAAATTAACATTCAAGAAAGAAAAAAATAATCTGCAATCTTTTTTTGCCCAGTTTACCCACATAGTGATTGTAGAATTTTATTTATGTGTTTTTAAGAAGTTGACAAATGCAGTCCATGGGTGAACAAAAAGTAATGAAACCTATTCCAGAGATATAAGCTGAAATGTTGCGTGGTTTTGCTAGTGGTGAGATAACTAAGCATTGAAACTAGAGGCAGCAAAGTAAATATTTCATATTCTAAGACATTAGGTGTCAGGGAGATAAACGAAAATTCAAATGAAACCTGTTAGCAGTGTGTCAACTTCAGAAAGTCCACAAACAATAGTAAGGTGATGTTATTAGTTGGATTTTCTGTATATAAAACGAAATCCTTTGGAGAGCAACTTGATATTCACATGGCTGGCTCATAGCTGGTACAATTAAATGGGACACTAAATGTTGGTGGAGTATGGCTGGTGCAAATTATTCTCTAAATCCATATTATTCTCTAAATGCATTTTATTGTGGAATAAAATAAACAAAGCTCTGCATGTGAACTGATCAGATTTGTTGGATATTCTTTGAAACCAGTGCAATTTTCAGAACCACATCCCCAAACCTTAGGGCACAATGTAGGTCTGAAATGTAGGTTGAGTCTTTAAGCTGAAAACTTTATATTCTCATGAAGACCTTTGTGTGGTGTGCAAATAAAGTATTTAAACAATAATAGCAAACCAGATTAAACAGAAAATCCCTCAAAATGAAAAAAACAACTGAAGTGTTGTTGCACACATGCTTTAAGATTACTACCATTGTTTATCTGTTATAAGTTTTAGACACAGAGCCTATTACAGCACAGTCTCCTGCACTGCCAAACAAAGAAATGTGAGTTTAATGCATTCTTTAGGAACAGCAGTTTTGTGCATCTTGATTTAGGAAGAGAAACTCATCTGTTTCCATGAATTATGGGGCTTTGAGCTGCTTCTTTAAAATCTGGCTGCAAATAGAACTGGCAGTTTATTGAGGCCAGAGTGGAGTTTCTGCTGGCTGGTGATAAGAGCAGCCTGGCAGCACGGTCATCTGATATAGGGAGGACAGACTGAATGTCAACACCTAATGTGAGCAATGGCAGGAAGTCACCGAAAGTAATGGTTTGCAAAAATTTCCCTTGGTTGCTTCCAGTGTGGTTCATTTTCTGCCATCTGCTCCAAGACATCAAAAGAGTAAGATGAAACATGCAATTATCTGCATACATCATTTGCATAATGAGGACATAGATGTAAACTGTCCCGCCTAACTGTTCAGCCTGGGCCAAACCAGGCTGTTTAACTTGTCAGTGACCTCCTCACAAAATGTCAACACATGGCTGAAATAGAAATCAAACCTAGATACTCAGAGCTAAGAGTAAAGAGTTGTGCAGAGGGTAGAGAGGGACAATTTCAAATGTGCCATATTTAGTTCGTTTTGGGTTGATCGAATAATCCACCGTGGAGCAGCTTAATTTCCCGTGCTTTGAAAAAGTTGATCTAAAACGTGCTGTGAGCCTGTGAGAGCGAGGTAAAACCATTTACAGGAGTTCCCATAGAGGCAGAGAATTTGCCAGCAATCCCATGCAGCATCACCAGGAAGTAAAGATCTGGGGGAAGCTGAAACTTGTTCATCAGGGTACCTGTGGCTGGGGCTGTCAGAGCTGAGGCAGCACAGGACATCAGCCAGTGTCAGCCAGGAAACACCTTCCTCCTGCTCACAAGGTATCTTTATTTTGCTTGTTTGTCTACTTGCTTATTAAAGAGGAAAAGCTCCAAGAGAACTTTATCCTTAGTGGCTGTTTAAAAAAAAACATTTGAACCCCCATGGTGTCAGCTGTGGATGCAGGGAGTCAGAGAAGTGGTGTTTTTAACCCTTACACTGCCTATTTCAGGCATCACTGCACTGTCAGTTCAGTCTCACTGCCCGAGAGCGATGCTGAGTTTGAAATGCTAGCGGCGTAGCCAGTCGATTGAAAAAGAAAACACGTGGTTTTAACATATTTTTGCTTGTTGTCAATCTGTTCTAAAGTCAAGCGTTGGCAGGGCAGGGTGAGTAGGGTGAGCTGCACCACGCGGTGGCACTGACAGCTCAGTGGAAGCTGAGTTCAGACACTGCCAGCATCCCATCAGTGCAGAGCTGAGCTGAAAAATCCCTGAGAGCTCCCTGGGAAACACCAGCACTGTGCACCAGGCACACACAGCCAGGGGTGCAGGTGCTGCACCAAAGGAATGACACGGCAGCAAGGGAGATCCCAGCACATCCTCAGCTGAGGGATTGCTGGGGGAGGCTTGTGCTTGTAAAAGGAGGGGAGCAGGGATTCAGGGGCTGTATTTGCTCTGTAGTGATGCCTTCTCTACTGATTTTGAAGATTAAGGGAATAAAGCTTATATTTTCTCCCTGTACAGATAGGAAATGGTGAAAGACCGCAGCAACATGACTCCTGTTCCACCAGCAAGAAAGAGCAATTTATTGAAAAGCCATGGCATTTATATAAGGGAGATCACCAAAAACAAGGTAGAAAAGACTCATTGGTCAAAGAAGGCAACACCTCTTTGAAAACATGCTTTCTGCAAAATATTACGAGACACTCACGGGCTTGGTGGTCAGCCCCAGGTCTCTACCTGTGTTGTTCTTTCTTCCTTCCCTTGTTTTGTCTCTTCGAAAGATCCCCAGCCTGGAAAAGATCCAAGCTGGAACTGAGAAAAGTCAACAACCTGGGAAAAAAACCAGATTACGTTTCTCCACGAGCCTTCAGTAGTGTCCACAATATTTCACCATTATTATGGCTTCTTTTTTGTCTCTCTCTCTTATTTTTGCTTTTAATAATGTTTTTCTAAAAATGCTGATCAAAATAAAATGAAAAAAGGATATTTTGACTCATTTTTGATTAAGCAGTTGATGAGCAAAGTGTTCAGACTTGTATCCCCTTTGGTCATCTTGAGTGTGGGACTGAATAAGTTACCATAGGGCACAATGTGTTTGAATTACTTTTTCTTGTAATTTTATTTCATTTTACTGATTGGATTTCTCCCTACAAGTTCATATGGGAAACTAGAAAATAGCTTTGAATTCTTTAGTCATCTGATCTTATTTTCATCTCCAGCATACTTCCTTGTATAAGGATCAGAGAAGAGCTTACAACATAGCCAAAATGATCTCTTACTCTGTGATTCAATTGTTTGTACTTGGCCTTCAAAAATGTTTCTTTAAATAGCTTCCAGCATCCTGGGACAGCTTGTTTCCAGTTCTCACTTTCTCAGAGCTGTCTTCCTGAACTGAAAATTGTTTTTATTGCAGTATTATTTTTTTTGGTTCAGTATTGTAGTGGTGTTTTTTTATTACTTTGTACCTATCATCAAAGTTATTGCCCACTTTGACACCCTGAGTGTTTTCCTTGCACTTTGTGTGACATCCAGAGGACTTCCCTTTTCACCATCATCTGTACCAAAACCTCCAGGAACTGGTGGGATTCAGCAATCTGCAGATTAGTGGTGCTGAATTGCTTCTCCAAGATCTACCACTACAGACCCTGCTAAATCAGCTTTTCTCATTGTAGGATCTGCAGGATGTCCTCACCACTGATTGTATCTGGGACCTTCTCCTATTTTATTCCCTGGCTAACAATTTTCAACTGGTACCAGTTATTCTTTATAAACTGGATCTCAGAATAAACATAATCTCCTTGGCCGTGAGGATTTTTTCTGTTCCATCTGAAGAAGAGGGGGCTTTGGGGAGACCTTATTGTGGCCTTTTGTTTTAGAAAAGGGGCTTATAAGAAAGAAAGGCATTTTACCAGGGCCTGACAGGAAAATGGCGTGAAAGAAGGTAGATTAACTTGGGTATATGGATGGAATTTTTTTGTCTTGAAGATGGGAAGACATGGGCATAGGTTGCTCAGAGAAGCTACAGCAGCCCCATCACTGGTATTTAAGACCAGGTTAGAGGGGCTTTGAGCAACCTGGGATAATGCAAGATGTTCCTGTCTGTAGGAAAGGGGCTGGACTGAAGAAGTCTTGGACTTTAGTCTTTAAGAATTCCTTCCAACCCAAACCATTCTATGATAGTGTTAATATATTGTCTTAATATAACAGTTGAGAGAAGCATCCATGAAAAGTTAATCAGTAAGAGGGTTACCAAAGTGTTTATTTCTTTTCAAATGTCAGGCCTCATATATTTACTTGGTATCCAGTAATTGTAATTCACGTTTTACGCAAAATATGCACACACATTTGGAAGATCTGCATGTGTCACTGAAACAAACCTAAAATGAATTGCTGCAGATCAGAGTTAGTACTATAATGTGTCTTGGATTGTAAAGTAACATAAGGTTTTTAACTCATATTATTCTGAGTTTATGTTTTGGAGTTAGAGAAAGAGTGAGTTCACTAAAGGGTTCTGATTTGTATGGTGATTTTTTTCCCCAACCTGCTGTGGAGTTTTTAAAAAATGTTGATTATTTTGCTGACATGAAGGAGAGACAGGAGGTTGTTTCCCATATAGACAGGGGAGAAGTCTGAGGAGAAAGATTTGCATCCTTCTCCGTGTTAAGCCCATGCATCTGCCCTTGCCTGGGACTACTTGGGACCACTACTTCTTCCAGATGATCCCCGGCTTTGGCTACACAGAGGGGAAAAGGAAAAATAATGGTGTTGCTCTGAACTAGATAAGATGCTACAACGGTCTTTTAGGCCTGTGTGGCACTGTCCTTCTTGAATGTGGCAGCCTCAAAGGGATCTTACTGGCATTTTGCCTCTGATTTTTCTTTTCTGAGGTAATTCCTCAGAAGCTTGTAGGTCTTTACAGCTCTTGGATTTGGATTATGTTTGCTGTGAACTTGCAAATATTTAGAAAATACTTTTTCATAAAACACAGAAGATGTTTCTAAACTGAACTGACACATCACAAGTTCTTACAGCTTTTACTTACTGTGCTTACATTGTTTTCACATGTCATAGGAGGGAAATGTTACTTCAGAAAAACATTAATGTTCTGACAAGGTTTTTAAACCTCATAATTAAGGAAGAAATTACTAGATATTCATGTCCTAGATACATTGTACCTGGGCATCTTAGAGACAACATCTCAAAGCTGGTTAACCATTTTATGCTGTTTTCTTTAGTGACAAGCCTATTTTCAGACTTGCACAGGAAAATGCATAAGACCTGTGTGATAAGAATTAATCAGAAAACTGAAGATTTAAGGCTTAATTATAATTCTGTTCCAAAGCAATGGACTGTATGAACTGCTGGTACTAAACTGTACTGTGCAAACACTGCATACTGATGGAATTTGCTTGTCAACCCCAGTGGCATTTCTTTGCACTAAGCTTGTTGTTCTGTCACTCAAGTGCATCACGGGAAAAGATGAGTATCTCAAGGGAATGTGATCTGCATTTTTAAGAGGAAAGTCAACCTCAGAGATGCCACAGAAGGACTAACACAGATTACTCTGCTCTAGAGATAGCTGGTTTATTGACTGTGAATTCTGCATGCTTCCTAGGTGATGACACATGTTTAGTTGCTAAAACTTCAGCTGAATGTATCAGCTTTTGTGTTTCATTGCTGATGAAATGAATGGTAAAACAAGCAGTGTTATAGCACAGGAAACAGTCACTAAATCCAAATGATTCTCAAAGGTTGCAAAGCTATTCCAATATTTATTTTCTTTTTTTACTGCTCAAACCTTAAATTTGTGTATGGTGCTCTCCTCCCACAGAAAGAGAACAACGAGACTCATGACAGGTGTTTTAGCCCAGTGTGTACAACAGCAAACTAGATTAAAACAGCCAAAGTAAAGGAAGTAAGGCTTGAGCAAATTTTTCTGCTTACAAGTTAGAGCAGTAGATTGTCCTCAGAATAAAGAAGAAAGGGCAATTCGAGGTCAGGTTGTGACCATAAACATTGGTTCAGAGCTAAAAGTTGATGAGGTAAAATGATACAGCAGCTTCTCAATTTGGTGAGATAAATTCTTTTAAACTCCATTGGCATTAGAGGGGCAAATGTATGTCCTCAGGTGTGGGCTGCAGGGATGTAATCTGTCTTTTCAATGCACTTGATGATGAATACAAGCTTTTTTCTGGTTTTCTGCTGACAACTATTACTTGACTTTTCAAATTTACCTCAAGACTTTCTTCAATTATCTGTTTTCATGTTACACATTAGAGTTTCTAAAGAAGCAGCAGAGATGTTTTGCCTCTCAGCTATTTGTGCTGCAGAAGAGAAATTAAACTGGGAATATTTATGGTGAAGTTTTGTACCTTTGCTTTAATAGATACAACAGTGCCTGATTTTGCTTCTCTCCAACTTTATGGGAGATTGTAATTGATTTTGCTGTTGGGAAAAAAACTGGGCCAGGCATTTTGAGCTGTAAATATCATTGGCATTTTGAAAATGGAAGTACTGTTAAATTGCAGTGCTGACAATGGATTATCCCACATTAAGCAGGTTTCACTAAGTTTTATGTGTAGCCTAGTCATTATAATTCAAGATTTCTATGTGTGTGGGAAGCCTAATACACTGTTTTTTACACAGTCCTGTATATATGTAAATGGAATTGTGGAACTCCCTTAATGCTTCAATAAATATGCCAAATGTCTGTAGCAACCTGCTGTTCACTGTGCCCAGATTGCTTCTTTGTAAGTAGGTATCAATCTTCAGTACTTGCTGCATTCAGCCTCTCTTGGTCCCTGATCAGGATCCATCTGTTCCACTGTATTTGGTAGTGTGGATTTTTTTATGATAGATATAGGTTTCAAAAATGTTAATCTCCAAGTGGTGCCTGATCCCTACTGGGTTGTATTTGTCAGCATAATAGTTTCAAATTGCAAAGAGATAAAGTCATGCACTTCCAGGTAAGAAAGTGTTCTGTTGCTTGGTGCATTTTCATAGGCCGGGAGGATTTTATTTTTGTGACAATTTTTTTTCTCAGTCATACCTTCATGATGCTTAAAAACTACCATTTGTTTTTATTTTAATTCACTCGAATAAAGCGGAAATGTTTTTTCTATATGGAGATTGAATATTGGAAGACAAGACTGGATGCATCCTGGGAAAATAATTTATTTGAATTTCAGACATTGTATCTTTTTCTTTGGTCTCTGCTTTCTCCCAGAAGTGCTAGACCATATCTATTAAAATGTGAAGAGTGTGAGAAATCTAAAGTGAACACACAGATACATAACCTTTGAGGATTCATTTGCAAATAGAATTTTGTACAAATGAATTGTTGAAGCATCAGTTCAAATTTGGAAAACATATTATAGGTGTGCAAGTGGGTAAACATACTGGTTCTGCTAGGAATAATTTTACAAATGTATTTGTGATGTACTGCCTGCACAAAAATGCAGTTTTGTTCCTGATCTGATATGCTTGTAGTAACAGAAGGCAGTATCATCTGCAAATAGGCAAATGTTATGTGTGATTGTGAGTTTGACACTGTCAGCATCTGTGCCTCGAGTCGTGGTTCACAGAAATTAAAGTCCATTAATGTTATGATGATACTGGGATGGCAGGGCTGCAGCTGCCTGGCAGTGTGTGGGTGTGTGGAACTCTCCATGAACATGAGCATGCCCATAGGGAGCCAGAAACAACCATGGGAAACAGTGCCTGATGTTTGGCCTGGTGTGAGGATGTTTTACAGGTAAAGTTTTCATTGGAAAAATACTATTAAGAATTTCTATGATTTGAAATTTATATAAACAGTTTTTAAAAATGAAAAGAGGTAAAGAAATTTACATGGGTGTATTTGAATGCCAGGTAAGACACATATCTAAATACTGAAGGATGCCAGAAAATAGCATTTAATCCTTAACTTTAAATTAAATAGCTTCAAGCATTCACTCCATGCTCTGAATGGTCATATACCTGGTCTGGATATATTTAGCAACCCAGAGGCAAGACATTTATCCTGAAGCTTTGTAATAAACTAAGCTTTCTCTTTCAATAAATTATGCAAATCAGCATAAAATTGAAATTCTAAATTGAATATATGCTTGCATATTTTAAATGTTTTCAGGTTAAAAATGAATATTTCATACTCACAGATCCCTTATAAATAACATCTAAGACTTGGTTAATAGGATTCATAAAACATCTGAAAGGCACAGCAGGACTGGCATGTCAATGGGAGGGACAAGCCATGAATTCTTCAATTTTACAGTGCTGCACAACTTCAGAGTGGTGGAGTTGTTCCTTCACAAAGGGGAACTTCCTTTCCTAGCAAATAGCAAAGACAGGGTCACCACAGACACACTGCACAGAGCTGGACTCTTTTGTCTGTTTGGTGGGAGCTTATTGCATCACTAATGACAGTAATTTCATGCCTGTGAGGCACACCGGAGTGTAAGGCACACTTCCGGGTTGTTGAAAAATTTCTGTACTTTGTCCGTATATAAGGCGCACTGGAATATAAGGCGCACCTTTTTTTTGCAGCGAGGATCCATGCACAACAGAGTAACGAATTAGTAACAGAATCGTGGGGTCGCGGGATTTACTGGCAGGTGCGGGCTCGGCTCGGGGCTGCGCAGGCTCAGCTCAGCTCAGGGCTGTGTGGGCTTGCACTTCTGGGTTGGCAAATTTCCAAACTTGGTCCATATATAAGGCGCGCTGGCCTATAAGGTGCACTTCTGGGTTTCAATCAAAATTTTTGGCAAAAAGAGTGCACCTTATATGCTTGAAATTACTGTAACTGTTTACTCAGATGTCCAGCGTGGTGGGGCCAAGGAGAAGCAATAACTCTGCTGATTTCGTTTGCTGTCTTTGCTGGTGGGGCTGCCTGGGTGACACATCCTGGACTGGTTGTGCTGCTCTCTTTGGGGTTCTTGGCTCAGACAAGTCTTCAACTGCTTTAAAGCCTCTGAACATTTATTCTCACTCTTATTTTTCTTACCAGTCACAAAATAATCTGAGTTTCTTCATCTCCTCCACCACGAACTTGTGTTTCAGGGGATTAATATTTATTATAAATCTTTGTACACTACTGGCATTTGAAATAGCTGCTTCAGCTGATAGGTTCTGCTCTTGGGAAAATATTTCCATTTTTTAAAGTTTTGTCATAAACTTGGCAACTTGGTGGCTTTTTAAAATTGGCCAGAGTGGTAGCCTTATTTTTAAAAATATCAGGAATATTTCAATATCAAAATGTTAGTTTTTATTTCTTGGAGAATACTAAACTCAAAAAAAATATATCTTGGTATACTTTTTTTAGGCCTCTACAAATTATCAAAAAATCCAGCAGAGCTAACCAATGTTAAAAGCAGAGAAGGATGTAATTAGAACACAAAGGAAAGCAAAATATTAACCCTCCTTCAAACTATAGGAGTGTTCTCTCCATACTTTCATTTCATTATCGCTTTCTCTTCTAGTTCATCTGACGCTGAAAAACGTTTTTAATGCAAATTTTCAACCCCCATCACAACTACATACTCAGATGTAATAAATATGTATAAAATACACTAAGAATACAGGAAAATGATTTCTTTAGTTCTTTTGCTGTGATTCAGGTCAATATCTACAGTCCCAGTATACCTACAATATAGGCAAGCTGGAAGAATTCCCAGTGAGACAGAAGCTGGTTGACTTTTATACCCCAGAATTGCTCACATTCATCTCAGTCCTCACTTGCAGGTTTGACCTCTGTCTGCCACAGCAGCACTTCTTGCACTTTTCTTTGAACTATCTCTTAGGAGGAATAGGATCCTGCCAAATGTGCCAATCTAATACTGCAATTCTTGCATTCCCTTTTTTTACAGGGAATAGAGTCAATCTATAAATAACTTGGAAATTCTGTGTTGTTCTTATTATGTGGCTAATCATATTGCAGAAAAAAACCAAACCAACCAAACAAAAACTCCTGCTAGTACATGGAAAATAATTTTATTTACTAGCTTTCCTATAAAAGTAGAATAGGAAACACAAATGTTTTTTTCCCTCCTACCTAACAGCAAGCTCTGTATCACAAACTACTAAAATATGATATTGATAAAGAAAATCAAGTATTTATTTCTGAGTGGCTGTTTTTAAGGATGATTTTCCCAAAGTTCAATTTTGCAGTTGCCTCATATAGTGGTATATAAAAATCAACTTTGAACATGTTTTAATCCTGATATATCTCTAGAGGGAACATGTTTTCATCCTGATATATCTCTAGAGGGAAAATGATAAAGAACCCACTAAAGATGATACCTGAAATTCCCGTGAGCTTTTACAAAAACCTGTCATAAGATGACCTTGTGTGGGCTGAGTGCTTAGATAAAGTATGCCTGAAATTTGCTTGAAACTTAGCATGGAATTCTCTTTTGATGTGGGGAATTTTCACTAATAGCACCTGGTAAAGTCATTGCACTTTGTGATGCTGGCCCCAATTTTTCCCTAGCGTAAAAAGAGAGAAGGAGTCTTTCATTTTTCTAAATACTTTGTGGAATTACAATTTTCCAAAGCAATAAAACTACTTTGTACTTCATCCACTGCTCAGACAAGCTACCTGTAATGTATGAATGGTTTCATTTTTCCTTTGCCATTTTTACAGAAGAACTTTTCCAAGCAGAAAGTTTGAAGCCAAACTATTTTCGGCAGCTAAAACCGAGTGTACCATGATTTGACCCTTCAAAAGTTCAGCTTTGTTTTACTTAAAATATGTTTATTTCTGGAATGTCACGGATGTTCAGTTCTTAGCTATCACATAGCTTCTTTTTAGAGTCCCTTGATGTCAGGGGTGAGGGCTGTCCCTGACAATACTTTTTAGGGTTCTTCTAATATTAGGGCGATGGTGGCAAAAAATAAAAGAAGAGTGGTGCAACAACCACAACTAGCAACATAAAGTACGTTAATAATAGTGGAAACACATGTGGGATGAGGCCCAAAAATTCAAACACTGACTAGATCTTTGTAGGAGTTGTTGGTCGAGGACAGAGATGTAGGGAAGTCCAGTGTATAAAAGGGGAGCAGGAAAGGAGGTGGAGTTGGGTTAGGGTCCAATGGGTATAGGGGAAAGTGGTGCAGAGGTGGGATAAGGGAAGGTAGGGTCCAATAGGGATACAAGGAAAGGAGAACATTCTGGAGACTGGGAGTGGTGATGGTGACTGGGAAATATGGGTTGGGAATATGTATTAGTGTCTTAGTTTGGAGGACAGGTGCTCTGCTAAGAAAGGCAGGAGCCTCTCTTTGAAATGGAGAATGTAAACCCTCTCTCTCCAAATTATTATAATTTTTAAATTAAGGGGCTTTCAGGCAAAGATATGGGAATTAGGAATGAAAGTTCTTTACTAGGAAAATTAAAATAGAAATACAGTACTACAAAGAAACAAACCCCAAACCCTGGCAAAGTCAGAGTACAACCTGACACCCATCAGTAAGGGTGTTGGTAGCAGTCCCATTAAATGGTGGCTGCAGTCTTCTTGCAGTGACAGATGTGGTTCAGTTGAAGCAGTGGTTTTGTAGAAGGGTGCAGTTTCTCTCCGGAGATTTAGTGGTGATGTGGAGAAATCCGGTTTTCCTCTGGAGTCTAGTGGAGAAAGGGCTACCTTAGTGTCCCAAAACCTCTGGTTTTATCTTGGTAAGAAATGTTGGGCTCTTCCCCCTGGCTGGAGCATCTCCTAATGGGATGAAGTGTTCTACAGTGGGAATCGATGGGCCATTAGCAGAAGATATCTCCCTGGAGGAAGGATGGGTTGTGAAAAGATAAAGAACACTGCCCCACCTGGTTTCAATGGGTGGCCCATTAGCAGAATATCTCCCATGGAGATAAGGATCACTTGCCAACACCCTCAACAGATGATGATAGAATAGATACCTTTTATTACATCCTGTACTGTAACCCAAGACAATTAGGCATTAAAATGGGTGATCTCATAACTCCTTGGAACTTCTTCTTTTGGGATCGCCACAACTCCAACAGATGCCTGCCAAGGTCTAGGGTTGGGGCGCAGGTCTTCTTCAGTAATGGTTGCCTGACCTGAAACACAGGCTGACTCCCACACCTTAAGTTTGTAAATGCCCAGGCCTGGACACCCAATACAGGGAATTAACCTGCTGGAATGAATCCAGAGGAGCCACTCAGATGCTTGGAGGGCTGAAGCACCTCTGTGGTGAAGACAGGCTGAGAGTCAGTGTGGAGAACAGAAGGCTCTGGGGTGGTCTTAGAGCACCTTCCAGTACCTAAAGGGGCTACAACAGAGGTGGAGAGGGACTTTTGACAAGGACAGGGGAGGATGGCCTTAAGCTGAAGGAGAGATTTAGATTAGATGTTAGGACAAATTCTTTTCCTCTAAGAGTGGTGAGGCACTGGAAGATGTTGCTCAGAAAGGTTGTGTGGCAGTGTTCAAGACCAGGGTGAGTGGGGCTTTGAACAACCTGGTCTAGCGGAAGGTGTCCTTGCCCATGGTGGGATGTTGGGAATCACAAGTGGAGGCTAGCCCCTTCCAACCCCAAACCTTCATGATTCTGCATAATTGCTCAACTGCTGTTTGCCCCCCAGCCTGTACTGATGGATTTTTCCACCCTTAACATGGGACATTGCATTTGTCTTTGTTTCAGCAGGAGATTCCTGTCAGCCTGTAGCTGCAGCTTCTCAAGCTCACCAGCTGATCAAGCACTCCTCCCAGTTTGTTCCAGTAAGCCACATTTCAGGGTCTGTCAGACTTCAACCAACAGGCAAATATTGCTCCAGTGTATTGATGTACATCCCAGTTGCTGTCACCCTACTCTCTTTCTCAGTAGCAATGAATGCTCATAGTTCAAGCCTTTGTGAGTTGTTGTTTCTCTGCAGAAACTCAGAAAATCCCGAGTTGCTTTGTTCAATTTCTTCTTGATTCTGCTGATGCCAGGAGCTGTAGGATGCCTCTCTTCCCCCTGACATTCGACTCAAAGATGCAGGGATGATGATGAGGTTTTATGCTGTTTAGTTCAAGTGAGTTCATACCTACTGAAAACCCAAGCTGCTTCCTTGCCTCTGCTCTTTTTTCTTGGGACCCACAAAATGTGAGCAGCTGCTTTGCATGCCCAGTGTGATGCTGTGTGCTCAGCAGATATCATCTATGTGTGAGTACACATCATTAGCAGCTGTGTGCCAGGCATTGTACATCAAAAGGCAAAACAAAGTATAATGGAGTTTCTGTATCAGTACATTCCTCAGTTTATCCAATCTAATATTTTCTCTTCCAAAAGAGGTGGTAAAGAAAATCAGAACTTCTGTGTGATTAAAAAAATCATCATGCATTATTCAGATGAGCAATAATGTTACTGGATGTTATGTCCGGGTCTTGCTGACTGAAACCACACAGCTACCCTCACTGGGCTAGTTTATTACACTTTGGCTCTTTTAATAACAGCTTTTTTATCTCTTGCATTCAGTGGTTAATGGTATTTGTACAAGAAAAACTGCTCCTTGGTCTTCAAAACAATTTTACAGTAGTCTGCTCATCAACACACACTGAAATTCAATGTGAGTCACTGTGCTTAAGGTCCTGAAACGGAGAAGTAAAACAGTAACAAATGGAAATTAAAAGTGGTAGAAGTACACAATGTCTTTTTTAATAGCTCTGAGGGATGATGTGGTTATGTAGTAATGAAAAGTTACAGCTTCTCATTCTTTTTTATTTGAGACAGTGAAATTGCATCTGGAATTTCAGAGCAAAGAGTGGAGCACCTCCACAATTCAGAGACACCATATCAAACCTCCCCTCCACCTCAGTAGCTACTTTTTCTCTTATTTGGTAGTCTATAGAACATATTATTAGATTCCTTTGGGAATTCAGGTGTGACTTCCAGAGGAATTTAAGAATGTAGGTGCTCATGCTTTGAGTTCCTTTGAAAAGCTTAGGTAACTCAGAGCTCAACATTAGGAACTGGGCCATGTGTTTTACAAAATCTATCCCAGTGCTCCAACATTATCTGATCCTAGAGCTTTGTAACCATATCACAGTGGTTCAAATTCAAAACTTGAATTCCTTCCAGAACCACATTTTTATCTTTTTGGAAGGTTTAACAGGTTCTTGTTTTCTACCTGATAAAAAACCTGAACAATAAAGGAACTCAAGGGAATACAGGGAATTTTCTTGTGTTTCTATAACTTAGAGTGCTACAAAACAAGAAACAGGATTTCAGAGTAGCAGAGTAATGAGAATTAACCTGCCCCTGACTGACCAGGTCCTCATCTGGAAGGCTGCACTTTATCTCCTGGGTTTAGCTCTGGGCCTCTCATTCAGGAAAAACCTTGAGAGGCTGAAGCTTGTCCAGAGAAGAGAACAGAGCTGGGGAAGGGTCTGGAGCATCAAGAGCAGCTGAGGGAACTGGGATGGTTGAAAAGGAGTCTCACCTTCTCACTTGCACAAATCCCCAGAAGGAAGTTGTGGGCAGGTTGGAGTTGAGCTCTTCTCCCAGGTTACAAGCACCAGGAGCAGAGGACACTGGCTCAGTGAGTATCAGGTGCTGAGGAATACATTCAGTGCAGGCAAGCTCTGGGTGGGAGCTCCAGAGAAGAGGCTTGGAATTCCCTCCCTTTGGGTAACAAAGGGCACCTGTGGCTCACAGCACTGTGAGGACATAAAAGCCCAGGGGTTTCTATTCAGGATCCCCGCTTGGAAGCACCAGCTTGAGCTGTTATTTTATTACAGTAATTTCACAATTATAAGCCACACCTGATTATAAGCCACACATCGGGGTAGCTGGGTAGAACACTGGATTTGTCTATATATAACCCACATTTTTTTTTTTTTAAGCGAGGATCCATGTGCGACAAAGTAACGAATTAGTAACAGAATCTCGCCAGCGTGGGGTTTGGTGTCAGGTGCTGAAGTTGCAAACAGTTTTCATAGACCAGCCAAGCCTTTAAAGGCAGCCCCAGGCACCCTTCCTGGCCGGCTCTCACTTCTGGGTTGGCATTTCGCTGGGATTTGTCCATAAATAAACTGCACCTGATGATTAGCTGCACTACTGGGGTAGGCTGGATTCTTCAATGAAAAAGATGTGGCTTATAATCGTAAAATTACATATTTAGTTGTTGCACCAAGGTTAAGTAATTTTAGGGTTCTGGATGACTGAGACTCTGCTGTAAGAACCCAGATCTTGAGCTTTAAAGGAAAGCTGGTGTGAGTGTAGGATGGCCTTAGTCTCAGCTCAGCAAATGCTGGTGTGGCTCCTGGATACTTGGACAGGGAAGCTTATTTAACACAGGGGAGGCTTAGATCAGAAGTTAAGAAAAAATTCTTTGAAAAGTTGGTCAGTCATGGGAGCAAGCTGCTCAGGGCAGTGGTAGAATCACTGTGGCTGGAAGTGTTCAAAAGCTGCATGGATGTGGCATTGGGGGATATGGTTTAATGGTGAACACAGTGCTGCTGGGCTAACAGTTGGACTGGATAGATCATAGAGGTTATTTTACAACCCTAAGGATTCTATGGCTATGTACCAGCTTTCCTTTGAGATTGTGAGTAGTGATAGTGCCACAAAAAAATCGGTTTTAAATTGAAGAATTTAAGAGGCAATACAGCACTCCATAGAAAATAATTTAGAGAGTCATCAAGACAATAAGAAGGGTTGCTAGGGGTTTCAAATTTCATTGTTCTTTAGTGCCTTTCCATTGGGCCATTTTTCACATCTTGTGTGAAATGCAGCTGAAGGCAATTTGAATGATTACATTTGCCACAGTCTGTTATCTCAAAGGCCTCCCCTGAAGTATTCTGTTGTCAGCTTCAGCTGAGGAACTGGTGGGTTAATGAGGGAGACTGAAATACCTTCTGATCCAGACAGGTGGTATTCCCAAATCAGGTATTTGCCACTGCCTGCAGCTGGGATCTTCTGCTACCCAGAGCTGTCATTACAGAGCTGCTCATGGACTCTGAGATTTGAGTACAGAAAGGGAAGCAAGGACTTCAAAGCTAGGCTGTGCTCTGAGTTTTTATATGCAGCTTGAAGATCCCAGTATTTCTGAATATGCATGTATTTAATCTAAACAGCATATGGTTTTGCTGACCTATGCAATGTTGATATTTCTACCCTAATTTGTATGTGTTTCTCTGTGCACTGCCTGGTTTAGTTCTAGGAAAATGGTTAGAGTGCTGCTGAGTCAGTGCAGCTGGGATAATGAGTCGACCTACTTTTCCTGTCTCATTGGGACATCCATGCATTATTGGAAGAAAAAAATTAATTGCTACAGATAATCCTTTCCATGGTAAAGTCAATGTGGAAAATCATTTCACCTACCACTATATTTGTCCCTGAACCCAGCCATAAAAGCAGCCTACAGCAATAATACTAGGAACAGCACTAGTTGAGAAAAATATTGAGGTAGTATTCATGTATAACAACTGTGCAGCCCAAGATCATAGAGCAAGTACAAAAGCACCAAAAGGTGGGCGGCAGCAAACTACCTTTTGTAAACTGCAGAGGAATGGTGAAGAAGTGGAAAGTCTTAATTCATTCAGTATCTTTTAATGCAAGATATTCACTTTTAAAATAAGTGAGGATCTATGCAAAAAAAAAAAAAAATCTTCATTCTTATCTGCAAGTCTTTTATGTGCTGGCTTTAAAGTAAAACACTGTGTTCTGTTATTCTCTGTGTAGAAGTGTTTCAAGAACTAGAATTTATTCCAATAAAATAGGTCTGAAATCAGGATTGCTTCCAGGTTCATGAAGTTTTATACATTTAGTTACACATTGTAACTGACTGGCTGGAATTTACCACTTTATCTGTGAGTTTATCTGACTTTGTGGAGCCATGTAACTCACCTATGGTAATGCTGGTAAGATTTAGCATAACTTTTTTTGATTGTGATAGACACACTATTAGATTGGGGATTTCTATGCCGTGGGCCTGCTCAGATTCATCCCTAAAATAGCCCTGGGGTATTTGCCAGGTCCAGGGAGCAATGTCCAGTTTCATGCAGAGGGACTGGCTCAGGTCCTAGCAGCACTGCAATGCATCCAGCACACCCAATGTGCTACCCAAGGGCTCCAGTTCTAGAATGAGGTTTATGGTAGAGTTGGCTGAGCAGTCCCAGCATGGTGTATTCTCACACAGTCATGAAATATCCATAACATGATCTGTGCAGAGAGATCTCTGCATCTTGAGTGCCTTGGTCAGGCAAGGGAACAAACCTGAGCTGGTGTGGAACATAGTACTCCAGAAGAAATGACATCAAAATGATTTAAAAAAAAAAAAGATGTGGCCATAGGACAAGAGTTTCTATGAAAATGTGAGCATGAAAATTACCTGGATGGCAGCCCTTTCACTGCTGAATTCACCCTGGTACCCTGTTTTCTTAGAGCTCATAAAAGGGTATAAATTAACAATGCCAGCTGTCTGCATGGAACACATTTCTGGTATTAGCTGTGTAACAGTGTCTTTCCTACAAAGCTACTCAATTTTCTGTGCTCTGGGCAGAGCCCTATGTTCCTGCCAGGCTAGCAGAATATCTGCTCCTCTCCTGCCAGCAGACTCTGGCAGTAAACCCAGTGTGCCTGGCACAGAAAGATCAGTGCAGATTTTCTTCTCTGTGTGGAACAGGTTTCCCTGCAGCTCTGAATACACCTGGGCCATGTACCCTCATTCTGGGATCTGCATGGAACAAAGAGGCTACTGCTCATCCATTTTTTCAGCAGATGTAATTTCATGGGTTTTAGCAGCTTAGAGCATCTCTTGGGCAGTTTATGCCCATGTGCAGTGGTCCCAAGGTTACTGGTGCACACAGTGTTGATATACTTGTTCTTCCTGGCTCATCCCATGATCTCTGTGAGGTTGTGTCTTTCTCCTGAAAGCCTTTACCTGGGTGAGGGTCACAGCCTTCTCTGTTCCTATCAGTGATTAAATTTACCTGTTTTGTCTGTGTGTTCTGTCCCCTCTCTGGTGGGAAAGGGGCAGATATGTTTCTTTATCTCCAAGGGCCACTTAACTGATGCTGCATTTCAGCATTGGATATTGAAGTCCCAGAGATGGTTTATGTAGCAAAACAATAAAGTGTTCATAATTCTGCCTCACATGAGAAATAAGACAACTGTACAGTTTAAATTAAATCTACAGCTAAATCTAGACATATGTAAAGCTGCTCAGTATTATTAGTTTTGCTCTTCCACTGTCCAGTCATTTTCTTCATTCTCCTGAGATCTCTGCCTGCAATTTCTCTCTAAACTCAGCATTAGACATTGTGTTTTAATGCAGTTCTGAAAATCGTGCATTTCTTTATTCTAAGCTACATTTCAGACTGGAAACACACTCTTGGACACTGCTTCATTTGGAAGATTTTAAGGCTCTTGTAAGTGATGGGGTCCTCCTCCCATGCTAGGATTGGACAAACTATGATGGGGAAGAAAACCACTTGTTATTCATGAAACATATTTCAAATTAAAATTGTACATATAGTGAACAATTTTAGATTTTAGTGTTAATTTTCTGTTGATTTCTACCCCCCCGCCCCTGCCGTCAAAACAGACATCCTGGAGCTGTGAAACTTGTAATATTTAATAGTGTTTGGGAAATAATGCTAATATTTTTGTTTGAATTCTGTTCAAGATTTTTCACTTGGGCTGTATGCTGGTGGATTAACATCATAATAGGAATGAATGTGCACATCAATTGCATAAAAGAAATAGCAGGTAGATACACACAAAATGCATTTTTAAGTTTTCTGAATGTGAATGGTTCACATTGTCTGAAAATGTTAATGAACCCCCACAGACCTCTCTGAGAAAAAGGTAGCACTTCAGAAACCCAGCCAGAATTCAGAAGATTCTGAAACTGAACCAGGTTAGGGAAATTACCTGAAGTGACATTCGGTCCCTTAGGCCTGAGGGGTATTTAATCCTGAGAAGATTTAATCTGTATTATGGGGATATGAGGAAAGAAATGATGATGAATATTAGGAAAGAAAAGATGATTTTGGATTAAGAATGTTCATGGTGTGCTCTCCATGACTTTGGCTAAATTCAGTCACCCTTCAAGAAGGCTAAATCTAATTCAGGTATGTTTTTCCCCTTACACTTTCACTGGTTTGCTTATATATTTTGAGGTCAGTCCAAGGTAAAGTTATCCTGCTTGAATGCAAAATGCTTCCTGTCTCTTCATGTATCTGCAAGAGAAATTCTTGTTTTCTTTGTTAGGTTTTGAACCTTGTCTTTATTTTTATGATATTTTTCCCTATTTGCATGTTTTTCAGTGATAGTTTGTATTTGGAAGCATTTGTATTTTCAAGAGCAACTGCAGTGCAGTCTGTGTAAATGCATTGCAAAGCATGTTTGGCGTCATTGCAAAGAAAACAGTCTAATTGCAAGATATTCCACTTAATTGAAGTACTGGTGCTACAGCTACGGTGATGTGTAACTGTGAGGTGCTCTGATGGGTAATGTGTCATTATATATGCAATGAGATTTCCTCAGCAAAGCCAGACAGAAAAGTTACCAAACAGCTAGAGATAAATCACACCACTAGTAGTTTCTGGGCACTGTAAGAGAGCATTTCCTCCTCAATTTTGTTACTTATGATGCTGATAATAGGAACATTAGGCTTGGGTCTGATATATGCTTACCAAACATTACTGAAAATAACACAGAAGATTACTGAAATGGAAAGTTTTTCTTTGCCTTGATTGTTAAGAAGTGCTTTTTAGTTTGGTTCTTTCAGTTTTCCATGTACATCCACTTTTCACTTTGCCTTTTTTTCTCAATTATGTAAAATGTTCCTTTAGGCCTTTCAATGGCAGTTCTGCAAGAGGATAAAACAATGTTTAAAATCTCTCTATGAAACTGTCCATTTGTCCAAATAAAAGGCAAAAGACATTCCATGGTGGTGCAGCATTTATTTTTGTTCTCATAAAAAGACTTGCCTAGCTAATGAAATTTAAAATTAAGACTATAAGTATTTAAATAACCTGATCTTTAACTTTCCTACTCTAGATACATCTTATGTCCACTTCACTAGAAATCCAGTCTCATTAAAAGATGAATTTATAATGAAGCTGAAGAAAACCTGTCATGTTTGCAGGTCTGTTTGCAAAACTATCAGGAATTTCATAGATTTATCACAGTAGTTCTTGCAACTCATACTGCTACATGTATAAACCATAGTTCCAGCTATTAGAGCTCTTCTTAAAGTAAAACATATTTGTGTTTCCCCTCATTCTATTTGGAGAGGGAAAAATTTGTGGCATCTTGTTTTCTTTCTGTCACAGAAATCCATTCTATGTGATCTCCTTCCTGTGTCACTCTAGTCCTGCCTGCCATAGAAAAGCTGTGGAAAGATTTTTCTCTGAAGCTACAGACTTTTTCTTGGTAACAGAAGAATTTATAGGGAGTACTTCAAAAAAGGCTTCTGGACTTGTGAATCTCTTCCTGGATGCAAACTTATGTTCCTGATTGTTGAGATACTCAGAATAGTATTACTCAAAATCAGCTTCATCTATTATTCAGGTATTGATGAGACCCAAATTCCTCCCCTGTATTTTAGTGGGCTGGGTGAAGAGTTAGTTATGGAGACTGAGAGGCAGAAAAAAATGTGGTGCTCTTATAGTGCATTGTCAGGAATACAGAAATGATTTCTTGGGTAAGGAGAATCAATTGCATTGTCTGAAGCCCCCACTGAATGACAGTGATTCTTACAGAGCACACAGAACTGTGCAATTATCATTAATAATGTAGGGGATTCAACATTTTGCAATTGATTATACAGTGTCATATCTTAAGGCTTTTATTTTATTACTTCAACAAGTTCCTAGTTCAAATTTGTCTTTAAAAATACTGATATTCTATTGTATGCACAGCTGGTCTATGTAGCAACCTGCTCCTTTAACGTGCTTTGCCTCTCACCTGCTCATCACTCTATCCCTTGCATACCTTAAATTAACTTCCAAACTCCTGAGGGGTGGTAGTGAAACAGAATTTGCGTTTGGATTTTTCAGCACCATTCAGTAAATGTAAAACATGAAAGGGTTGTGTGTGCCCCCTGTGAAATGATGAGGGAAAAATGCCTGGGAAATTCTTGATTTAAATAGCAAGGGATGACCTGTGAGTGAATCCAAAGAAATGTTACAATATTTAATAAAGTGTTACCCTCTGATGTGACTAACATCTAAGTTGTGCAAGTTTTCCTGTTCAGCAAAGCAACAGGACAATTGATGTGTTAGCTGCTGCAAGTGCTGGTATAATTTGCTGCCTGAAAGAAAAATTTGGAAGCACTAATTAAAGCTCCCTATTTTACAATCTTTTCAATAGCTTTATTTTTAATACAAACACAAATGGACTAAAAACTGAAAATGCTTATCTTGACATTGAAGCTTGTATCTTGCAGTAGAGTTACAGTTTGAGAGTGCCTCTGGTAATATCAACAGCTCTGCCAGCTGAAGGGGATGGAGGGTCCTGGATGGAGGGGGGAGTGTAACTTCAGGTTACACAGCAGCCACTGGAATAGAAGCAAAGCTGCCCCTCCCAGTATCCTGGTGTATTGCTGTTGTTGCTTTTTTTGAAGGTGTTGACTGTCGCAGCCAAACTCTTTTAGTTGTTTTGGGAAGAGGTGTTACCTTGGAGTGATGAGTGTTTTTCAAACATGGCATATTTGAACGTGATTACCATGTTTGTGCTCTTCTTGCTAGCGAGGAACTTAATTAAAATCAGCAAGTATTTAGCATTCCACTGTTTCATAAATTGTTGGCAGGGATTCAGAGGTCTTGCAGTGCAACTGGGGAAATTGAAGATGTTCAAGGACTGAGAGAGGAGCAAGGATAAACTAGCTTAGCTGTCTGCTTGAAAATGCAGAGGAAATGTACAGGAAAAAGCAATGGTGCCATATGGGGGCTATACCCTGTAAGTATAACTGTGCTGAATTGCATTCCAGAATAAATAACCCACATCTGCTTCATGATGTTTGTGGCTACAGCTGCATCTAGATGTTTAGAATGCTGATATTATTTTTAACTGACTAGAGCAATCTTTAAATTGGGTAAGTATATGAGCAGATTGCGTGTAAAAATCCTATTTTACAAGGAAAATTGTTCTTCAGCTTAAAATTTTAGGGATACGTGCTAGGATTGCATTACCAAATAACTATTATGATTTATAAAATATAACAATATCCTTTTGCTCTAAAGTTTATATTAAAATATGATTTTTGTTTTCCTTCTGGAAACTTAGTGTAACTAGACAACACTTCAATAATTGGTTTCTGTTCATACTTTCCTTATTTTTATATTTTTTGGTGAAAAATGCTACCTAATCTAGACTACTCTCATTATAATCCGAGTAGATTTTTCATTTTTTTCATGTAAGGCCAATGAAATAATGAAAGGAGCACCCTATCTGGCTGTTAAGGTCATGACTTTCATTTGAACAATCAGAATTTATGCTGCATTTTAAAGAGTTTCTTGAGTGATATGGTTTGCAATTTAGATCAGCTTACCCCTGAACTTTCCTCTAAAGTTATATAATGTCTTCAATTACACAAAAAGCTAATAAGTAATTAATCCATTTTGCACACATAAAACCTCTAGGTGAAATGCAGTAATTTGGAAAGTACTGGTAATAAACCCTATATTACACTAATTAAATAATTAAATGAAAATATCTCCTTTATATACTTCATCAGAGATTTTGTAGTGTACTTCTTTTCACTGCATACAGTTATTAATGGGAGAGGGGATTCTATTTTGCCAGTTTCATAGGTGGATTTTTTGTTTTAGATTCTGCAAGCATGCTTTTCTTAGATTTTAATTGACACAATATTTGAAAACTATCAGGGATGAGGTGAATACCTGATGAAACTGTGGAGTGAGGAAGTACAAATGGTTTTGCATGGAAATCAGGAGCTTCTCAGGGTGCCAACTGTCCTGTACAAAAAGAAAATGCAAATATTTATTTATCTAATCCAATCAATAACCTGGAAATTCCAGCACAAAACTTTAAACCTCTGTTCAGGGCTGGTTGTGCTCACAGGTGCCAGAGTTGTGCTGTGTGACTTCACTTCCCTGCCCTGCTGCGTTTCTTGGGTGGTGGGGGATTGCTACAGGGAGAGGGACACTGGGTTAAAGTGTCTCTCTTCAGGTTGAGGATGATAAACTGTCTCATCTAGTGAGAATGTTGTCTGGGAGAGATGGATGTAGAGGCTTGTGAGACATGTCACAAATTGCATGAGAAAAACATAGAGAGATTGCCACAGGATGGACTTTATAGCCCTGATGGGTTTAAATCTTCTAACTAGAAAACTGAGCACTCTGGTCTTTTTTATTTTGTTTTTTTGATGCACTAAGTACAGTAGTTTCACGATTATAAGCCACACCTGATTATAAGCCACACCTCCCGGTAGCTGGGTAGACCACGGGATTTGTCCATATATAAGCCACACCTGAATATAAGCCGCACTTTTTTTTCCATTTTTTTTTTTTTTAAGTGAGGAACCATGTGTAACAAAGTAACAAATTAGTAACAGAATCACTGCCAGCTGGGTTTTGTGTCAGGTGCTCAAGTTGCAAACAGTTTTCATAGACCAATGAAGCCTTTAAAGGCAGCCCCAGGTGCCCTCCCCAGCTGGCTCTCACTTCCAGGTTGGCATTTCACTGGGATTTGTCCATAGATAAGCCGCACCTGAATATAAGCCGCACTGCTGGGGTAGGCTGGATTCTTCAATGAAAAAGGTGTGGCTTACAATCGGGAAATTACTGTAAATATTCTCCCAATTACTTTTTTGTGTTGGAGCCAAAAAACAGCTAAACAAAATATTTTTGCCAGTGCTGTCCTTAGAGCAGACGCAATTCAAGTGCCTTTCAAAGCAGGAGCATCTTAGTTACCTTTAGAATCTCACAGCTGCTTGTAGAATTTCTTCTGCTGGACAGAAGCAAGTACAAAACCATCCCTGTCCCCAGTGCTGCAGTTCTGGTCTGCATAACTGGGAGGTTGTTTTCTAGATCTAATTATTTTAACCCCTGTCATTTCTGAATCCTCTAAATAATTTGTGTCCAAATTTTAAATCTGTAAAAGCATTCTGTGATGCTTCCCAGTTGGGTGATCACCTTGCCACTGGTCCCTCTGTTCCCCACACTGGAAGGTGCAGCTGTGCTGCTTTTTGCTCAGCCCTGTGATGTGAGCTTGTATCACTGGCTCGGGATAATGGAAAGGCAATCACCTCCTGTGCTTCCATCCCTCAGGGAATCCACTCTCATTCAGGTATCTCTTTATTCCTGCGGTGAGCAGATTCCTTCCACACAATACCAAAGCTGTCTAGGAGTGCTGTTTGTTTCATCAGCATTTCCTCTTTGTTGCCCATTTGAGTTCTGCAACTTCTTTCTTCAAAGTCCTTCCTTTTCTTCATTTTTTTTAAAGTTTTCTTTTATATTGCTTCTTCTATTTAGAATGGGATGCACTTCTCAGCCCTCAGGAACACATTTCTTTTCTATTTTCTATTATTTCCCCCAAGCTCAGAATTTGATGCTGATTGCTTTAGCTTTAGTACTTCATTGTGTTTAAGCAGCTGCTCAGATTTAAGTATAAGAAGTTAAATTATTAACAACACATACTTTTCCAAATTCACAATGGATGGCACCTTTAGCTTTTTCCTGAATGGGAAGCTAAAAGCCTCAATATGAATATAGGTTGAATTAAATCTTTAGTGAATATTGAGCACATACCTATAATATGCATGTATTTAAGTGCTTTCCTAAGTGTAGGTATTTTACCCTGATTTGAAATTTTTCCCAGCAAGAAACATGTTCTTGTTTCTCTAATTAACTGCAGTTACTGACTAGAAAAAATATATAGTACTTTTACAGAAAATTAGGGGAGGGTGTTTTGCTAGTTCACTTCTCTATTTTCTCATTAGACAGGCATCTATTCAACATTCTCAGGTTCTATAGACAAGATTTTTCTGCTGACTTTGTACAAGTGTAACTTATAGAGAGCTGGCAGCTAAACCTTAGTTATAGCATTATTTTGCTGTTGGATGCTATTCCTGAACTGCTCTTTTTAAAGGAAGGGTGCATATATATTTACTTATCTGTCTCTTTCAGTGATGGAAGAGAGCATTTGAAAAATAAGGACCAGAACTATAAAACTAGTGTTTAAAATTCAATTTTAAGACAGTCTTATTGCACATTATTTTTATATGCACTGAATATAGACAATTATTACTTCCCTCCTACCCCAAATGTTTTTGAATACTGTGCTTTACTTTCTTGAAAGTATTTGTTTATGGACAGCAGAAAAATAAAAACAAGTTCATACTATAGTGATAGAATTAATAAAAAGTTCAAGTTGAAAATTCTCTGAAAATATTTCAGCTTGATTTGCTTTCAAAAGCTTGCTTGTCTGAGTAGAATGACTGGTAAAGGGTATTGTACAGGAAAAGCCCTGTTATGAATGCCTGAAATTTTTGAAGTTATTTTTGAATAGATTGATTCATATTCAGATTAGCTTCCTGCCAGATGGAGGGAATTTACAGTAAATCAGTTCTTGGCAGGAGAGAAATAAAAAAATGAACAACATCTGCTTATTTATAAAAGTTGTCCTATTCTTTTTCTATATTGGTGGAGCACAAATTACTTACCAAAGAAAGTTTTATGGCCAGTAAGCTCTGGAATGTTAAAGCCTACAGGGATGAGAAGGCATTTGTGTTTACAAAAGAGGTTGACACCAGAGCATGTTTGCAGATTGTAGACAGCACCTTTGCATAACAGCCACAGCTGCTCAGCAGCTCTGTCTACTGAGCTCCTGCTCCAGCACTGGGTCTTGGTGCAAGAAAAGCCTTGCAGTTGCCAGAAGTTATTTTGGGCTGTGATCTTGCAGATGTGTGTCTGTGGGCAAACTCAAAGTCAAACATTCCACATCTACAGAGGAGGAAGACTCATGAGTGTGCAAAACCTTAATAGCCTCCTTGTGACCCGTGCAGATCAAACTCTTCTGTGGTCCTATTAATATTTCTGTCCCCAAGTTCATACTTTATAAGTTGGATATTGGAGAGCTCAGATATTAGGTCAATATATTTGACTGCTCCTTTGTAATGACCTTACTGTGATGGATGTGCCTGGGTTTTTAATAAGCAGTTTGTTTACACTATTGACATTTTAATGTACATGTGCATAAAAAGAGAAAGCTCAGGCCTTCCCGGTGTCATTCATGTCCAAGTACTGGCTCAAAGCTGCTGCAGTCAGAGGTTAGATGACTGAAGCAGGAGTTAACAGCATCTTCTGGTGTGAAGAGCTCCCAGCAATCCTTCAGCTACTGCAGCTCATGACCAACAGATGCTGGAAGCAATGACAGGGCACAGTCATGATATTTCCCACACCTAACTCGATTTACCAAAGATACCATTCCGGTCTCTACCCACATATTTCTAAGTAGAAATACATGTAGATCAGTATTTTGTTCTTTAAGTTTAGAGATCAGACATCATTTCCTTTCCCTAACTAACCAGCAGATTTCTGAAGGAGCACCTGGGCAGAGGAGCAGAGTGGAGACAAAGGCACCATTGAAACTGGTCCATGCTCGAGGATCACTGGTGGCTGTTCACACATTTATCAAGGATGATCCCAGCTGCAAGGTCACTGTAAAATCCTCAGCATCTCCTGCTTTCAGCCCATTTCTCCCAGCACGGCCACCTCTCTTCTGTGTGCACTGTTGGCCATGGGCTGTAGGATCTGCTGCCTCTGAGTGGATCCCTGTGCTCCTCTGTTTCTCCCCAGCTGAGGAAATCCCTGGTGTGCTGCAATCCCCTGCTTTGCTGTGGGATGCAGCTGCTCAGGATCTGGTCACCTTGGTGAATGAGCAGCTCTCATGTCTTTGCGAGATTTACGTGGAATGTGATCATCTGTGGCAGATTTAGGATTGAAATTTTTTCTTCTCCTCTTATTTGTGAAATTCTGTCATCCTGACCTAGAATGCCAGACATTTCGATTCCCCCTAGTTAAAAATGTAATTATGTCAGATATTTTATCAGCAAATCTACCAGGACATATTATTGCTTTCTATTTTTCACACACAGCCTGTCAAAGGACTTAGAATTAGCGCTCTTGTCCTTGGCCAAAAAAAGCCAAGGTAATAATCTCAATGATGATAGCCAGAAACAGCTGATGAATGAAGCCTGAAATAATACAGTCATTAAATTGAAATTTCTCTTTACTGAATGTATATGTACAATACTGCTATTTCTTCTTGGGTAGTAGCAAAAACATGCTAATGTAATTTGAAAATTACACTGGGAAAAATGAATATTTTCAAATAATTCCCACCTTATGTTGGTGGTTGATATGCAGAAATTGTAGGTGTTCTATAAAATGACTGTATTTTGGAGACTATATTTGAACTTCGAAGTGAATTAAAAGATCAGGCCATGATTAATGTTTAACTTATTCTGTAAAATATATGTCTGTTAAGAAAGCAGCCTTGCAGAGTAGTCATTTAGCATGAAATTCAGTGACATAGGTATAATACAGAAGGGAAAATGTTGTTACTTTAGTTTTAATTGCTTTACAGGTTAAGGTCCTGTGCCTTTTAGTTATTGAATGACAGAGGTGTTCCACGTGGTGGATGCTGTAGGGAAGTGGAGCTAAGCAGGGTGTCCAGTGGTTGCAGAATGATGTCATCTGAAACAACCTGTTCTGCAATTTCTCCTTATTGATTTAAAGCCTAATCCAGCAAGATCCACACATAAAAACCTCACAGCAACTTTTCAGGGGAATCTGCTACCTTTTACAGCTGAAACTATTTGTAATATGTAGATATTAAAGGCAAAATCAGAAAGAGGTAGGCAATGCTTCTCCATCATGTATCTTCAGTCTAAAGTTGAGTCATTATTCACATTTTATGGCAGTGAAATGGAGTTAAATAATTACCCTTGAGCACCCACTGCACCCGGAGCTGCAGGCGTGTCTGGTTTGGTTTATTTTTTTCCCCTCTATGTCCTATTCTCTTCCTGTTTCTCAGCCTGTAAACCTCTTTGTTTACAAGCAATGTGTTGAAACAATACTTGGACTTAGGTATTACAGGTGGTTGTTTTTGCCCTCCTTAGGGACAAGAGAGTTCCAAGCAGTTGGTAAAATCAGCTCCCAAGCACATTTCTACTTTCACAGAGTGTAGTTATGAACACAAAAGAAAAGGGAGGGAAGCTGGGGACTTTGTGGTTAATAGGAATTATAATTTTGTGTGAGTGTTTCTGAACATTAGATTTTTGCTGAAGACCAAGGCACTGTAGGCTGTGCAGTAATTATTTAGTATTCTATCAGGGAACACAAAACACATCCCTGACCTTGAGTATCTTAGAAATTGTGTTCAAGAAAATGAAAATTCATTTATGCAAATAATAAAGGACAATAATTAGATAACATATAATTTAATGCTTGGAAGATTTCTAAAAATTAATTTGAAGTTACTAATGGTGTAAAATGTCAATTGCTTTTCATAAATGTGTGTTTTTCTTTCAATTCATATTTAAGGAGTTTAATGTATACATTGTATATGGTAACTCATTTTCCTTCAGTAAAGTGCTGGAGCATATCAGCACTTCAATTAGAGAACATTTGCTGATATCAGGTCAATTAATTACCTGAAAATTCTCTTAGAAGTGTTTTATTATAATTTTTTTTTGCAGTGGCAAAAGCAAGGGGCAAGGTTCTGCAGTTAAATTTGCAGCTCTGTTATTCTAACTACTCTTTCAAACATTGTTTGCTTCTTCAGACTCTCCTTCCTTGTATTTAAAAGAGAAATAATGAGTAAAGCTGAGTAATTTTGGGCATGATGAAAAATGGAACAAAGCAAGCTGCTTTTTCATGGGCTTTAACAAAAGCTTTTAATTTTAAATGGCTGCTGAATCATGTTGCTGGGCATTGACAGGCAAACACTGAGGAGAATCCTTTGTTGTCCATTATTGACATATGGGTTGGCTAGACATGAACTTTTGCAATTTTGTTCTCAGCCTGCAATAATATTTTATTAGACATTCTATATGATAAGTGAGGGAACATTTTTGAATCCTGAGTTTTCACTACATATTCACTCACTCTCTGAAGTGTCCTGGACAAAATTTGACTATAGGGATATTAGGATGGGCAATGAAATTTGAACTGAAATTAAAATAATTCTCTACTCAAAATACAGTTTTCTTAGTGCATATTTAAAATGAAAAATTAAACTCTTTAATTTTAAAATGGTCTGGCCCAGTGTTCAGCAGGGATATTCTAACTAAAGGCAAAATCAGTCTGTATTCCCTTTCAGGTTTTTTTTCCTTTTAAACAGTAAGTATCTGCATTTACAAGTGCTACAGAAATCAAATTCTGAGGATAAAAAAAATAAATTATGCCTTATGTAAATATGCATACAAAACTCTGAGTTCAATAAATTGACTTTTTCCTGGTTCTTTGTTCTTATCCCTACATATTAATTGAGGGAATAAACATGCCATAAATGGATGTATAAATATATGGAATGCTTTTCAACAAGGTAACTTTTCCATAATCTTACTTTCCTAATTTGAGCTAAGAATGGGAAAGTTTGCTCCCCATGTTTGATCAGAACTTATATTTAAAATAAGAATCAAGTTAGCTACTCTTTGCCCCTGTAGAAAACTATTAATTAGCAATAATATCAAAGCAATATTCTGACCTTCCACAATCCAAAAGTATACAATTATTAATTAACATAAATTGATTATGTTTAGTAACCAGAGGATTCAATAGTGCAAAACATTCCATAAATATTCATGTGAATGTTAAGAGTGCCTATTTCAGGTGTCTTTGTTGCTTCCTGAGCTCCCTTGCAATGGCTGGCCTTTTGCCAGACTAAATGCTCATAGGAAAAAGGAACCTTAAGACCACATATTTTAGCATTAAAGTTTCTTTGCCATCAGAAATTCCTGCAGGAATCTGTGAAGACTCATGTTTATCCAATTATGAATCCAGTTGAAAAAATCCCACGCCACCACCTGTGGTAAAAACTTCTCAATGTCACATAGGGTGTGGATGTCAGAAATCTCCCACTTCTGATGCCACCTGTGTCTCTTCAAGCAAGCAGGTGTTTCTATTCCTATCATTGTTCTTTTCTGTGTGTCTCACCAGCAGTAACAGTAGAGTGATTTAACCAAGAGAAAGAAAAGACACTGCTAAAAATAACAGAATCGTAATATTATAACAGAAAAACAATTCCTTTTAGTATAATTTGTAACTTCACTCATAGAAACTCTCAACTGGTCAACACTTTCATGGTTCTGAAAGGTTTATGTAGCCATACCCAAGTTCATTTATGCTTTCATCATGATTGCAGAAGTTTCATAGTCATTCTATTTCCATTTTGAAAGGATGCAGTAGAAGCGTAAAAATCACAAATGATAGAATTGTGAATGATTCAAGTGAATTTGCTTAGGAGAAAAAGATATCAATAAAATATTTTTTCTTTTCTTTAGCAGAATGACATGCTTTTTAAATGTGAGAAGTTCTGTAGAAACTGAACCACTAGTTAATTTCCCTATTCTTTCGCCATCATACAATATCAAAAGTTTGAATGGTTCTTTAATATACAGTAATTTCATGATTATAAGCCGCACCTTTTTCATTGAAGAATCCAGCCTACCCCAGTAGTGCGGTTTATATTCAGGTGCAGCTTATCTATGGACAAATCCCAGTGAAATGCCAACCCAAAAGTGAGAGCGGGCCAGGAAGGGTGCCTGGGGCTGCCTTTAAAGGCTTCGCTGGTCTATGAAAACTGTTTGCAACTTGAGCACCTGACACCAAACCCAGCTGGCACGATTCTGTTACTAGTTTGTTACTTTGTTACACATGGATCCTCGCTTAAAAAAAAAAAAAGAAAAGAAAAAAGGTGCGGCTTATATTCAGGTGCGGCTTATTTATGGACAAATCCCATGATCTACCCGGCTACCGGGAGGTGCGGCTTATAATCGTGAAATTACTGTACTCTATTAGAATTATTTCAAACCATTGCCATTCTCTCCACAGTTACAGGCTCCTTACCTTCTTCTGAAAACATTAATTACTGCGATATTTACCATAAATTTTGTTTGAGTTTAAGGTGGATTTTGAAGAAAAGTGTATAAAATATAGATAAGAAAAAGAAATACCTTAGCTGATCAAAGAGATGTAGACACACATGTATCTGTAACACATCCTGTGCTCTTTGGCTCCTCTGGTGTCTTAATTCAGAATCCCTCTGGCCTTGCCTCTTGGAGGGCAGTGATGAGACAGATGGAGTGATGTTCTGGTTAATGTGAATCTCTCCAATTAGAATGTTTCAGAGAACTTACTGATGATTAGAAACTTATCATTTGATAATACAGAGGCATGACACACATCAAAGTGTTTAAACACAAGTTAGAAAACTTTTAAATACTGTGTCAATTTCTGCTAACTTTACATCTTTGTATGGTGAAGCTATTAATGTCCAGCAGTGGCTTTGCATTCCTGGGGAATATTTTTATTACAAATTAATGGTGTAGTAAAGTGAGACTAAACCTTCAGAAATAACTGTAAGTCTGATCCTTTCAGCCACTGTCCCTCCTGTCACTGTGCAGTCTTCAGCATCCGAACTCAGGTAGAAATCACCATGAACCCAGGAAAGGAACTGAAGTACAGTCCTGAGGACACTGAGGCTCTGACATCTGAGTCTCACAGTGCATTTACAGTAGAGCACCAGTCTTTCAACTGGAGTGAGGCTTCAAAGATCTCTGAGAGAAACCAGCAAAACCTCAAAGGGCAGTTGGCATGGTTTTTGCAGAATCTCCTAATTACATGCCATTAGCTTAGAGAACTCATAAGCCCCTTTGGAAGAGAGTCTGGTGTGGCAGTAAAACTTTTTTTTCGTGGTGGAAAAGATCTTTTCCACAGCACATTCAGTTCATTATTTGCTTTTAAGTTAAACTTTGTGGAATGCAAGGGGAAGAGGTTGATTTATGCCCTACCTCTATCAGATATGCAAAGAGCTTGTACATCTGCACTCTGTAAACATTTGGAGCAACAGACAATTTTGTTTTCTTTGTTATTGCTGTGTTACATGAGTACTGCAAACACATTGCCAGTAATAAAATGTTAAAAGCTTGCCAAAATCATTAGGTTCTATACACTTATTATTAAACTGAAGAAGTGGTGCATGTTTATCACCAGCTGCTTTTCCCAATGTAGTAATGCACTAAAGAGGCAGAGTGCTGAATCCAGTAAGTATTGAAGAGATAACATCACTTGTCTTGTAAAGAATCACAGATTGGTAGAAATGTTTTCAATTCAATTATGGCTTCCAACCTCAATTACCTCAAGAGTTTTTCTTTTTAATTTATGGAGATGCTCAGAGAAAAAATATTCTTTTATGTAATTATTTTTCATTTGATGAGAAACAGAGGAAGCAAACCCAATATGGTCCAAATTCTGTATGCATAAGCCAGGTGGTAAATACACATTACTCTCAGAATACCTGCTTGTTTAGGATCAGTTTATCTGTAATGACACTTCCAGACTAAGAAATTCTTTCCTCTGGATGAGTAGTTTGCAATATTGCCAGAGTGCACCTTTGGGGACCAGCCCCTTCAGATTGATGGCTCAGTGATGGCAGCACAGTTCCTGTGTCTCTAGGTAGAATAAGGAAAAGCAACATTTCTACTTTACTGCTCATCCATCCCGGCCCTATGCAACCACTGGATGATGAAATTGCACGGCTCATTTCCTGCCTCACTGGAGAAAAATTATAAAGTGCAAGTTTTTTGCCTTTGCATATGCTGATACAGAAGATTTTAGTGAGAAAACCAGGGGGGAAATGTTTTGTTTCAGCAATAACAGGAGGGGGTCTCTGTGTAGTTACCTTTTGAGAGCCCTTCTCAGCCCATTTCTGAATTGAGGTTGTTCTGTCTGAAACTAAATGGCATCTGGAGCTCCCTAAACATGTCTATGGATTCTTGTGCTTCTTCACTGGCCCCAGGACAGCAGCTCCTCTTTCCAAGTCTGGCAGTGCTGCCACACTTGCTGGTGAGGGAGGATTCTTGAACATCAAGGCAGATTCTTGTGGAGAACAAAGGATCTGTAAACTCTGCTAGAGTTGAGTATTCAGAATCTGGATAAATATTTAAATGATGGGTTAGCTAAATTGTGAATATAGATAGTTTTCTGTCCTTCTTTCTTTCTTTTTAATTTTTTTTTACCTTTCAGCATTTTTGCTTTCCTTTTAAAATTTCTCTCCTTTTTATCTCATTCCCTTTATTTTTCTGATAACATCTGCACTTTTCTGTGGAGTTTACCCTTTGGCTGAATTTGATGGTGAAGTAACTAAGGGCAAAGTGTTCTCTAGATTATCTGAGATAAAAATTGATAAAAAATAAAATATGTGCTGGCAACATCTTTTCTAATGGTAAAGTTAGTTTAAAATGTGTTCTTGAGGAAAATCAAAGAAACTTCACTGATAGTCCTTTATGAATGAGTTGCTTTAAAAAAACTCAACTTTCCCCCAATAAAACACAACCAAACAACAACAAAATACACCCCAAACAAAAATAAAAATCTATAGACTTTTAAAACATTTTATATTCTCACCCTCATCTAAAGTAAAAAAAATCAAAACCAACAAAAAACCAACCAACCAAACAAAAACAACAAACAGACAAAAAGGCAACTTAGAACATTTCAAATGGACCATAGAATATCATGGCAATTGTTTGGACAACATAGAATAAAAGGCCAGTAAAGCATTCTGTCTTGCCAAAAGTCCTTCTAGGTACTTTTCCTATGCCTAATTCTGTAGTTTGTATGCATATTGTATGATGTTTTAACAGTGTTAGCTGATGTCAGAAATAATGCAGTTTCAGAGAATGGGATTTCCAACTCTCTTGCCTTCAACTTGACTATTGTAGTATTGTCAATGAGCTTTTGTGTGGCACTTGTCTTTTTCTCTTTATAGTTAGATTTTTCCATTTAATGCCAGCAGGAATTTAATGTTATTTTTAAAAAGCTTCTGTATTAGACTGTGTGCTGCTATACTGCATAGTCAACATCTGCAGAAGTCAGATTTGTTTTTCTGTGAATCATTAAAAAGCTCCAGACTTTATATTTTTCTCCCAACTGAGTTGCTATAGTATGTTGAATTCATGTCATCCATGTGTAGAGACTGCTGTGTAAAGCTCTGATCTTTTCAGAATATTTTTGCCCATTAACTTCATTTATTCATAAAGCATTAAGTTTTTGTTAGAGTAATAATTCTGATGTTTTCCTGTGTACATATTTTCCTGCCCTCTCATCAGAAATATTCACAAAAGATGCTATTACCAAAGATAAGCTACTAAAGGACTATGACCACATTAGGGATGGTGTTTGGAGAGCTCTAAGAGGTGGTTTCTCAACAGTGAAATAGAAATGCATATGACAAACCATGTAGTTCCTGGTAGCACATGAATTGCATGTTGATGCTCAGTGTCCTGCCAGCCTCAGGGAAGGGAAACACATCCAAAGTGGAGCTGATGCATTTCTGGGTTTATGCCAATATCATTCCACTATGATGTAGCGAAATCTTTCTGAACTTCAGTTATGATTTAACTTCATCTGGCAACTAAGCCCCGCAGAGATGCTCACCCTTTCCCCCTCCATCCTACTCCACCTCCTACCACCCCTGTGGCAAAAGCTGGAAATCTTGAGGGTTGAGATAAATGCAGTTTAACAGGTAAAGCAAAAGCCATTCACACAAGCAATGCAAAACAAGGAATTCATTCACCACTTCCCATGTGCAGGGGGTGCTCAGACATCTCCAGGAAAGCTGGACTCTATCACTCATAGTGTGACTTGGGAAGACAAATACCATCATTCCAAACTTACTTTTTCTCTCCAAGCTTTCTGTGCTGAGCATGATGCCATTTAAACTGGGATTTCCCCTGGGTCGGTTGGGGTCAGCTGTCCTGGCTGTGTCCCCTCCCAGCTCCTTGGGCACCCCCAGCCTCCTTGAGGGTGTGTGGGGTGAGGAACAGGAAAGGACTTGACTCTGTAACCCCTGCTCAGCAATAACAAAATCATCCCTGAATTGTCAACACTGTTTTTAACACAATCCAAAACACAGCCCTGTACCAGCTATTATGAAGAAAATTAATTCTGCCCCAGCTAAACCCACCACAATTTGACTTCACAGAAATTTGACTAGAATCAATTGGAGACTTGTCTCTGCCCATTGCAAAAGAGTAACTTGGGATGTAACCTGATCTATTGAAGGATATTTCAATGGAATTAATAAAATTTCCATTTACAGGCATGAATTGGGTCAACGTCCTCTCAAATGAGTATCTCATTTTTGAAGTCAGTAGCAGTTAAGTGCTGCTTGTCACTGCCCTCAGAAATCATTTCCATGGAATAAATGCATTGCCACAGTGGAGTGCCTGATATGCACCACAGGACTTATGTAATCATTTAATTCTTATGAAATCAAATGATCTTACTCAGAGGTTTTTCCTTTATGTTCATTGCTGAACCAGAAACAAGAGCACACCAACCTGACAAGTTCCACTGCTGAGTGGGAAACGTGGTTGGAAATTTCCCAGGCACAAATCATTCTAAAAGCCCTAAAAATCCTCTTTTGCCTTCTGTACAAGTCCTAACACTACAAACTGCAAGCATCATTCTAAAATACATGAAATTCCTGCAGCAGATTTGGTACCCATTACCCAAAACCTTGAAAAGGCAGTGTGTGATTTCTGGCATTCAAGCCTCTTCCCTATGCAGAGGAGTCATTACCCCTCACAGAAAAGATGTGGGGCTGTCACAGGTGGGGACTTTTCTGCTGCAGTGATGCTGTTCAGCATCCCTCTTGCAGGAAATGAGAGTTCTGTTAATGCATTTCTAGTTCTCTACCTTTGAAAGTCAACACTGAGGAGCCATAGTGTGGATAAAGCTTTATAGGACAAGTGGCTTATCAGAGCTATCATGAATAATGCAGCTTGGCTTCACTGAATGTGTGTAATGGCACTGCTTACATTTTTAAGATATGTTTCAAAAACAGTGTATTAATAAACATAAAAGGTATTTCTCACCTCAGTGATAAAGATCACTGCTGCAATGCACATTTGTGACATAAGCCATATTTCTGCAGTTAGATTTATTAGTGTGAAGAAAATTGCTCTTCTGAAAAACAAGTAATACAGGCACATTATTACTGTTGCAGAAGGTGCTATTAATCCACACCCTGCCTCTCCAGTTGCACATACTCTGTTTATTATCTGCAAAAGGAACATGACTGTAGCTTTCTCTAGCAAATCCTGGATGCAGCTGTTTTATCATGGATTTTTTCCTGATTCCTCTTTATTTTCATGGGATACTTTAACTTCTTGATGAAATTTTAGGAGGAATTCACTTGCTATATGTAAATAAAGGTGTATGTTGATAAAGATTTCAGTATTTTTTCTTCTAAGCTTTCCTTATTGATTTAAAGAAAATAAACAAAACCAAAATGAGAATGTCATTGTGCATGGTGCAGAGTTGGAGAGGAAGAATTAATGAGACATTTGTAAGAGCTGCCAGAGAAACAGCTTTGAAATCTCAAACAGAGGCTTAGTGCAATCAAGAAATATAAAAAATAAATGGGAGCAGGAGCAATAACATGAGAAAATAATCCCATTTACCAGATGGTTAGGAGAAACCATTCTGGGGTGGCCTGTTGAACAGAGATACTCAAAAGAAGGGCTGGTAATCCATGTGTGTGGAGCAGGAGATAGTGAAGCACCTCCTGTAGTTCCACTGCAGCTCTCTGCAAGTTCAGCAGCACATTCCTGTCCTGAATCCCCTTCTCTGCAGCTGAACTAATTACACTTCCCCAAATGTGCTCAGCATTAGTGAGGTTCTATTTGGGTAGCCTTTGTTTCAAACGCAAAGAACAGCAGAATTTGATGGGGTTCTGACAAAATGCACGCTCCTGAGCAGTTACCAAAGTAGTCATGCTTTACCTGGGCATTAATTTCAATCTGGTACCTCCCATAATTCAGCATGAGAAATGATAATTACTGTCATGTCCTTTAATGGTGTGAGGCAAATAACACTGCACATCTCTTCCACATTGTTTTTTTATTTTTTGAATTAGCTAACTGTTTTAGTCCAATTTTTTTTTTCTTTTTTTTTTTTTTTTCATTATTTTTATTAGTAAGGAGAAAGAAATTTTTTAGGGTTCAGTTCTTCTAAAGATCCCTCTTGCTGCTTGTGGCTTCCTGTTTTCCAGCAGCATGTGAATGGCTCTTGTACTCACAGTCTTCCTTCATGATTCCTACTGCCCAGACACCAAGTCTGCCAGAGCTTAAATTTAAATGATGGGTGAGGTTGAGCACAGGCTAATGGGGGGTGCAGCTTCTTATATTTATTTACTGCAGCCAGAAGAGAATATTTCTCCACAGCTAATTTTGCTAAGTATAAAACAGACAGGATCAAAGCATTCCCAAACAAGACCCTAATGGATTTCTTTGAAGTGAAACTGTCTGAATTATTTATTTTTAGTCTTATGTGGCATAATTGGCTTAGAGAAGTAATGCTGTATCTAGTTGTAATTAAAAGAAGGTAACATTTTAAATAATAATAATAAATAGTTTCTCTATTACTATAAAAATAAAATAGGGTACAAACCTTATTAATACTGGTTTCTGCTCAATAACAATGCATGGCTGTAATTGACTCTTTGTTTGTTTGATCCAGCATTTCTGTAAATTACAAAGAGCAAAGTTATCAGATAAAAATGAAATAGCACAGAATGTATATTTCACAATCCTTTTTGAAATGCAAATGTTAAAAAGCATGTCTCTTACATGTTCTCAAGTGATCTTTGATATTTGTGACTACTGCCCATTGTTGCCTTCAGTTATAAGTCCACTTATCAAGGATAACCTCTGTGTTATTCATACCATAATTGAAAAATCTAATCCTTTCATGAAGATAAAATGAAGCCTTCCCTAACAGCAGTAACAGTGCCACATCATGCCTGGGGAAAAAATATAGTGCTCTTGACTGTTGTTTTGACTGTTATAATTTTAATAAAGACACACAAAACAAGTTTGTAGCAAAAATGCAAGTTGCTTTTTCCCTTCCCCAAAATGTTTTGTTTGTGGATCTGAGGTAAGAGTAAAATAAAATAGTCTCCAGTAAAGTCAGTCAGCTTTTCAATGGTAATAATTTTGGGTTTAGCTTATAACATTTTTAAGAAATGTCGCTAATTTAATTTTGATATGGTGAAAAAAAATACACTTCCTTCTTCCCTGTTGCAGTATGTGGCAATACTACCATAGCTTGAGAAACATCTGCATTGAGATTTGCAGCTTTACTCTTTTGTTCTGTTCGTGTTGGAAAGAAGGTGTAGTGGACAGCCAGGCTGAGCTGTGGTAGCTGCTTGCCATGTTTGTCCCAGCAGGTCTGAACCACACAGGTGAGTTTGTAGTCCCTGCAGGGAGAGGCTGGCTGATCAGGATGTGTTCTGCAGCTGGAAGTGAAAGCCCACAAGAGGTAAGTTTGATTTTTCATTTCTGGCTACATCTGAAAGTATCATTCAGGGAATTTATATTGTAGAAAGGAGCCTGTGGGAAAGTAAAGTTGGTGGTAGAAAGAAAAAATGATCTGAACAGCAGGTATCTTGTAGTATGCCACACATCGGCTAATCCAGGTGGACATATTCCCAACTCCAGAACTGCTGTCAAAAGAGAAAGAATGATCACATAGTGAACAGTATTATTGTTGTTCAGTTTGTACCCAACCAATTGTGTCATTTTTGCCAGAATCACACCCAGAAGGCAAATTACAATATTTACATAGCAGAGAAGAACAGACAGACTACCTTAGAAAAGTGCGCAGTGTAATGAAAGATTAGCTGTTGACCTTACTGAAGTGCTTTATATGTCCTAATGCCTAGTTTCCCTTTATTTTTCTATGTAAATTTTACCCACTCTTTAGTTATTTTGGTTCTTATGCTCTGAAGCACCCAGCAAGGCTTCTCATTTTGTCCAAACTACTAATATTAATATAGTTGGGCAACTGCCCAGTGACAGCCTAGCTGGGCATCTGCTGGCATCTGTCTATGTAAGCAAACTCATATTGCTGCTTGCATGTGAAAAATGCATATTGTTTGCTATTGAAATGTCTTCTATCTACATGCCATTCCTCTCTTTACAGATACCATCTCATCACTGTGGTTCTCTGAAATTCTAAAATATGTGTTACTCAGCTTTCCCCATCAAATTATGAGTATATTTTCCCCTCTGCAGTATCAGTTGTCTGGATGATGCCTTGTTTTCTCAGAAGCTTTAGTATGCAAATGAGGGCTTTAATTCTTGCCCATTCCCCAGCACCTTCTGGTGAAAATGTGATCTTTTTGGAGGTTTAGGAAATGGCAAAGCACACATAATGATTTTTTTTAGCAGTTTAAACCAGCATTTGCTTCTCAGACTGCAGCTTCACAATGATTAGGTGGTAGATTTTCTAGATTAATTCCTGACCACTAGAGCACTTTTGTTCTCTCCCATGCTGTTGGGAGATTTATTGATTTAATTGAAGGTGTTCTCAAGTTTTTCAGCTGTACATATGTCTTTTCCTCCTTAAGCTGTTCACTTTACTCATTTTTATCATCCTGTGGGCTATGACTGTTTTTTTTTCCCCCAGAGGTTATGAGCTAAAACAAAGGCTCAACTACTTTTCAAGAATCTACTAGTAATTAACTTGGCTTTAACTCACCCTTAACAATAGATCAATAACACCTATACCTGCCACCTAGGGAACTTCCCTGGGGCTATATACAGATTAGACACCAGAATATGAAGGTAATTTAATTTCAAGAAAACAGAAATGGGTCATTTTAACAATGCAGTGGCATCTTTACATATTTACTTGAAAGCCTTGTATGACTGTGATATTTTTACTTTTCTCTCCTGCCAGGTTTTTCTGAAAATTAATAAAGCACAAGTTAATAAAAGAAATGAATTATAAGGATGATGTAATATCAGTACAAGATTCTCTATCATTGCTCTCTTTTTTTCTATGTTCTTCCAATAGTAGTAGGGATGTAATAAAGAAACCCACTGGTTTTGTTTTAGGCTAGATAGTGGAATTATTCAAAAGTTATTTGCTGTTCCTCAAAGTATTACTTCGGGTTATATAAAGGATTGATTAATGTAATGCAGGATCTGTGGCAGCAGTCAAGAACATGTAGAAAAATACAGTTTGCTCACTGCTCTGCACAACGTTTGAAATCGTACTGGCTCATTTTGAAACTCCACATTTTTGTTCTTATTATAGAAATCCTTAGCAATTTGTAGTTAGGCAAAATTGCCAACTGTAATGATAAATAATAGCATATGGGTGTATGCAAATACAGCAAACACCCTTTCATTCCATATGCAGTAAGACACAATTCCCATCATCTCCATTCCATTAGCATTGCAGATACAAAACTTGCTGTGCTGCCAAGAGAGTTTACACGGTTTTGTTAAAATCAACAGAAACTCTGCAGCTGAAGATTTAAGAAATCCTGAGTTTTTCTGCTCAAACATGCCTGTTGTTTGTTTTTCACATTCCAAATGAGTCAAAGGAGGACAATATGGATTCCCATAACCAGAGGACTTTTTATCCACCATAGCTATGGTTCAGTAGGTGTCCAGATTTATTCAGGCTGCAAAAATGTTTTTAGAAAATCTTATCCCTTTTCCCTCAGTTGAAAGAAAAGCGGGACAGAAACCATTTTTTCCCTATGGTGTATAATTATGAAAAAAAATATAAGAATCTAAGGGAACAGATTAACTGAAGGCAATAACTGGGAGTGATAGTTGCAAACCTACCAAAGAATTCAAAATGACAATTTCTGGGTAGCACTTCAATTTTAAAAATTCCCATCATTAGAAAGAAATTTGAAAAAGTTCCCTATGATGTAAATGTATGTTATTAATATATTAATTATATTAATATATTAATATAATATTGTTAAAGAACAAAAGTGATTCAACAGGAAAATATATTTATTTGTTGGAAACTTCTATGAAAGAAAATTGAGGTATAGAGAAATATGTCAAAGTTGCCAATCAATAATAACAGTGAAATCATCTGCTAGATAGCCTCTGGTGAATCCCTACATGAGGTTTAAAATACTTTCATTACTGTCTCTGCCCCACTGAGGGGCTGCTGCCCTCCCTGCAGAGCCCTGATCTCTTTTGGCCCCTGGTCACAGATCAAGCATGAGATGAGACCCTGGGGATGAAGCGTTTGATGGAAAAGCACCTTAATCCCTTTTTCCAGGTCCAGGAAGAGGGTGAAGACACAACAATCTTGAGCTCACAGTGTTAAATTCTTTGGCTGTAACACACAGCATGAATTCCCATAAATTTAGAGTCCTCTGGATGTATCTAGATCTTTTCTGTGCATGCATGAAATGGCTTGGAGGTCTTACTAGGAAATTTAGGAAAAATGCTTTATTTAAAAAGATTACTATGGATTTTTCAATGCCATATTGGTCTCTGTTTAGAGAAAAACCTTACTGAAATAAATAAGGGTGAATTTCAGAGATCTTGCAGTGTTCAAATAACCCAGGATTACCCTAGGCATCGTCAGTGCTGTGATACATAGGAAAAGCAGAAGCATGAGTATGTGCTGATGCTCTCCCACACTACTTTTCAAGCTGCCGTGTTTGCCTCAGGTCTGACTGACCCAGAAAGAGTGTGGTTAGAAACTATGGATTATTCCTCTATGAATTTTCTCAGTTGGTTCTTGAATTCAAGGGAACATTTTGCTTCCTCAGCATTGTGTAGCAGAACCTTTCCAGGCTTAAATGTATTTGATTGGAAGAATTTTTTTTTATGGTTGCCTGTCCCTCTGTGGTGTTTTTTTAATGCTGCACCATATTAGCCATCCTCAGGCCCTCTGCTACAGAGGCAGATTTAAGCGGTAACTACACCCTGTAGTTACAGAATATTTATTTTCTGTTAACTTACTTTGGATTGCTGGGTAAATACCATCTGGTTGTGGCAATTTGTTACTGTTCACTTGTTCTGAAAACTCTTCACATTAATATTTCTATTTGAGGCAAATCCTCCAGTGTGTTGTGTTGAAATAGTCTTCTCAGTATGAGTAACTCCCAGATCTCCATGGTGAACATGGCTGTGTCTTTCACGAGCATTTGTCTCATATTGTGATCATCAGATCCTTCTGCATAGCTGCTGACAGGTTACCTATTAACGTACTTGAAAGAAGTTTTATGTTTAGTTTTCATGCCTTCTCCAGACTGTTAGTTAGTTTTATTGTGATATCACATATAACTCGCTAGAATTTGTTTCTTATATGGACAAGACTTCAGGTTTTCATGGGATTTCTATTAATTTGGAAGTATTTAATGTACCATTGTGATTAATGCTGTCATAACTTTTCCTCTCATTTTTTTTCTTAGTAGCTTATGTACATGCATTTGAACTCTCAAACATGCAGTTTTCAAATGCCCCCTAACACCTGAAAACAAGCAGGTAAAATTGATTCTCAAGGCTGACTGGCTTGCCTTCCTAGGGACTAGAGCTATCCATAAACTTCTGATGTTTGCTCTATGCTGTTCACTCTTCTTATGTAGATATCCGAGGCTCCAGTCCAGCAACATTTGCACTTGCAACTGAAGTGACATCCCTGTTGCCTGACATTGTTACAAATACTGCCTTGGATGGTGTAGTGATTTCAGTTCAACAATTTGAGATTTCCCAGTCAATGAACTGTTACTCTACGGTGCTTCCAGAGCAGCGATGGGGACAGTAACATGGCAATTTTCTTACAAGAGCAGGAAAGAGCATTTATTCAAGGAAATCATGGGTTTAAATAGTGTACATCATGCAAAAAAATTACAGACAATTCATTGGGCAGAGAAGGAACATCCCTCCAGAAACACACACTGGGAATAA
>VRYO01000570.1:4247409-4346680 GCA_009812075.1 Sialia sialis
ATTATTTAATTATTTCCTGCTGTGAGATAGGATTAGAAGGAAGGCTAAAGAGGTTTCAACTTTAAAGGGTACAAAGAAAAAGCTTCATTACTAGAAACTATAGGAAAAAAACAATAAGAAAGAATAAAAATTTCAGAACACTTCTCCTCCCCCCACAACTTCTTTTCTTTCACACTGACAACATACGGAAACAAATCAGTCAGCTTATCGTCTCTAAAATAGTCTTTCACCAATTTTTTTTGGAAGAGGAGACTTCCCTCTTCAGTCTATGGAGGTTTGTCCACAAGAAACAGTTTTCTCGTGGCCTCAATGTGACAGTGATCAGCTGCCCAGGAGAATGGAAATCTGATCACTGTGTAAAAATCCCTTCCTTGACAAACAGTCTTCCCACAAGTGTTACCAAGGATCATGTCAACTTATGGGGCACATCTTAAGGATTATTACAGTTCAAACAAAAGTTCTCTTAATCTTTGAAAACAGAGGTCTTCTTCTTTTCCCTGGGGTCCAGCAAGGATCTTAAACTCTCCTCTTTATTCAAATTTCTCATAAGATCACAGTCACTTCAACATCCATTTACTTTAGCACAAATGTCTCTGCTCATGTCTACAGTTAGAACATTTCATCCACTCGATAATGCATTTCTGTGAGTTATAGGGAAACAAAAGTCTCTTCTCCACAGCTTAAAAAAAGAGAAATTTCAGTCCAAGAATGAGGCATCTCCATCAATCCCTTCCATCTGGGACCTGACTTCTTCCTTTAGTCTGACCTTGGTGTTTCCATGCTGTTTCTGTGCATATCTTCATCTTGGTACTTTTACTTTTCACTCAGGAGGGAGACCAAAGTGTCTGAGAATCTCATTCTGGGCAGTGAAAGAGTGAATGCGTTGCCCAGGCAATGCTGGAGCAGTCAGGGTGGAGTATTTCAAGTCAGAGCTGTTGGAAAGAAGTACACTGAATGCAGGTATACGAAGTTTTCTAATAAAGGACTGGTGGGGATACCAGTCACGTCAGTCTCAACATACAGTAATTTCACAATTATAAGCCGCCCCTGAATATAAGCTGCACTTTTTATATATTTTTTTTTTTAAAGCGAGGATCCATGTGCGACAAAGTAACGAGTTAGTAACAGAATCTCGCCAGCGCGGGGTTTGGTGTCAGGTGCTCAAATTGCAAACAGTTTTCATAGACCAGTGAAGCCTTTAAAGGCAGCCCCAGGCGCCCTCCCCGGCCGGCTCTCACTTCTGGGTTGGCATTTCACTGGGATTTGTCCATAGATAAGCCGCACCAGAATATAAGCCGCACTGCTGGGGTAGGCTGGATTCTTCAATGAAAGAAGTGCGGCTTATAATAGTAAAATTACTGTAAATATGACACTGCCTGGGCTGGAAATGAAAGAGAGATTCCTGGGAGTTTTCATCTTTACATGTGGATTCACAAAGGTGCGTAAACTTTTTTCATTCTGTCAGTATTAAAAATTAGACACTGATTGGTCCCTGTCAGGTCCAAAGGAGGCCATCCACGTCCTGTCAGGGAACTATTTCAGGAAATTTACACAAACCTCCACAGATAGATCATGGTGCTCAGGAATGCTTGCTAGTGTCCCTCCCATTTTCAGCTCTGAAGGCAGAAATGTATTTATAACTGAGATATGAATCTAATTCTAGGAAAATCACCCAGGTTATTTAAATAGGGTTACTTCAAATTGTTTGGTTGCTCTGGTTATAATTCGGGTATATTTTGATGAATAGCTTGAGGGATCATTCTTGGCTATGCCTGTAGACTGGGGGATTATTAATCCCTCATGGAGGAAATATTTATAGATAGCTGAAGAATGGGCTGGACTTAGAATTTTGTACTCCATAGCAGCATATGTGACCATAAACTTGTCATTTAAAGAATTTTCACTGCTGCTGGAATTCTTCCATTTGGAAAATTAGATTAGTTTATGCTTATTACTAAAAAAGAAGCCTCCTAAAAACACTTGTGCAGTGTATTGTTTTATTGGGCTACAAGTTGTCCACAGACTGAAGCCAAAAGACAGGAGAAAATTCCAGTTTCTACACTGCACTATAAAACTCTTCTGAGTGGTGAGTTTATCAACAAGGTTATTGCTGAATACTTTTAACAACTTTTTTTTTGAGACATCCCTGACAGCCAGAAAATTGTACACCATAGGAAAAAAAAAAGCCTTAGATGATTTAATGTCAAGGACAGTATCCCACATATTTTGAAGGTGTCAGCAAGTAACTGGCTACAAGTTCCTGTAAGGTTGCTGTGTTCCATATTGAGCATTAAAGTGGCTGCTAACTGACAGCAGTGGTTCCCTGTGCTGTTCATCAAAAAGGATTATGCAAGACAGTGACACTTTTAGTGCAGTCAATGAAGTTTGTGAAAACATTACCTTGAAGAAACTGTTTTTCAGTGACCATTAGTGGTGCACTGAAAGTGGTTTGTGATTTGTTTTTGTTCAGGGAGTAAGGAATCCAGTGTCCAGGTTCACTGACTCTTTACTAAGAGGCACTTTGTCTCAAAGACAGTAGCAATAATTTGGAGAATGTCCTGGAAATAGTTGCCAAAACTGTAAATTGAACTGTGGTCTGAGTGCTGAACTGCTGCCAGTTCTGGGCACTCCCTGATGAAGATCAGTCACAGTTCTTAACTTTGCTGTTCTCCAATGTCATGTGGCTTAGCAGGAACAGGAGCCTGATGGGTGTGCAACATGGCTTGATGAGACCTTTTCATTTTAAATAAAGGTTAGAAATCATTATTAACTGAAGAAATTATAGATTTTTGTCAGCCTCTGTTTTACCATAGGGATATGATATTGTATGAAGTCGTTGGAAGTGTGAACTTTAGGAAAATACCCAGAGAGACATTTCAATAATATCATGGATGACATTCTTACATCCTTGAAAACTGGTGATTAAACAGTCTCAAACTTTGAGTTTTATGTTATTAGAATTTTATCAGAAAGAACTGGGAATAGTAAGACCTAGCTAAAGATGATCTCTTATCACAATATTATGCATCTTGTGATTTTCTCCCAAAGTCTTAAATTTCATTGGAAAATTTTTATTTTGCTCAAGCTGAATTAAGTAATTTTTGAGAAACACTTATATTTCTGAAAGACAGAAAGCAATTTAATTTCCCAGATGTGCAACTTGGTACAAATCAGTGTAAAAGATGGAACCACAGAACTTCCAGTGACAGAAAATTGACTTTTTCTTCCTGTTCATGTGTTGTGAGGTGTTTTATGGTTGTCAGACTGTACTTCTTCGGTTATTCTTTCTCTGTATGTTTCTAAGTTCTTTCCTCAGTGTTTGGCTTCATCAAACTGAACTTTCAGAAAAACATCAATTGCAGACAGAGAACTGGATGAATCTATCAAAAGTGAACAGGAGATTTTTAGTCAATTCTTTACTGAACTGTGAGCAGCATGGAGAATAGTGGCTTCTGAATGTGCCAATGCCATTTTAATATTGTTATTTTAATGGTTTCTCTAAGCTACAAAGTTATTGCTTAGAAAGTTTATGTTCATAGTGCTAAAGGTTATTTCTTTCATTTGGAAAGGATCCAAAACCTGTTTTCTAAGTAGCTGTTTTGTTCTGCACAACCTACTTCCCAGTATTTTAGCTTTAATTTGACTTGAATTAAAATTAATGCCATCCTATTTACTTTCAAAATAGAAAATATTTTCAGTTGTAGCAGATGATGTTGGAGTCATGAAACTCAATACTTCACAATAGTTGGATATATCAGCATACAGACCATGACATATTTCTTGTAGATGACTGCATACAACTATTTAAGAAACATACTCCGAAAGTTTATTAACTTGATAATGATCTAATAGTGGTGTTGTGAGAAGTGGCAGTTAGGCTAAAAGTGAATTATGGAGAGCCAGGCGTGTCTAGTAGATTTTTTTCCTATCTTCTGGAAAAGATATTTTTTACCATACATTTTTTTCTGAAGTAGAGATGCTTTTCTTAACATGAAAGTTTGCCAACATTGCTCCCACTTATAAACAGGGAGAGGAACTGCAGTTTAGCAACTATCAGGCTTTTTGTGACCCACTTCTTATGCTTTGTAATAAATAATGAAACAGCTGGTAAACAAATGTATCTGTCCTATCTACTGGGTCTTATAATGTAATACATTCTTATTCTCAGCTTTTTCTAAGCCAAATTGTATCCTGAGCTATCTGCAATAATAGTGTTGCTGCTGTATTTAGTCTGTAAAGGGACACTAGAGCTGGACTTTGAAAAACAGGACTTCCCATGTCAGCTCTGCCACTGAGTTACTATGGACAAGTAACTTTACCTCTTCGCTAATCTTCAGCCTTTGTCCATCTTGGCACAACAGCTGTATCTTATTATGCTCTTAAATATGGAATGTATTTTCATGTACATGATAAAGTAGGACAAAGTCTGAAAAAGGGCTAATGAGCTGATTTGAATTAAAATAAATACCCCCACCATGTTAGAAGTATGAGTGATAAAAGGGCTGGATCAAATACTTGATATGGGAAAGGCTTGGCCATTCTGGGTTTGTTTTGGGTTGTGGTTTTTTCCTTTTTTTTTTTCCCTGTTTATAAAAAATATTTTCATAGTAGGCTTCCTCTGTGACTTATTACCCTTTTCCAGCTAAAGGTTTTCAGCCCTTCAAATCTTGTTTTTAGGAGTCCTTCCTTTTCCAAATGAACCAGTGTCAAGATTTTCATGGATTTAGGTCTTCAAAGAGATAAGGACAGTTGTTGGTTGCTGTAAAGTTGTTTATTGCAGAAGCTCATCAGTCTCAAAGGCAGGAGTCCAGAATATTAAAGCCCAGGCTAAAGCTTCTTTGGCACAGAGTCATGTGTAGCAGCAGGAGCAGCAGCTCCCTGGTGCTTCTTCTATTCTTCTCTTCTTCCATGTGTTGTGGTTGTGATCATGATAATGGTGGAGGATAGAGGATGCTTTTCTCACTGTGGTAGAGGGTTTTTTATTCATAAATCATCCAATGAGGTAAAAACATGAAACTAAAACATTCCTTCTAAACCTATTAGAATTCTAGTTCTATAATATGAAAGCGTAATCATTTAAAAGCAAAGCTACTGAAAGGCTCCAAGTCAGAAATACAGCTTAATAGGAAAAAAAGAGAAAAATAAAATACATGCAATAGTATAATAGAAAACCACTGACAGAGTCAGAATACAACCTGACACCCCTCTAGTTAAGGTGGTGATAGCAGTCCAGATGAAGCAGTCTTGTTGAAGTAGTGATCCTGTAGAAAGGTCTGGTAGCTCTTGTCCTCTGGAAACCAGTGGGTAAGGGCTGCCTTGGTGTTCCAAATCTCAGTTTTTAATCTATGTAGGAAATGTTTGGCTCCTCCCCCTGGCTGGAGTATCTCACATTGGGATGCTGTAATTTTATCCGTCATGCAGTGGAACTCAGTGGCCATTAACAGAAGATATCCCCCTGGAGGAAGGATGGGTCCTGGAAAAGATAAAGATGGCTGCCCCACCTGGTTTTAACAGATGGTGATAGAATACATACTTCTGGGCACATCTTTACATTGTAACCTAGGACAGAAAGTGGTGTTAATTGTTACACATAACTTGTGCATATAGCTCTATCTATCCTCCCAGATGGTTCTATCTGTTCTATCTAAAAATGTAAGCAATTTTCTTACTATGTTTTAATTATTTCTGGTTTTGTACTTCTACTGAGGCCTAAACTTTCCAAGAAACTTTACTTTCTAGGGCTTTTTACTCTCTTAAGGCACTTAAAGCATATTCTTACTTACTTAAAACTTAGACTTATAATTCTATTTCTTATCTATGACTTAATAATATTTCTACTTAATTAAAACCCAAAGCTTACATTTCTACTTCATGTCTGTGTGGCTTAATATGTTCTAATTTCTTTATTTTTTTTTAAATTCAATCCCTGCATTCTGATCTCTCTGAGGAACTCGGAGGCTTCTGTTTTACACTCCAACAAACCAGAATGAGCCTGCTCAGCTGGAGGGCTGGGGTGTAGTCCAAGTGAGCTAACCTGCCATCTGCACCTTCCCTGGTGAGGAGCTGTGACTCCAGAATTCCTGGCAGAACTCACGAGATGCTCTGAGATCTGCTGCCCCACCTTGCTGCCTGCCAGTGCAGGGACTGGAGCTGAGTGCTCAAAATTAACTTCTCTTGGCTTTACTCTCCTCCTGCAGAGAGGTATCTTTTCATCAAATGTGGCTTTGGTTTTACTTATTAATCCTTTATTTTAGTATATTAATTCCTTGATCATTGGAATGTTTGACATGGCAAAATCATCTTATGTTCTTCCATCCGATAATGTCAGTTGTTACCAAGTCAGTTATTTAAAAAAATGTTTACACGTGGTAATAGCACTAAACAAATTCATGGGTGAATTTTATGGGAAAAATGATAAAATAGTGACAGCATATTTTGAGAACATTAACACTGTTCTAGAAAATAATTCCAATTGCAGTCTACACAGGGAAGACAGATCCTTCCTGAAGTATTACAGTCAGTTGCAGTAAATTATTACAGTAAATATTATGTGCTCTTTAAAGCCATTTAATATAATCTCTGCATGTGTAAATGGATGTCAGAGTTCTCTAAAACCACTGTTTTTCAGCTCACATCTTCATGTCTAAAAAACCCAAACCATTCCCAATTAAATGTTCCAGTAAAAGAATGTATCAAGAATTCAGCTACATTTTCTTTGGCAAGTAATTTATTACATGGGTAACCCAAATTAGTTTGCTGTTTGATTAATACAAGCATAAGCAATACACCAAAAAGGGAAAGATTTTTGTAATTATTATCATGGTAAAGTAAATTATGTGAAATTGAAATTGCAGTCAGCAAACAGGATATTGTTCACACATTGTGCCCTTGAAAACAAATGCCAGATATATCTGAAACATATGAACAAATCTGAAAGCTAATATGGACCTGATCCAAAGGCCACTGATGCAAATGGAAAGATTCCCACTGACTCCAATGAGCTCTGGCTGAGGGCCAGTGCAAGTAACATTCAAGTTACCAAAGAGCCAAGCTGCCAAAATGCAATTGGAAATTTTTCTTTTCCCTTGCCAGGCTCCATGGGAGAGACATCAGCTGTCTGGATTCTTGCAAGACAAAGCATATATTTGGGATGTTCATCTACTGTACAAGCTATTTATAAGTGCTGATGAATCACAGATTGGTTGATGTGGAAAGGAATCACAGTCACCTGGTGTTATCTCCCTGCTCCAGCAGGGTCATCCCAGAGCAGAGGGCACAGGATTATGTCCAGATAGTTCCTGAGTATCTCCAGTGAAGGAGATGAGATTCCATACCCCCTCTGGGCAATCTGTTCCAATGCTAGTTCACTGTTCAGTAAATAAATTTTTTCTCATATTTAGGTGAAATTTCCTGTGCATCATTTTCTTCGTGTTGCCTGTTGGCCTGTTTCTTGACACCTGCTTTTTCAGAACTCTTTTTTCTTTTTCCAGTACCATAAAGCATGTCTGGCATTGTGCTAAAGGTTGGATGTGTTAAAAATTTTGTTTTCTTTATCCGTGTCATTACTTTGTCATTAACTGTGTCCTGTGACAATGACAATACCTGCAGGTTCTCACTATTAATAGGCCACAATATGTACTCCTTGCTGATGAAAATTCTACCCGTTTGGTGCCTAATCAGCTCTGTTTTGGAAGTCAGGTGGAAAGGTTTTCCATTTCATTTCTAGTTGCACTTCTTACTTGGCCATCTGCCAGGTTTGGTGGCTGTGTTTTAGTGACAGTTTTGAAAAATGTGCTTTCTTGATATTAGGCAGTATTTTAAATGATGGCTAATTTCTGGCACCTTCTGAGCTGAAGACCTTTACTGAGCATTCAGAACTGTGGCCTCTAAGTAGTGATTGAATAAAATGAACTCTTACTGAACCAATTTTTTACTGGAATTGTCCTTTTCACTGAGGGATACAACACCATGTTAAATATAAACTTTGTTTACCCTGAAGAACAAGTTTCACTTATGCTGAATTATGCTAAACAGAACTATATGGAGAACCCCTTATTTAAGTTAAACTCAGACAAAATGTCAATCAAGTTTTATTCAGTTTTTGTTCTTTCTTTCTTGTGTTCTTGCAAAATTCTCATTTGTGGCTAGCTATCATAAGATACATCACAATGCAAAGATGTTTATTTCAGAGCATGGAAGAAAACATAGAAAAATGGTTTCTTCAACCCCATGAGAAGTTATAGTATAGCCATGAAAGAAATATGTAACAATGATTTCATGAAAAACATGAATTCATGAATTACATTTTTAAATTATAAATAGGTTATTTTACAATGGTTCAAGATTGTCTACTTGCATTTTCTTCTGACAGGTTTCTTCTCTCTGTATAAAATGGAGGGTTCAGTTCCTGTATTTATCCAATAAACAAATCCACACTTTACCTAGTAATATGCAGCAGTTTTCAAAGCTGTAGATGATTCATGAATTGCTCTTCCTTATGTCCTACAATATCATATTGCTACGTTCTTTCCAGTTAAGCTGAAAATCTTTAAGATTTTGCTCTGTTTGGTGTGTTGAAAAATGAAGCCTGAATACAATGCCAAAAGCAGAAACTTGAGTGGAACATCATTATCAGAAAACTAAATTAATACTTTAAGGTTTGCCTAGTGCTTTGAAATTAGAAATACCCACTTCTCTCACAGAAAATGTACTATAATTTACAGTAATTTCACATTGATAAGCTTCACTATTTCGCTGAAGAATCGAGCCAATCCTGGAAGTGCGAGCTGGCCGGGAAGGGAGATGCCGTGGAGCCGCTGCCGGGTGGGCGGCGAGCTGGAGCCACAGGCAAGTGGGTGGTGAGCCACCGCTGACTTCACGCGGCGAGCCGCCGCTTTTGAGCGGCGCGGGGAGCTGCTGCTGAGCAGGTGAGGAGCTGCCTCAGCCAGCGCTGGGGGCAGGAGTGCTGGGGCCCATGGCATGGAGAGGGTGCCTGGAGCTGCGTTTAAAGGCTTTGCCGGTCTGTGAAAACTGTTCGCAAATTGAGCACCTGATAACAAACCTGATAACAAATCAGGTGATTCTGTTACTAACTCGTTACTTTGTTGCACATGGAGCCATGTGCAGCTTATTTATGGACAAATTCTGTTGTCTTCCCGGCTACCTGGAAGTGCGGCTTATAACCAGGTATGGCTTATGAGTGTGAAATTACTGTACATACAGGGGACATAATAAATGGAGCCGGGGCTGTTTTTGATGTTATTGTATTAAGATTGATGTATTGACACATCTGCAAAGCAGCTATCAGTTTTCTGCATGGGGTTTGAGAAATTAGTGGCCAGACTGGTCTAACCAAGAATGGTGCTTCTGATGAATTGGGTTCCCTGTCTGTCTGCAAACACTGTAAACAAGACCACACAAGCAATGGTGAGAACAGATGGAAGCAATAATCCCAACCCTTTCCCTGTGTATACGTGAACAACTTGTATACTTACTAAAACCTTTGCTGTGCCCTAGGGCAGCCAGTTGCTGAGTTGCACAATCATCAGGTATAATATATTGATGAAGCTGTAGGTGCCTTTGTCTTCATTGCATATCTTTACTGTCACACTTGAGTGCTGATTGGATGCCTGGTTTTACACTCCAGACAAAATTTTCTATGTGTATTTATTTGTGAAAAACATACCCTGTTGGTTCACTGAAATACTTTATAGATTGAGCTATGCATTCTGCTTGTTAAACTGCACTGCTTATTAGCAACCACAAATGAGTAAACAAGAACATCAGCAATTGAGGGGTGCACCTAACTTCCATTGCAATGCTGATTTTATTTTGTAAATACAGTGCTTTTAAAAATTCACTTTTAATACGGAATGTTCTTTTAGAGCCGCTGTTTGGTTGGGAAGATTACACTGAAAAATAGGTCATGGAATTGAAGAAGATATATTTGTGTTATCCTAAGTATGAATAAGACAAATTATTCAGTCATTACTGAACAGCTTGCCACTTTCTTGCATTTTTGGGGTAAATTGGTCTTAACTAGAGTAAATGCATACTACTAAAGACTGTATGTTATCAATTCATGCAGTTCTTATCTTCTGCTAAAATTAGTTATTCCTGAAACCAAGATTAGGGATTATTGCCTTGCTGAACATGTAACAACACTGCATTTTAACTGCTTTCATTGAGTTTAAATATGTTTCTAGTCTATGTGAAAATCCTAATTTCATTGTTCCCAGGTTTTAATCTTCTTCTTTTTTATTTTTAAGTAATTATGCATATTTTTTTGGTAAATAGCTTTATTGTTTCTTCTTCCAAAGGTGCCTATTCCATAGTTTTGTTTTCTTCTTTTTTTTCTTTGTTGGTCAGCCAAGATTCAAATGTGAAAAATGAAGCAGGATTGTTAACAGAAATTGATCATTGGTATCAGTAAGTTGTTCCTTTATACATTTTCAGTTTTACTGAACTGTTTGCCCAATTAATAGTTTCAGTATCTGAGACATATCAAGATGAAGAGTAAAGCAGCTCAAATTCCCTCCTTGATAACAGTAGCACCTTTTGTCTTTACCCAAAGGAAAGGGTTGCATTTTCTCCTTTAATTTTCTCATGACTGGGTTAAGAGAGATGAGAGTGCATTTGTTTGTATATTTTAGCAAAGCTGGAAACTGTCAGCTGTTCCTGGGATTGACACAAGTGTAACTTAAGGACTTGCAGCACAAGAATATTGGCAGTCTTATTTGTTAAAAATTGCTTTTATAAAAGATATGTATTGGCTTAGATGTGGTTAAAAACATCCTCTAAAATGAGATTTTTTACCTGTAGAGCACTGTGGTTCTTGGGATGGCTGAAAGACAGCAAATGGCAATAAACAGAGAACATATTAATAAGTTGAGAAGAATTTTGATAAGCACTGCTGCTTGCTCTTTCCCTGCCTTTTCTGTAGTCCAGTAATAATTCTGAGTGTGCAGTAGAAGGATTTTGACATTTGTATTATGGTCACTGTCAAGTTATTCCTCCTTCTCCCCTGAAAATGCAGCTTCAAAAAATAATTATGGTGAAGTAAAGAGGCCAGATCAGGTAGATCTTGCTGTGCTTTCAGACAAACTTGCCCTCTTCAGGCTGATTCATCTACTCTGAGCTACACACTGCTTAAAAACCCACACAGGCTCTGGGTGACACAGAGAATACAAAATATGCTAAGGTTGCTTTCCAACTCCTTTGAGTTATTTTATATCTTTTGGCCTTGGAAAGGCAGATCTCAAGTAATCTACCTCAGAAAAACAACTGCTTGACATGCCAAGAGCAGAGGGCATTCTAGGGCATTGTAACTCTTGTTATCACATGCATTATTTCCACAGGAAACCTAAAGTTAAGCCTGGCTGTATATTCAAGTATAGATTTTAATAAGGCAGGTGCTTTACTGACATGCACTAGTTTGAAACGCACATAGGCAGGAAGACATGAGACATTGTTTCCCTCAGATTATGTAGGTACAGCATTTACTATTCCTGTATTTGATTTTGCACCACCATCAGATCTGCAATTACCGCACTGAAAAAAACACTTGAAATGTTCTACTGAACTCTCTTGTCTAAAAACATGTCAACTTTCGTGTCAAGTGTGAGGACTGAAATTGTCATTTAAACAACAGAAAAATGTCTCTGCTAATTTCACATTTAAAGCAAAAGAAATAACAGAATTAACTTCACTTGTGTTTAAGGAAAAGATGATTTGATTCATATGACAACAGGTTGAGTTTGGTACTACTACTTAATTTGACTGAGACATAATCAAATTATTGGCATACAGTCAAATTTCACTGATCATTGAATAGATGGGTGAGAGGACAAGTAGTTCAGCACAGTTCCTGTCACTTCTTCAGGAGGTCTTGGTGACCTTATAAAAGGTTGAAAATCATTCTCATTCCACGCTTTTTGGTAACTAAAACCGCTTGAAAATACTATGCCAGTTCCATTCAAAGAGGTCCAGTGATTTCCAATGACAGTAAATAAGCTGTCTTCTGATCAGAGCAACCATAAAATTTTGTGATGTCTCTATACCAATCAGAGCACTACAGTCTTTGCAATCATGCTGAGATTTCAATGGACAGTTATTGTGCTATATATTGGTCTTGGAGTCATGATTGAATGTTGCATGAAATCAGTGCCTGTGTGCAGCAACAGTAAAACATTCTGGGATATCTAGATTAAAGTGGCATTTTATTTGTAGATGGAGTTTATGCCCATATCTACTTGTGTTTTCTCTGAAATGAATCTTTTGAAGTAGGATGTCTCTAAGCACTCTACAGGTGAGCACCTTTCCTTCCAAATGGTTTGGTGCAAGAAGAGATCCCGTTAATTGGACCTTATTTCTCAGCTAAGGATTCACAAGATGGAATGCTACAGTGAGGCCAATGGAACTGTCCTTGCCTAGGACAAGGGCAGTTAATTTGCTGTGACTAATTGGAAGACATATTTGCATGTTAATATGCAAAATGAGACTGCAAGCTGTGGTTTTTCCAACTAACGGAATCATGTAAAATATTGATGTATAAAATAGCATACTCTGTATTTCTTTGTATACTTTACTCTGTCAAAATGAGGAAAATGGCTGAATGAGGAAAGTGGTTGATGAAAGATGCCCACATTTATCAGCACAGAAAGTGAAAGGAGGAACTGAGAAAGGGAAAGACGTGGCCAAAAATAGGCAAATCCATAAAACATGTCTATTTCTGTATTCAAATAATACAGTGCTAAAGAAATTAACAATAAAAGAATACCCTTGTATACCCAGACAGCCCAGTCAAGGCCATTATCTTTGCACCAAAAGGTGGATTTGAATTGCATCCATTCCTGGATTTCTGTGCATCATAGGTAGGCAATGGGACACTACAACCAGGATGTTTTAATAATAAAACCTGACAGGTAGAGAAGACCTTCTTACAGTGTCTAGGCAACGTTTCCTTTCCTTTTGCACTGAGGCCTCAAGGGGTAGAAAGGTAGGAGATGCATTTGAGAAGCACATTTTTTTAATCTGGTAAAGCTGCTAATTTAGGTTTAGCTGAGACTCATGTGAGATGGGCACAGTTAATGAAACAGCTTTATGAAGCTGAAAAATACAATGACTTGCAATTTTCCTAAGCTCTTTTTAAGTAAGGAGAAAAGGAAGTCCTACTGCACTTCTCATCTGGAACATTGAAATTAACTACTTGTCCACAGACTCTCCTTGTTGTGAAATCCTGTTTGTTCTTTGAACTATAGCAATATTTCCCTATCAAATGTTTTTTGTTGTAGTAGATTGCACCATTTGATGCACCTTGTCCCTGGGTATTGTTTGCTCCAGAAACAGGTGGGGATCTCTTTAAGCAGATGAAGGTGATGCCATTCAGAGAGGTGCAGGGACTGCCCTGACAATGTATGTCCCTTCTGCTTTGACCTGCCTTGCTCCAGTCCCTGATGTGTTTGTGGTTTCTGTCTTTGCTTTTCTGTACAGGTGCTTATCTCCTTCACTGGCATGCTTAATAGAAAATGGATTCTTGAGGTGGATGTTTCCAGATGGAAGTTTTCTTGTGCTCCCAAGATCTCCTGCCTGCACCAGGAGCTTTATGTTTTGAATCAAAGGGTGGAATACACCACTCTGGTTTTCCTTTTCAGGCACCTGTCAATGTTAATGTCAGCTCCAGGAACTTCTGTTTCTTATTCTGCCCACATCTCTGAGTGACAGTTCTACCCCAACTCTTCCAGCTGCTCCTGTTCTCCACTGAAACTCATCAGATCCCCAGTTGGTATTACTTCACGTTTTTCTGCAGCTGTGTCCTCAGGACAGATAATGGCAGCAGACTGACATCACTGCACTGCAGGAACTTGCAATTTCCTTGGTGCCACACCTCTGTCCCCAGCACACATGTTCAGCCTGTCCCAGTGTCTGTGGTACAATTTCACCTCTGCTATCCACAGCTTGTTTGCTCATTCAGATAACTAGAGAGGGGGAGATCTTGCAATGGAAGAATGGGAATACACTGAAATACTAAATAAGATACAAAAAAAAAAAAAAAAAAGAAAGAAAGAAAATTATGCTCTTCTATCTTCTCTCATTCACAGACCTTCCCTGTTGAATTTGGAGATGTCATGATAGTCATTGTTTTCTCTGTGTCCTCCTCATACATACAAGATATTTTGAAAATATTGCGCAATCTAACATGTATCCCTCAACGTTTATATAGTAATTCATTTCACTCACCTGAAAAGCAACTTACCTATATTTATTTATTGTTATTTTTTGTCAGTAAGAGACTTCAAACAGGACTGCTAAGACTAAACAACTGTTTGTTTGTTTTTTCCTGCATTACTTAATAAATATGAGCCTTAAGCTGTTATGTTTTGTTGTCTTCAGACTTTGAGTTGGTATTTATATTTTTAGATATTCATTTATATTTGGTTTAATGAAGGCTAGTGAAAGTGGAATTGTCCAAGGCTAGTTGGACATAATCTGAAGAAACATTTTAAATGCTAGCAGGCTTTAATACCTGTTCTTTCTGCAGTCACAAAATTGCTCTCTCTTGATCTATTTGCTTCTTTATTAGCAACCTAGAATGAGATCACCTCATACAAGATTATTTCTGCTAAGATTCTAATACTTTAGATAAATTTATGTCTGTGAAAACTTGTAATTTTCCATGTTTTGATCAGTGTGCGCATTCTGAACCCATCCTTGCTAAAGCACCCTTTGCTGAAGAGCCTATGAGCTGGAAATTATTTCACTTTGAAAAACATCCAGTATATTATTAAAACCATTTCCTTTGTCATATCCCAACCCTGTTACTCACTGTTCTCTTCATAGGGGCTAATTAAACGTTATGCTGCTAATCAGTGTTGATAGATACAAAGTACTGTAATGTCTTCTGGCTTTATGGATTATGCTAATGGCCATCTGCCTATTATTGATAATTTGTTCTTCAGTTACTGCAGGGGGAGGAAGGACTCTTTGGTTAACTGTAAAAGGGAGCTATTTGGTTTATGATGCATTCAGCTGTATCACCAGTTGTCTTTAGCCATTAAAGTTACTATAACTGCAAAGAAAATAGTTTCATCAAGGTCTGAATTTTCTCCAGTTATTTTATATGTAATTTTTATGTTCAGAAAGCTAGAATACATCATGAGTGATAAGAGCTTGATGGCAATGAGCTTATTAAGTACTCAATGTGTTATACCGAAGGTGGATAGATACATGATTAAATTTCATACTGCAGTTGTCTAAAATGCTATTGACTATGAAGAGTAAAAGGCCATGAACAAAAATCTAACCAAATTCTGTAACACAGAAATCTCTAACAAAATCTGTATTTATAGAGACTGCCTAAATAACAGAATCTAAGCATACTCCATCGGCAGCTGGAAAATATAATTTATAAAAATTAGGAAGCTGTGCTCAGAGAGGTAATGTGTGCTCCTGTTTTCATGTAGTGTGATAGACAGGATCAGATATTCTCCTGTATGAAATACCTTTAGCAGCCTATTAATATTTACAAAGTCATCTCAGATTGTACTGAAGTTTTGCTTAGCTGCTTTGACTATTTCTCAAGCAGAGCAGAGAGCTTTGACACACAGTGAGAACAGAGGAAGCTCTGATGCTGTCAGCAGCAGAGTTAGCTGGAAAATATCCACAGCTATTTCAAAACATGAAAACATAGTTCACTTTTCTGTAAAATTTTTCATTGCTTCTTGATGAGCTACTGCAATATAAGGAAAAACTGAACTCAGAACTTTGGAATGTTTTGGTAGGAATTTTAAATGCAACACAATGGAGTGTTTCAGCAAAATTTTCCCTATAACTATTTGGGAATCATGTCAACATTTAAAAATAAAGGAAAGGTTCTAAGCAGTAATCACATTAAAGAGCTTACACATTTGACTTTTCTTTCTTGAGGAGCTATGTAAGTGGGAAGCTTTTGAGCAGATAAAATGTCACTTTTTTCCAAGATCTTAAACTAATCTAGAAATATTCATTGCTGAGAAAGGGAAGCCTTCCAAAAAGAACTTGAAAATTCACTGAGGGAGACAGGATTGTTATGTGAAAGGGGATAGTTTGACTGATGGAATAGCAATTTTTGGCAAACACATTCAGTGGTAACCACGGAATTTTCTGCACCTACAGCTTTTCATTTGACTTTACAAGCACTGTGTGTGAATAGCAGATATCAGTAACGACCTCAAGGCTCCTTGCAGTAACCAAAACTTCACAAAACCAAGCGTTTCTATCAGGATGCCTGTCAATGAAGGACACCACTGAGACTTCCCCTAGGCAATCTGAAGAAACTCAGCTTGAATTTTGAGAGTGCTTTGAAGAGCCATTGAAATGCTGTATCACTAAACTGAAGCACTGAACGGTGCCATTTTCTCTGAATACAGTTCTTATAAACTAGGAAGGTATGAATGGCCAGACCTAGCACAAAATTAAATTATTGCTACATATACATCTCTTTAAAACCAGCTAATATTCTCTAATGCAGCAGCAAAGCAGATTTCCTGCATGTTTCTCACAAGCTTATACTTTCATTAATGAACCAACCTTACAACTTTGCAGAGATTTTATGTGGATTTCCACCCCCTGATGGCACTGCCAAGTTATTGAAGGTCTAATGAGCCACACCTGGAGCCTGATGACCGTCCAGCCCTTCTAACCCTGCCCTCAGATGTTTTTCCCAGTGTCCTTATTAAAGCTCACTCTTTTCTGTATTTTATGTAGTGTATTTTATATATTGTACATACAAGAAGCTGCATCTTCACCCTGGAACTGTCGTTGTTTTATTTTCCTTTTCTTTTCTGAAATTAATTTTAAAAATTTTGTTTAGTCCTGTAGGTATCTTGGACTCCCTAGGCACTCGTAGGTATTGTAATTGCGTAGTATTGTAATTTTCAGTTATACCTCATATTTGTCTACTATGGCTAAAGACAAAAACACAGTCATCAGAGATTCCCCATGACTGATAACAGGTTTATATCCTAACAACATGCCCATTTGCTTCCCTCAGGGTCACTCCTGAATCTAGCACATTGCTAGAACTTCCACAGAGGAAAAAAAATATTCTTTAGGTTAGTGTTGTTATATCAAGCTGACCATTTGAAAACTACCCTGAAAACATTTTTATCTGCTTCCAGAAACTGAAAAAAAATAATAAAAATCAAGAGGTATTGTTTAATCTTATTATTGAAAGACCTGACTTTGGAAATAACTGACGTTTGAATTATTACTATTATTATTATTGTTATTATTATTATTTTCTTTTGAGTACTTTCCTGCTTGTGGGATCTTATTTTCCTAAGTCGGTGATATTTGTTATAGGTAATATTTATTTTAGACCTGCTCTAGGAGGTGACATGTGACGATAGTGTTGCAGAAAAGTCACTGTCTCAGTGCTGGCACTGCTTTGCTGTTCTGCTGTGAGGAGGATAATGTGTACAAGAAGCATAAACCATGATGCTGAATGCAGAGGCCAAAGGAAATTGGGCACCCCAGTAACGGATATTTGTATATGCAGGAGAATTATATTTGTGTCTCCAGTTCTTTACAGTAATTCTAGACAATCAGGATGCATATTCCCGAGTAAAATATTCCAGCATGGTACCTGTTAACCACTGTTGTAAAAATGATATCTGGCTTCTCAACACAGCTCTCAGAACAGTTTCTAGATAGAGCTGCCAGCTGGGAGGAGGGAAATGGCTCCTAGCTGGAATTCCACAAGAATAGGTTCAAGGAGGGGAACTCCCTTCATTTGCTTCTTCAAGTGCTTAGATTGCAAACCTGGTTCATAGAGCACTTGTCTGCTGGGGTGGGGGAATGTGGAAATTCAGGACATCCCCCTGGCTTCCCTGGATGGCTCCAGGCCCAGGCAGGGGGCTCAGGAGCCTTGGCACAATGCCCAGGGACCCCTGTGCCTTTGATTTCAGCCCCTGGGAAAAACTACCACCCTTACATGATGAATTACAAGTCACAAAAAATAAGTAGAGCATAAGTTAAATTGTTATAAGGTAGAAAAGTAGTTTTTAAAGATTATTTATAATAAAGGTCTGAAGTCAAGTTGGAGGAATCTGGATGTGTTCTTGCCTTCTTTCTCCTTCTTCATGGCACCCATCTTTTGGGTGATGTTGGCATTTTTTGATTGGTTTGGAGTGGAGCTGGACTGTGCAGTGTAGGTGATGTATATTGGAAGGTAATTGTAAACAGCATTTACATAGTTTATAGTATAAAAGATAATGCCTGCCCCAAGGGCAGGCAGTGTGCCTCGGACTGACCTGCTGAACGGACACAGGCAGGTCAGGGGAAGAATTCCTTAGAAAAGATAAAATAAACAACCTTGAAAACTGCAGAAAATGGCTTCTGACGCTTTCTTCAGTGCTCGAGCTGGAAAAACAAAGACTCTAAAACTACACAGGTGGTCATCTCAGGTTCCAGAGACACCACCATCACACGGGAATAACTCTGAAAAAATAATCTGGATAGCACCAAAGAAATCAGCTCTTGGTTGTGGAAAAGACCATTACCAGGTGTGAAAGGCTTACTGGCATGAGAAAAAAAGTCACTTCAGTGGGTTTATTACAGAAAGTTGTAGCACATTATAATAAGAGTGATCAGAGCAGCCAGGTTCTTGTGTATTGAAACCAGTGTTATGATTCTTTGTTATTAAATGTTATTAAATCCTCTGAAGATAAGCCAAGCTGCAAAACATCCTTGTGAAGGTACCACACATGTGATGGGGCAGCTGCAGAACTATTCACTCAATGTGTTCATGGGGGAAATAAAAGGACACATTATGCCTAGATGAATATTTTTAATTCCTTATGGGTGAAATGAGCTGCATCTGCTTTCTATGGCAGTATAAAGAGTGTCAAATAAAAGACTACAAAGTTTGCAGTCCCCTGAGAAAATGAGCATTTTAGGGGATTGGTTAAGTCAGTCAAGAGAAATTCAGTGCTTGAACTAAAGAAGAGTCACAGGAGAATAGATGTGAAAGCATTGTAGATAGCAAATTGATCTTGACGTGCAGCGTTTTTGTCCAAACCCAGTGCATTTCTTTGGATACTCATGGAGAGAAATAAAAGCTGAGTAATTGACTTGAAAGCAATTTGTGCTGGTAATGATTTTTATGAAATGTAGCTTTGAAAATACAACTTGTCAAGGAACAAATCATGCTTGCTTTGACCAGCTGGCAGTAGAGTCTGAGAGCAGTCAAAGAAAACAAAGTAAACTTGAGTATTTTTAGCCATTTGTTGGTAACCTCATGAGATGTGTTTATCAGAAAAAACAAGTTGTCTTTTAAATGAGGCAGCACTTCATATGACAGAAGTGTGGCTTTAGTGCAGTTAAGCCAGAGGTTAAATAGTCATGGATTGTTTAAGCCTAATGAAAAAAAAAAGCATCCATACTTTTTTTAAGAGTATACTCCTGTCATGCCTAATTTCTCTGTCAGGCAGCATTGTCTGTGAGAAACTGAGCAGCTCATTGGAAACACATCCCTCTGATTCACAGCTCTGTTTCATCCTGCAGTTTTTGCTCACAGTCATTTGCAAAAGAACCTGTTCGCCCCCTCTGGGGGTAGCAGCAGGAAACAAATCTTGTCCTGCACATTGCAGATTTGACTGCAGTTCCACAGGGCAGCCTGTGCTAGTGAGGGAGTCTGCTTTCTTACCACTGCTGAGAATATTGCAAATTAGACTGTCAGGATACCGTGGATTTTTAAAAAGTCTTCCTTGGTGCTCTGGGCTTGTTTTCTCCTGTGGTCAGTGTAGGCTTATGGCTATTCGGCTGAGCTAGATTCTTGCAAGCACAACATTGAGTTTTAGTAGGGGTTTCTGATGTTTGTTCTGGCTGAAGTGGAGCAAGGCTGCAGAAACTGCAAGGAATGTGATGCTGAGGATGCTGAACAGAGCATTCTCACACATATCTGAGTGTTGTTCACAAATTGATTACAGGACCACCAGAAGATAAATTTATTTAACTGTTGTAAACATTGCACTACCAGTAAGCAATAAACTTACCAGGAAATGCTATATTTTGCTATGCCTTGTTTTGTACCAACGGTTGAAGGAAATGTGTGCAAACCCGGAGGATGTCAGAGTGAAAAATATCAGATGACTCCTTAGACTAAAGTTTGCTGTGAGGGCAGGATAGAGGTGTCACACCTTTGCACAGTGAAACTTATTGATCCTAATAGGATACAGCACTTTATCACAGTCAGTATAACAGTTCCCAGATTCCTGGATTCTCCTGAAACAGAATGAGGGAGCAAATCCCACCCGTGCACGTTCACACTACAGCACTTTAGTAGGAGAGACCTCTCATTTGGTAATCAAATGAGACACAACTGCGTTGAACAGTGGCTACCAGAAAAAGAAATTATTCAAATACAATTTGATGGAAGTCTGCCAAAGGTGTAAAGAATTCCTTGTGCAGACTTAGATATTTGCCCCTTTTTCCATGTAGTCTCCTTAAGTTTAAGAAAAGCATTTCAAATGAACTGTGATCTTTTTTCCTATGTCACTTTTTATCACTTTTTTTTGATGTTTGTTAATCCAAGCACATTTGTATGTGTTTAACTCTGATTTTGATAGAAATTTGATGCAGCATGAAGTCAAGTGCCTGTACTTTACTAAGTGATGACATTAGGGAAAGTCTTGATCATCTCCCTCATCTGTAATCAGCCTGCTGATTTTGCCAAAGAAGGCAAAATTGGTGGAGAGGATGCAGAAAGCAGAAGAAAGCAGTGCTGCACTAAGCTAGCCAAGCCTGAGGGAACATGCAGAAAGCCACCCAACGAGTTGGAAGAAGCCTGGAGCAGCAAAATCCCCTCCAATGCAGAGCTGGAGTATGAAAAAAGTTCATTACCAATTTTATCTTATATCAGCAGGAACAGAGACTGAGGTTGTGGGAGCAAAGCCAGGGGTTCAGCTTCCTGAAGTTTAGGAATCTGTGGCAATGACTGAAGAATTTCCTTCTGAGATGAGTAACCAAGTTGTACATAAGCAGCTGGTCACTAAGTATGTGTGATGTTACTTTTGTGTCTGTGTGACAGCAGGGGATGCAGCCGTGTCACGACTGACTAGTGGACCTGAACCTTGAAAACACTGTAATAATCTACAGTTTTTCAGGTTTCAGTTAGTAGCTTTGGCTTGGGCTTGTTCTAATAAAATATCTCGCAGTTCATCCACAGAACGCTTTTTTGAGTGGACCACATCTTGGTCAATACTAATGTAAAATTCAGTTAAACTTTTCTTGCTGCTATTCCTGATCAGAGGTTTTGCTGAGGTGTTGCAGCTGGAGGCTCCAGCAGAAAATTATGTCCCTTTCAGGTCTTGTGTACTTAATCTTTATTACTTTATCAGGAAATTGCATCACTTACCATGTTGACTTTTTAAAAGATGAACAGTTTTAAAAGCTTAGGATGCAAACAGAAAATATAATGATGTCAGTATGGTCTTAATTTCTAAGTAAGTCTACAGAAAGGAGAAGCTAATGCAATAAGTCTGTGTCTGGCCTGCAATAACTTCCACTTTCCCAAAACCTTAAATACTGTTTTGCACAAGACAGCTGCATAAATCTTTGGGCAGAAAAGTGAGGAACAACCTGAAAACAGGGTGTATGTTAGGCAGACCGAATGTAATCAGCTAAAATGCAACTTGGCTAGGACACTGGAATTAATTAATAAAATATTATGTGGGGGTGGAATGATCAGAAGTGAGGATGCTGGTGGATGTCACACTGGATTGAGGGCAGGGCAGGCACATTGGCTCAGAACTGACTCACAGGAGGAATGGCAGTGTTGTCTGATTTATGTGGAAGTGTGGCTGGTGTGACACGAGAAGTAATTTTTGGACTGTTGTGAGAATGATGCTTTTTTAGTCTGCTTCTTCTGCACCAGTAAAAGAGGGCAGCAACCCACAATGAAGCAGGGAGATTCCAGTAGACAAGATGTATAACTGGAAATGAGAATACCTTGGTTTTTCTTTATTGCTGGGCTTGGGGAAAAAAGGTACTTAAACCTGGTAATTTACTTTGCCTGGCCATAAAATATGATAACAAAACTTTCTTATTAAAAAAAATCTGAACCCTTAATTCCTTGCAAGGTGGTGTGGTATTTTGGGAGAAATTTTTCTGTGATGTTAAGTAAACCAGTGCTGTTTAAGCTTGAGTGTCTTTGAGTCACAAGCTGTGAAGTAGCTGTGTCCACAGGGAACTAAAGCACACGCTGGGAAACTGCTGATGTATTCATTTCAATTTCTGGAAGCATTTAATGAAGGAACTGCCGGTGAAATGAGAAAGAAGTCCAGACATCTAGAATGTCATTTTTCCTGAACTCATAGTTGGAGATAATACTAACCTACCCTATTTTTTAAACCGACATCACAGATCTGGAGCTAACTTCAGAAACAGGAATGTTTTTTTTTCTCGTTTTCCTTCTCCTTATTGAAACTTGACTTGGTGAGAATGCAGGAGCCCAAAAGTTGGTAAATCACAGAAAAGATTCAGAGGAATCCTATTTTTTTATGCCAAAATTCCTCTCTAGAAAAACAAGGGAGAAAACTAAGTCACTATAATTCCATTTGTCCTGTGATTCAAATCTTTTGCAATTCTGGTATTATATTATAAATTTTAGAATCAAGGCTATGTTTTTTTTTTTTTTTTTTTTTTGCATTCTTTCTGCATATGATTTGACATGGCTCTGCCTTAGTGTAAGGGATTAAGGCATGAAATTAGTGCGTTATTTCTCTTTTCTGCATGTGGATTTCAGTTTTTTTCTGTTTTACTCAGAGCAGTAGCTCAAAGGGATCTACTCTGCTGCTTTTGCTGAACACCAGCAGAGCCTGTCAGAGCAGCAGAGCATCTCTGACATTCAATGCACTTTCTAGGTGCTTTAGTGTGCATGGCTAAAATGAAATAAAAATTCGTGCTTTTCTAGGGAGCTCTTTCATGTTAAAGCCAAAGAAAAGAATTTTGTTTTTATCTTTGATCTGCCTCCTATAGGTAATAGATCACACATTCAGCAAAATAGTAAGTTCATACATCAAATATGTGGTATGGTTGTCCTATCATTCTGTTGAAGCATACAGCAAAGTTGATTAATTACAAGTTAACATTAAAGAAAATTCAAATCTTCTCTGTAATGCAGTTCATCATTTTCTCTCTTAGCCTCAGGACTTAATGACCTGGCAGGTACTTATCTATTGTGGTCTGAACTTGTACCCTAACACTTATTATAATTTCCAAAATATCTTTTCATCTTATCTACACTTGTAGTTTTCTGTTTTGTAATGAGATTTTGTCAGAATATCTGCAGAAGAGCTCTTTTTCCTCCCACACCAATTCTTGCCACTGCACAAGCTCAATTTGCTCCATGAACAATTGCTTCTGAATACACTGAGGTGCTTTTAGTAATTTCTTTGCTTATAGCATTGAAATACAAGTGTTTATATTTGCTATGTCCTCCTTGGAGAAGCATGATAACGTTTGGCTTAGAAAATAAGACATGCTTGACTTAACTTTTTTTAAACCATTGATTTTTGTCTTGAACTTTTGTTGTTTGATTTTTAAAAAGAGGACTCTGTTTCATAAGGGGATTGTGTAGTTGAGAAGATGAATTTATCAGTAAGAATTTGAACCTAGGCACAATCAGATATCAGCAATTAGTAAAAGGGTACTTTTTTCTGAACTTTTTATGAACTGCACAGCAAATACGAACAAACAGTCGCTATGACAGGTCTTATCAATCAGAGAGAAATGAAATACAGAAAGGTCATGCGAGCTGCTCAGCTGAAGCAGTGCTCTCTCCTATTGTAAATCAGTGAGGGTGGTGTCAGATTTGACATAAGAGCTTATGTCAGGTGGCCTTAAAAAAAAAAAAGGAGAAATCAGGGTCTCCAGAAAGAGCAGAGGCAGGGTATTATGTGTGGGGAAATAGAAATCCTGGGGATGGGAGTGGTGCATTGTGTCTCTTCCTGGGTTTATTCAAGCAGCTGAACAGCTTGAGGCAATATGGAAGAAATAAAAGCTTGACAAAACATTGCTAAAATGGGTCCAGAGGAACAGAGAAAATGACAGGTGAATAAAGTAACCAGACTTCCAGAAAATGTTTCAAAAAAAGTGCATTTGTTTTTTTGGTTTTCAAAACTGAGTGTCTTGAGGACACAAGATACAGAGCAGGTCATTGTGCAGTTGCTTGGGGTAAGAGAAGGGAGAGATGAACTGAGACTTTTTGTGCATACCTTGTGTGGGAGAAGCCCTCTGCTTGTGTATGAGACTGGAAATGAATCTCTGTTGGCAAAGATTTCTCTCAGTGTAGAATCAGAGAAAATAAAATTTCACATCCTTTTTCACTTAAAAGCCCTGAAAAAGCATTGTGAGCCAGAAAAGGGGTAATCTTAAAGAATTTAAGAGTTCTTAAAAATGGTTGTTGAACTTTCTGAGCACCTTAAAGATACCCTTTTACCTGGACATTTCCAAGCTTAGTCCAGAATAATCAAAAGAAAACCATGTCAAAACAGACAATACATTGCATTTTCAATCCGTGCCACATATTCACCCCCCAGTAACGGCTATCCATGGACAGGCTGAGACAGCAGCCATATAATAGAACACAAAATAATACTCACAAGGGTATACAGTTATTTTCTGTAGGACTGGATGCTCTTTGGTTACTGGGCAGCTGAGGTGAGTCTGTGCCTAGAGGATCTCACACATTTCTATGTGCCCCAGGAGGCACCAGAACAAAATACTGAATTTCTGTGACAATTTGAGAGTATTTTGAATTCTTAACAGGATTAAGGATTTTTTCAAATGTAAATGAGGCTTTGTAGTGAAACTTTATGAATCTATATGAAAAGGAAACTGTTTCACAACATTTTAGTACTCCTATCCCTAGATGTTTGTGATGAGCAATATGAAGTGTTTTAAGATGACATCTATCATTTTATTTTGATAAATCCCCTGTGGTAAGTGCTCTGAAGTAGAGAGAAATACAGTAGTGAAGAACTGTTGATGGAAAACACAAACAGCAGTGGGAGGATAGATGGACTGAAATTGGAAGCCTGGCTAGATAAATCCAAGGCAATTTAAAGGAATTAAGAGCATATAGTAAAATTGACAAATGGGTGGTAGGAGAACCAGATTGAAGTTCAATGCTGGGAGAAGAGATGGCATTGTGGATAACTGATAATATGGAGTGTAATATGCCTGGTGAAGCACGGCAGAAGAAAAGGTTTTATTTCTATGATTTGATCTTGGTGTTTATTTAGACAATGTAATTTGACAAACTGAGTCTGAGGAAGGACGATAAAAATAGACCAGTGTGCAAGGGGCCAGGGAGGAGGAATAGACAAACTTTATAAAAGGCACAAGGATCCAGGAGTGCTGTAGTTCTCAAAGAAGCTTCCTGCCATCTCAGGACTCCTAACCTCAAACGCAGCCTGTGCTGAAGCCCTGCAGAAGAGCTGGTGAAACCTGCACAGGTCAGAGCACCTGAAGGGAAATCCAAGGCAGCACAGGGGGCTGAGCAGGGCTCACAGGAGAACAGCTGAGAGTTCATTCTGGCAGCCACTGGAGCTTAGGGAAGCCTGCAAAACTTTCAGGAATCCCTTTGCAATTGCAGGCTGGCTGATAATGTCCCCAGGATCCCAGGCCTGCAGGGATTTTCTTCCAGGTAGGAAAGGTAACAATCCCCTGAAGGTATTGTTGTTTTCCTCAGCCTTTCCAAGGACTCAGACTATTCTGAGGTGATTGGCTTGGAGCTGGGTACTGTGTCCTGGCAAAAATATGTGATATTCCTTATAGTGCTGTCAAGAAAGACATGCTTTAAAAATTCAGGGGTCTGGCATGAATAGAAGCAGTATCTGGACTGCTTGATTCCATGATCTATTTCAAACATACTCGACAGTGAGGCACACTATGAATGTTTTCAGGCTTTTTCCCTAATAATTTTTGATGCTGTCACCTTATTTATATAGCTGGTTGGCAGCTCCTCTGTTTCCATGAAAGTGCTATAGAAAAGTGTCAGGAAAAAAATAGCATAATTCAGTTTAAAAAGGCAATTAATCAAGAGACTTGAATCTACTGGAAATGACACTTCTTTAGTTCCAGTACTCAGGAAATTTGTTCCCTACTAAGTTATGGAATATAAGGTATTTTATGTTAAAAATGGAAGAAAACAAGGAAGACCACACTGGACTGAAATTGGTCAACCCCCTGAAAAATCTTTGCCTTTTCACATGCCAAATGCAATGCAGCCAGAACAGAACAACTGCTGTCTGAATGAACCTGAGGTTACCCATGCTGGGTTAAGAGAGACAGAGATATTCCCAATAGGACACGGTTGTTTTCCTTCTCAACCATCTCAGCAAGGCATGAAAGAGAACTCCTAGGGAGAGCTCATTTTTCAGGCATTCTGCAATTGTCATCTTTTTTTTATATGTGCTGTAGAAGTGTTTTACAGTAGAAAAAAATTGAAGAGCAGCTTTTGAAGAGCAAGGACAAATCAATCAATTAAAAGCTGTTATGAAGATAAGGGCAATGCTGCCTGCCTTTCATGGTATCTTTGTTCAGCACCTAAAAGTGAAAGGTTCAGATCTAACTGTCTCAGGCACAGTAATTTGAATTTATACTTGTTTGTGGCTTAGTAGATGATATGGAATCTGGCTATACATACAATTTGAAAGGAATCCACTGAGGTCTCAGCATAAAAATGTGTTTGGAGTAACTGCCTTTGTATTCCATGACAAAAGTGATTGTGTGCAATCAGCTTTTAATTTCAATTTTAACAAATTGAATTGGTTTGTCCTTCTAAGGATATTAAAAGATGACCATTAAAGAACTTGGAAGCAAAGGATGTGTTTCAATGTAAATAAACATTGAATTATTATAAGTATTATAATTAAAATTAATAGGTTATTATATAGTTACTATAGTTATTAAGTTTCTAAGTTGCTGGAAAACAAATTAAGTACAAATAAGTGAATAGCATACTTTTAGGATTTACTGTCTTTACTATGATTACCTTTCAACAGTAAATTGGAGAAGAAGAAACAAAAACCATACATGCAGAGCTCTGCTATCTGTACTGGCCCCCTTGCTTGTTGCTAAGCATTTTCTGCACAAATTATGAAAGGACAAAGTACTACAGTAATTTCACGTTTATAAGCCGCACCTTTTTAACTGAGTTTTCAACCCGACTCTGGAAGTGCGGCTTTTCATCCGGTGCGGTTTATATATGGACAAATTCTGGCGAAAGGCCAACCCAGAAGTGTGAGATGGGTTGGCCCAAGGCGGGGCAGGGCCAAATCCGCTGGAGTTGGGGGGGATGGCCAGAGCCGTGCGGCCCAAAGCAGGGCGGGGCCGGCCGGAGCTGGATCCTCCCTGGAAAAAAAAAAAAAAAAAGCGGCTTATATTCGGGTGCGGCTTATATATGGAAAAAATCCTGTGGTCTACATGGATGTGCGGCTTATAATCAGGTACGGCTTATAATTGTGAAATTACTGGATTTTTTTTTTTTTTTTGGTGTATTTTTATGCCATGGGACATGTATTAAGTAAAGTTTAAAAATGAGATTGAAGAACAAAACTAAAAAAAGTGAGTGTTCATGATCATACTTGTGAAAGTTACAAATAGGTACATACCTGTCTTTTTGAAGCTGAGAAACGTGGCAATTAATATACAATAAGGTTGTTTTTATTCAAAAACCTTTAAGTCAGCCTTCTAGGCAAATTCTAAATTTAGAATACCTAATTTTTCGAGGGCCTTCACTTGCAAAAGCTCTATGAGAATACATAGAGTATTCTGGTCTCTTCTGGGAGCATGTTTGCAGTGACATGCTTGCACGATACAGATATTTGGACATGTGTGTTTTGTGGACCCGGTTGATTTGCACCATTTATTTTCCATTTTTATATCTGCTGGTGCTAATAGGCTTTTTACATCCCCATGCTGGTGAGCATCTCCATTCCTCTGGGGGTGACTTTCCAGAGCAGATGTCTGTGAAGTGTGGTGACCTGAGGCTGCATCACTCGTTGGCAGTGCTGGGGCCCTGAAAGGCAGCGCAGTTTGCAGGAACACATCCCACACCCATCACTGTTCAGGCCAGGAAACTCATTTGCTGGAGTGTAGGCTAAGAATGCAATCTCATCAGTACAAACCGCAGTAGATCTTCCTCATCTGAAAACTCAAATAAATCCCTTTTATGTACTTCAGGTAGATAATTAATGATTGATGTAGAGAATACCTAGTGTTGGTTTTCTGTGATTTCTTTTCAGCCCAAATTTTTCTGAGGGACTTCAGGATTTCTCACATGGAGCTGGAAATACTCATTTTTCTATGGGTTTTCTGTGGCAAGGCTAGCTGTTTTTATCTTCAAACAACCTACAGCAGGACATGCCCTGTGCAATATCACTGGGTGCCTTCTCAGCTTCTACCTGTTGTAATTTCAAAAAGCAGGGCAGCGGGGGAGTATATTGAATTTGTGTGCCTATCAGATTATCCAGGTTTGCCTCTTGCCCTTAAACACACAATATTCTGAGTTTGTGATGCCATCAGAGACTTTCAATTCAAGCATCTTGTTCAATTGCCTGAAAGTATTATCATGAAATGAACAGGTTGAGAGAGAAATAGTTTCTTAAATTCAGCTGTCTCCAAAAAAATAAACAAATGTAATGTACCATAAATGACATTCTTCTGTCAGCAGCAAGATGATGCCCATCATTTCTTTGATCTGGTGGGATTTATCAGATCAGGAGGGGATATATCAAATTAGAAAGTTCTCAAGGGATTTTACTATTCCATGGGGAAGAGAGGCAGAGTGGAGATGAGTCATGTACATCACGCCTTAATTCGGCATTTTGATAGTTCACACTTCACAAAACAATAACAGATTCTAGATAATATAATTGTCATAGCCTTTATTTTGGGAATTGCTAGGTAATTGTGGATGAGTGTACACCATAACCCCTGTTTAGAAGTCACCGGAATGTGATATTTCCCTGGAATTAGTGAGAAGGGGAATTCAAGCAGATCTTTCCTTTGTGCAATGCCTTAGGCTGGCCAAAGCCATGCAGTGATGATATCCAGTGCAAACAGCTGCATCCTTGTCACTACAGTACTACAGCAGACAACGATGAGGTGGTGTTTTAAACATACTGAATTTTAGGAGGATTTTTTTTTTTGTTACTACATTAAATATGATCTGTCTGGGGCTGCTTAAGGATTAGATCAAGAAGCAAATAAATATTAGAGAATAAAAATATGCTAAAAATACATGAAGTATTGAAATAAATTGAATTTTTAAGTCACTTAAGTTTTGGCCATACTTTTTCCTACTTTGAATAGCTAGATGCCTGCATTTGATCTGATTCCCATGTCTTGCTATCATAATTTTCTGGTCACGGAACTGTGGAATTATTTGTTACAGATGGATGTCTGGAGGCCAATCTGTTGCTCAAAACTGAGTTGACTTACCAATTTAACAAAAATTTTGAATTTCTTGATCCCATTCTTGAAGTCAATGTAGAATAAGACTATAATTGTCATTTTCTCTAACAAAACAGTGGCAAACACCCTTATTGGTACTGAAAACATTAGAAAAAGTTAGTAATAACAGTTCTACGATTTTAAAAAATAGTTTTTCTTTATTTATTTAGTCCCTTCATACTTGCATAGTTACTATTCCCGAATTTTTTCCTGTTCACCTTAAGGTTCCTCGTCTTGTGAGCTAGAGCTTATAAGAAGCAAGAAAATGGGAACTTTTTCTCCTGTTAAGTTTTTTGAGTCCCCACTTCTGCAGTAGTTGTAGAACTGCTTTTGCTGGTAGCAAATGCTGTTTCAATACTGATATTCTGAAATAAGGTGCTATACATGCAAAAAATATATAAATACATATTTCACAGGCCCAACAAATGGCATATGAATGGGACTCCTGAAAATAAAATCAAACTTTATATGCTTCTGAAGTTCTCCTGTTCTGACTTAGAAACTTAGCCCTGAGCTTATAGTTCCTGGTTTATGTTGGCTCACATAAAAATATACAGAAAAAGCAATCCAGGGCTCAAGGGAGGAGAGAAATAGCTAAAATAGAAGGCTGAGATACAAAGAAAATTGGAGTTGGTAGTGGCTTCAGTTATCTGCTTGTTGCAGAGTATTGTGAAACTGAGAGAAATTCTATATTTAAATGAGAGTTATTTTATTAACCAGTTAAACCAATTAAAGTTCCACCAACATTAGAATACAGATCCATGGTGTCAAACGGAATTGATGCTGCCCAAATGGCTCAAGAATTCCCCAGATTTTAGAAAGGGTGCTCAGCTGATCTGCAGGTTATGGTAAAAACAGGTTTTCAGTTGTACCTCTTTATCTTTAGCCATAGAACAATTGAGTTCTATTTCATAGGAGTATCCAGTCACAGTTTTAAATATATTTTCAAAGGCTTAGATTAGAAAAAATGCCTAGGGGTGAGTACTCCATTCTTTCTTTTCATAACCAGATTGAATCTGGCACTTCTGACTGTTTCCATGTAGGCTTTTTTTACTAAAAAAGTGGTTCTCTGGATATTAACACTATTAGAAATATAATGACAGAAATATCTGTTGGTTTTTAAAAAAAAATTTTCCAATCTGATTTCTCTGCTATATATCTGAGTTATTTTTCTGCTAGACTGCTTCTGTTTTCCCTCGCTTGAGTGTGTTGGTTTAGTGGGAACTTGTTAATGAAGCTGAAGAGATTCAGTGAAATAAAAAGGAGAGAAAATGGCTTTATGAGGATTACTTTTTTCACCTACCAAGGATGGATGTAGTCCCTAAGTTAGACTTAAGCCGTTATTTCAATGATTTGCTACTTCCTAATAAGATAATAGCTAACAAAAAAACCCAACCTGGGTTCAATCTTGTCTAAAGTAAATTTTTCTGACAGTGTATCTATTTGGATTGTACCTTAAAGTCCGTTCAGACAGGTCAAACCGACAATTTGGTATCAAGTCTTTTTTAAGTGTGGGTAATCCCTGTGAACAGCATGGTAATATTCAGTCCTAGTCACTTTTAGTGCTTCTCTATCTGTAGAAAGGCAGAACTAAATTATTAGTTGGAGCTACAAAGAAGAATGAACTAATTTTGGCCATGACTTCATATTCACAAAAGATAAGTCAGAATGAATGCATTAGTATTTTTTTAAAAAAGAATTTGTTCCTCTTATTTTCTCCATTTTGTCTTTCGGGTTTCAAGTCTATCTTCACATAACAAATACACAGAAGAGCACTTGAAAGTGAACTATATCTCAGAGCAAGTACCTATTTACATTAATTCCTAATTCCTATCATTGTGTGCAATTGAAATGTAATTCATAGAACAGCTCACATTTACAGGTGTGGCAGGAAAGGGGAAAGTGTGGCAGTATGGGGAAAGCTGCCTTTACATTATTCTATTTTTTTTTCTAAAATAATGCTTTTATTTTTTTTCCAGCTTCATTTTATTGAAAAATTGACCACCCACACATCTCCTGCTAATGCATTTCCCTCTGTGAATTACTTGCTTTAGTTGGTGTCATGTGTGGAGGATACTGATGTCTTCTGGTGCTGTTGCACCTGTTTCCTAAAGGAGAGAACAATGATCTCCAGTGGTCTTCCTTTTTCCTTTTTAATGTAAATGTCAAGTTTTTCCCTTGGTTTTGTAGTGGTCCATCCATTTCACTCACCCCCTGTAAGATTCAAAGGCTTTTGCCAGCTTATCACTAGCATCAGATACCAGCTGGCATGCTTGAGGTGTTCTCCCAATGGGTGCAGCAAGGTTGTGCTAAAATGTGATGATTCCCTGCTGTGCTTGTTTGCTTTTACAAAAACAACCTGGGTATGCTCAGCCCAGGTGCCTTCAAATGAGTTTTCTTTGGTAGTGAAGTGTCAGAATAACACATTAGCATTTCAGTGAGGCACTTGGTGATTCATTTTCTTCTTGAAAGTTCCCAATTTGCTTATATCATATTGTTCTTTTTCACAGAAATTAAAGTTGTGAAGAGACCAGAATTTATATTTCAGTTGATGTGTTTATTCATACAGTATTACATGCCTGGCTCTTTTTCTTCTCTCTTCTTGACGTAATAAATGGTTTGTTCACACAGTTTTGCTGATTTTTTTAACCTTTCAAAGTGTCTGAAAAGTAATTCTGAATTTTGAGACTGTCCTTTGATATCTCCAATTTTTTCCAGACCAGACAATCTGAATTGTGAAAGCTTGAGTGCATTTCTGCATTCTTAAAACTGAGCTGCAGCAACTGTGCATGTCCTGGGAGGAGAAGTTTAAAGAGTTTAGGACAAGAGAGAAAAACCTGCTGCACATAGATGATAAAAGGTTTTGACATAATTCCTCTTGAACTCCCAGTTGCATCCATAGGCTTCAAGAAAGTTGCAGTGTTTTAACTAAGGCTGCTGCCTAAATAGCAAAGTACAGTAATTTCACGATTATAAGCTGCACCTTTTTCATTGAGGAATCCAGCCTACCCCAGCAGTGCGGCTTATATTCAGGTGCGGCTTATCTCTGGACAAATCCCAGCGAAATGCCAACCCAGAAGTGAGAGCCGGCCGGGGAGGGCACCTGGGGCTGCCTTTAAAGTCTTGGCTGGTCTATGAAAACTGTTTGCAACTTGAGCACCTGACACCAAACCCCACACTGGCACCATTCTGTTACTAATTTGTTACTTTGTTACACATGGATCCTCGCTTAAAAAAACAACAAAAAAACAACAAACAAAAAACCCAAACCCCCCCACGGCTTATATTCAGGTGTGGCTTATATATGGACAAATCCCGCGGTCTACCCGGCTACCAGGAGGTGCAGCTTATAATTGTGAAATTACTGTAATTGGCAGCTGGTACATGTTTGTTTTGAGGGAGAGTTTTGTGCCTCTATAACAGATTTAACAACATTTAACAAGAATTGCACTTACTGATCCCCTCTCCCAATCTTCCTTCACATCATGTTCTTTCCCTTCTAGAGTTCCAAGTTGTTTTTTGGGGTTTTTTCAGGCCCCTTCCCACTGGACTAGAATATGCCAATTACTCTATGGGCATTCCTGGGGAGGAGTTAGATTTGTACTTTCCCCCCAGCTGTCTTCCTAGACAATGTTGTGAGCCAGTCTTCAAAGCTGCTGAAAGCTGAGAGTTCCTTGTAGAACAGGGAAACTACTGGGGAGTTTAGCACCTTTTGAAACAAAGGCTGAGTGTTTATCTCTGATCAGTGGGCTCCTTCTGTCAGGATTACACTGCTATTGACTGGTAACATTGGCTTGGCTCTGAACCCAGCATAACTCAATTAGCCAAATTTTACTTCCCTGGCTTTGCCTGCCTGCTTTCTTCTCTGAGCTTCCTCTGTTGATCAAGCTCTTCTTAGCTAAAAAGCTGAGCTAGCTAAATCCCCCCTGTAGTTTCATTCAGGATTTTGTTATGACTCACGGGACTTGACAAAATGAAAAACAAACCAATAAATGAGCTTTTCCTGAAATGCTATTCCCTAAGTGACTTGTTTCACCTCACACAAAGAAGGTGCAGAGATAAAGGAGAATTTAGGCTGACTATATAAAAAACTAGAATTAGAGATAAATATTTTATTCTGCTAACCCTTTTCTTTCAAAGAAGCTGACTGACCTGCTTAAAGAAGAATATATCCTCATCTATACAGTAAGGAGACTGAGTTACAGATAATTTATTACTAAATAATAAATGTACTTTCTTTTTCAACCATATTTGCGTGTGTTCTGTTTGGGTAATGCATTTAGAGAGTTGTCCTTGCTATTCTTAGAAACAGATGCAAAATATTTGCAAAAAGCCTGCTGGAAATCTCTGGTTTAGTGTTGCTACAGCCTCCTGCCTGTAGGATAGAGAGTTCTCCTGGGGCTGACTGGCATCCTGGATTGCTCATTATAGAGGAAAAGAACCTCCACAACATCAAAATGCAATTTTTTGCCAACTTTGTGAAAAATGTAGATCAAACATATGCCTGCTAAACCTTCTGGGGATTCCTTCAGTGCTGAGGCTCATTGGGGTACTCCAGTCTGCTGCTTCAGTGATGCTCAGGGTGACAGAGGCAGCACAGCAGCTCCTCTGCCAGATGTGCTGGGTATGAACAGGCTGCCTGCTGTCCCAGAGGTGTTTTCCCCAGCAGTTTCTTGGACTGTCAGGAGAGACAAATTCTCTTATTTCTCTGACACTGACTGGGTAAACAAACATGCAGCTCTAGGATTACAGCTAAAAGAGGAGGAATCAAAAGCCTGACCTGTACTATATATATCTCTTCCTCTTGAGGAAGCATAGCTTGTCCTCATCTCTCACTGGAAATTCTGTTTTTATTGCAGGAAATGGGCAGTGAGCCTTTGGAAAGATGGCGGAGGAACAGTAGTCATATTTTGCTCCTTGCTTTTAAAACAACTGGCCAAATAATCTAAACATTTCTGCTGGGAACATGAGAGTGTCCATATGTGATTTGCAAAATAAGACTGGGGAAGCATTGGGGTCTCCAGACCCTCTGTAAGGTCTAGGTCTGAACCTGGACAGGCTTCACCGCTGCTTTTTTGTAGAATTATTCATCAGCAATGTATAAAAATATATATCATTAAATTAATAAAAGTTGAAGCTTTCTTCCTTATTTTGCCCCACTGCCTCTTCTCCTCAGATTTAAGATGAAGAATCAGCAAAGAGAACGATGGTAGCCTCAGGCAAAGTGCTGTGGAGATGACTCTGGAAAGGAAGAAAAGAGAAAGCTGAAAACTTCCAGCACAGTCTGTCAGCCTTGGGCATGGAATATGAACCTAACAGGTCTGGAAAGGCTTCACCAGTGACTAATGATTGTGCTCTTCTCTGAAAACCTTTTGTAATATCTGCTGCAAATTATGTTTTTATAGTTAAGTAAGTACATGGGGCAACTGAATGTGCCTTCTGAAATCTCTTTGCACTGCCTGCATTCTTTCACTTGCCATGCTGGACAGCAGCTGTTAAACTGTGTGGGAGCCACTGTAACCCTTAGATATATTTTCTTCTTTAAAGAAGCCTTATATACAGGCAAGCCTCAGGGTGAGCTGTGAAAGTGTGAGAAGTGGCTAAAGTAAGAAGTATTTCAAGCCAAGGCCATAGTAATAAAATAATTATATCTGGTATTGGTTGACTTAAATTGCTGACTAAAACTGTGCTGCATCAAAGTGCTGTGACAGCAGAATATCAAACTCATGTCTTTAAAATAAGTCCACTTTGGAGCTTCTGGACCATATTCACTGGTGTGTCACCTTTGCTTATACTGGTGTGAAATTAATTATAAGCAAGCATTTATTGCAGTATGGTAGAATAGGACAACTGTGTCTTCATTTATTACCATGCCAGTGAGACTGCAAATAAAACCTAATTCTTTCCTGATGGAGATGTGCTGAAAATGCACTGAAAGTCTCTGAAGGAGTTCTTACAGGTTTGCACGTGTTAAAAAAGTGAGTTAGAGAAAGCTATTTGTTTTTTTCTTGGAGATCATGCTGTATAATTGCAATATGGTGCTTCTGAAAGCTCTTAGGATCTGGTTACAGCACCTCTGTCCTTTGCTAAAAGAGTGTCTGACCCATTACCAGACTGAGAAGCTGGGGTAAGAAGTGCATAGCTGAGCATAAGTAAAGTAAAGAAATATTTCTTATCATGTGATATTATGAGTTAACTATTTGCCCAGAGGCATCAGAAATATTTTTTTTTTAGTATCTAGGTCAGATGTCTAGTGTGAAAATGAGATTTTAAATATTGCATGTTTACTTTAGTGATCGTGTACAATATTAATTCATTGAATATTAGGTACGTGTTGTTGAAGGGTAAAAAAGGCAAATAAAGCACCATAAATTCATTGAAAAATTAATATTCAATGGTTCCTTTTCACCTGAATATACTCGAAGAATCATAAATTCCTAAAAAAAAGCACTCCTCCAATTACCCTTGAACTATTGTTACCTCTTCTTTCAAATCTATTCATTGGGTAGCCTAGGAAGTTTATAAGTCAGCTGTTTTGTTTTCATGGTGCTTACTTTTTCTTTCTGTGGAGTTACTAGCAGTTTTATTGGAGTAGAGGAGGGAAACGTACTTTTTACTGTGATAATATGATCTGGTAGTTTCTCATATGCAATACATATGCAAATCAGAAGTGCTTGAAAGGATTTCAGCCACTTTTAGAATTACATCAGGGAGAACAACATAAAGAAACTTGCCCAGATTCACTGCACTTACTAGGATGTGCCTCAGAAACCTCCCTGGTGAAATGCAAATGAGATTCATAAGTCAATACAGGAGATGCAACAGAACCAACTCTGTGAAGATCAACTTCCCAGAGACATCCTGACACATCAGTGTTAATGTCCCTCTTTTAACTTCTCACATTATAAATTCACGAGTCTAAAATCGGTGGTATGTTATGAATTTGTAAATTGAAACTGTGACCTTCTTAGCTTAAAGCAGCAAAACCCACACAAGAAAGCAAATCTTTATAGAGCTAGCAACTGGGATGTAGTGATGAAAATAAAAGTATGACATGGTTTTCCTTCTCCTTCCAAAGGAAGCCCTATTTTAAACACAACTTCGGTATTTTTAGATTTTTATTATTGTGTTTTCCAACTTTCATGATGGATGACTGTCAAACACCACATAAGGCTGTGGCCAATAACTGGCATTATGCTGCAGGCTCAAATCAAATGTTAACAAGACTCCTACATGGCTCAGTCCTTTTCCTTAGCAGAGATAGCAGCCTTTCTCTGCCTATCAAGATTTAACAGCCAGATGCCAAGATCAGTCTGAACTGGTTATTAGAACGACATTTTTTTTTTGTGCCCAGGAAAACCTGTCTCTGCATAACACACTGAAAACAACACACAATCAGGAAAGAAAATGTAGGCTTCGCTCTGGAGATTAGTGCACATCATGTGTTTATAGAATCTCTGAGAGCTTTTTACCTAATTATTTACTCTACATGCATAGCTAAAGGAAAGGATATATAATATACTACCAGATATTTTTTCCCTACTGCAAGTACATTCTGGAAGTAATGAGGTAAAAGGGTTTCATTTCTGTCTTTTCGTGGGTGAAAAAGTTGAGGTGGGATGAAAGGTGGTGAAAGATTTCTTTGTGAGCCCTGTGTTCACCCTACATGCCTGCACTTAAGCACTGAATCTTGTGTAGTGGGTTGCAGCATTTTCAGTATCTTTCATGTAACTCAGAAATAGTAATGGTTATGTTTGTGTTTTCATCTAAAGCCTTGCTGAAGAGAATTCAAGTTGTGGATATATTGTGGCTTGTAGATACTTCAATGTTTTTCAGAATGGCTGCTAGACATTTTCTTTAAATGTTTTCCATTCTGTTTCTGTCTGCCTGCTGCTTTCACTTGACTTTAAATTGAAAGTTTTTGGGGTGCAAGTAATGCTTTTCTCTGGGCAGATGTGATCAGTACACAGAGATCAGTCTGTTGGCTTTGTGACTCTGAGAAACGGCTAGCTTTGGCTGATAATTAGTGAAGCAAATAACAGGAGTGGAGAGATGAAGCTCCAATAAAATTGGGTTAAAGATGTGACAAGGAAGGTAAAGAGAATTAAACAGAGTAATGAACCCCATAAGCTGGGTAGGTGACCTTCTACCATGTGCTGTAGCAGTACACAGGCATGGAAATAATTGACAGAGCTTACAAGAGAGTCAGACTAATGCAATGACTAAACAAATCAGAACTCATCCTAGCCAGTCTGGATTCTGTTGTATTATCTCACAGCCTTTCTCTGCTGCTGGGAGGGCTGGAGGATGCATGTGGAGAAAAGGACATGGTCAGACTTCTATTGGTTTAAATAATAGAGCATTTATTCCCTTGAGCTGTCTCAGCTCTGTTAATGCTGAGTTAATTTAATATTGCTGTGGACACCCTGATGTTCTGATCTTTGTTGTAGGTGACAAAAGCAATATCTTTAAACTATTTGGAAGAGTGGATAATTTCTGTGTGCTTTCATCTAGGTGAACTATTTCAATACAAATTAGCATCAAATATGGATATTTACCCCTTAACTTCTCTTGGAACATTAGCTGTTGCTGCTTATTATGCCCCTAAAGACAACAGAGAGGGTATTTCATTGCTATTGCTGTACTTACTGTGTATAAAATACCTACATACACTGAATTACTCAAATGTAAGCCTCTGTTTCTAGAACCAAATATTTCTGACTAAAGAAAAGTCTTTTCAATAGATTTTAAAAGGTAAAGTAGTATCTTTGTGCAAGGGTTTTGAATATGTACGTAACATTTCCTTTTAAAATACTGTCTCATTGTGAGATTTTTTTTGGTTGAATAGGTTTTGGTTTTTTTTTTCCCCTCTCCCAAAAGAGCTTAACTTGGACTTTAAGATAGACTTTTTCTTGGCAGGGATGGACTTTTACTGATTACTAGTAGCAATTATGTAGTTTTGAGATGTATTTTGGAATTAAAGGGCATTAAGCACAACGTATATTCCATGATGTGTGTTGCTCAGTAGAGTGTAGCAATGTCACCATGATTGCAACAAATAGTTTCAAAATAAGATTTCTGAATGTGCAGAAATCCATAAGAAGGACTAAGAAATCCTTGTGAAATCTGAGGCAAAATATGCGTTTTTAACAGTGTACAATTACAAATGCAATTATTCTCATGGAATATTTATTTTTATTTTTAGGTTCTTTTTAGAGAGACTGGGTAAGTTTGGCTGGTTCACTTTATAGGAAACAAATAATGACTTGTAAGAGGAAGTGCAGTACAATGTTGGAGGAGGCTTCAGCTTGAATCTCCTCCCAGCTATTCACCTTGTCTAACAGCAGACAAGCTGGAAAGCTTTTTGCACATTTAACATAAGTGAATGTACACACTGGAAATTTCTTATGGCAGAAATCCTGTCTGCTTCTGTAAAACATTCTGTGTAGCAATGGGTCTGTGCTATCCAATAACAACAGGGCCAGTAGAAGCAACAAGAAAACCCCTCTTATTTGGGGTGAGAATCCATCAAGGAAGTCTAATGAAAATGAGAAGAAATGATATGCCAACAGAGAGATATGGATGAGTCACTGTTCTGAGAGGAATCTGCCAAGCCATTTCAAACTGGGGAAGAGAAGGAATAAAGAGCCTTTAGAGAGATGGAGCAGAGCCATGACCGTCTGGATCTCCAAATAAACACCGTAAAACTGCAAAGATTCCTCCAAGTCAGGCAGGGAAGGGGACTTGTAGACCTGAGAGCTGTTGATGTGCTGTGTGGGAGAGAGATATTGGCTGTTCCAGGAAAAGCAATGCATCCCAGCTCCTTGGAGAGGTACTGAGATGGGGTCATGCTGTCTGGGCTCGTAGCATCCAATACAGCAGCAGAAATGGAGCCTCTTACTTGGACAGTGCTGTATTCTGTAATTATTCCAGCTATGGCAAGAGCCAAAATCCTTTGGGCCTGTGGGAGCCAGAGCTGTGTGTACCCTGGTTTTCATGAGGTTCTTCTGGTTAGAAAGTTAATCAGAGAAGGCAACGAGAAGCCAAGACAAGCACTGAAACTCTCCTTGTTTCAGGCCAGGTGTTGTGCCTTGCAATACTCAAAAATTTCCCCTGGCTGCCCAAGGAAGGGAGAAACTTTCCCATAGCCACGAAGGGAGGGAATGTGCATCAGAATGACACAAGGACTAAAGATTTTCATTCTCCCTCTTACCAATAGGCAGAATCTGAAGTAAAACAGCTCTTGTAAGGGGTTCCATTTGGGTTTTTTTTTTCATTTTTTAAGGGAGAGGGATGGCTTCTTCAAACTCCAAATATTAAAAGTAAAAATTATCTTCCTTTCTGATTAAAATGTCAGAGAAATTAGATTTATGCATGCATCAGTTCTTTAAAATATAACCTTAATATTACTAGAGGTACAGCCTACACTTGAGAAAATCAATAACTGTAATTTAAGAATGCTACATTTTTTCTTCTCTTAGTGCATACATGCTAATTACAAATGTATGGTTTTTATCCTATAGAAGAAGAGTAGTTGAAGTAAGTACTAATGTATGCATAATGCTTTGTAAGGAGTTTTGTTTGACAATGTAGTGTGGCAAGGGAGGAAAATGGATTGTCAGATGATTCTCAGTAAACAAAGTTCTGCAGTTCTAAGCACAAGGATGAACTAAGGGAATTTTTTAATAGAGCATGTGTGGTTAAAGGCTTTGATTTTTGCATAGGATGAGTGTGTTTCAGGGATGTTAGTTATCCCCAAAACACTGGTTTAAACAAGACTTTGTAGGACAGCAGCTCCTTGTGGGTCTTATTCAGACAGCAGAGCAGCAGATTTTGACTCTGCATAGACACAAATGTCTCGTGTCCCAGTGAGTCTGTGATTGAGTCAGTGGAATGGGTATGAACACGTCTTTAAGAATTTCCTCTGAGCTCTCAGAATATTAGGAAGTCTCTGTTCATGAGACCCTTATTTCATATTATTTTAAAGTTTTCAAACGATGATAATAACAACAACAACAACACTATTACTACTATTACTACTACTACTACTACTACTACTAGCACCACTAAATAACTGAAACAACTGTCAGTGTTTCCTGATACTGCATTAAGACAATAGTTGCGCATGGGTTTGAAAAAGAACCCATAACAGATGATACATATTGGTAAGAATTACTTGTTGAAATTCACTCCAACTCACAGGGATCCAGAAGCAGCACCTGAAAAATCAATTGAGCTGTAACAAAACAAAACTTGAAAGAAAAGTATTTGTATGTTGGAAGCTGGACCTTGTGCAAGTAGGTGGCTTGATGCAGAGTGAATAACTAATCAACAGAAGATTGAGTCTTTGAGGCTGTTTCCATTAGAGCTTTTTCTGTGTAAGCACTTACTGGCTGACCTCAAATAAAGCAAAGCATCCCTTTGAAATAAAAGCTTACTTGCAGGGCATTTTATCCCCAGGTGACTGGTGTATTCACAAATTAATAAATCGTGTATATGTCATGTAGATCTGCTTGTATTGCAGTATTAAGAGTCTTTAAAAGTAAAAGAATGCTCTTATTAGTGTGCAGGGAGGGCTGTGTGGGAGAAAAACTGAGGTGGTGAGTAACTGAAAAAGATGAGACAGGACAGAATAACATGGCTGCTGGACACATGGGTACAAAAATGATTATGCTCATAGGATAATCATCTAACCTTGTCAGCATCAGTGAGAAAATGACAGTAATTTCACGACTACAAGGCGCACCTTAAAGCCTATTTGATCAAAACCTGGAAGTGCGCCTTATAATCCGGTGCGCCTTGTATATGGACAAAGTTTGGAAATTTGCCAACCTGGAAGTGCAAGCCGCACAAGCTGTGCCAGCTGGCACCAGGGGCGGGCAGGAGTGCCAGGGCCTGCAGCATGGGTGTGGCACCTGGGGCTGAGTTTAAAGGCTACGCTGATCCGTGAAAAATGTTTGCAAATTGAGCGCCTGCCAGTAAACCCCGTGTGCAATTCTGTTACTAATTCGTTATTTGTGTGCGGATCCTTGCTGCAAAAAAAAAGTGCGCCTTATAGGCCGGTGCACCTTATATATGGACAAAGTTCGGAAAATTGCTGACAACTCAGAAGCGTGCCTTATAATCTGGTGCGCCTTATGGTCGTGAAATTACTGTACATGGATTTACAAATCAAAAGACTCTGAATATAGGAAAACAAAAATAAATAGCACAAATTTGGATGTGATGTCACCTGGTAGTTTTTAAAGTGTCTTCTGCAACTTTTTCCAGGGAGTTTGATTACATTTATTTCAACTTTGTCACGAAGAGCTAAACCTCAGACTATGGGTTTCAAAGTACCTTCCAGCAGAAATGTGTAATGCTTTGCCAGGCAACACTGCTGTCCCCTCCACCTCTGCTTTGAGCTGAAAGTAGCAGATAGGAAATAAGAAATGTGGAGAAGGAAACCATAGGATTGCTTAAGGTAAGAAAGGGCTTTTAACACAGTAAAATTAAAAAATGTATAAGGGTATGTACTCTGTAAGCCAACACCCTTAGCTCTCTCTTGGGAGCTTGCACACCCATGAACAGAACAAAATGAACTCTGCTTATGGACAAAAAATCCAGAGTCAAAAGGCTGCTATGCCAGAGATGGACAAAAACTGTTTGAGTGCTCATAAGCCAACATAATTTAAATATGGGTTGGGAATTTGGGCACTAAGTTAAACAGCAAAATTATGTAAACCTTATTTTAAACCCCTTCAGAAGTTCAATGCAGACTTAAATAGTTCCATTACACTTGTCTTGGAGGGAAACAGAAGGACAAAACCCTAATCTAAGATCTGATTTTATCCAAAATCCTTGCATAACCAGTGAGTTTAACACTTTTGAAGGCATTGTGATTTTTTTTTTCCCTTTACATGACCTTTTATTTTTTTAAGCAATATGACTTTTCGTCTTAGGAAGAAAAGCCGGCAGCAATCTAGTTTTAGAATATAATTGATCTGAAGAGTTTCTCTGAACTCTCTACATTGTAGGTGACAAAGCCTGGGTTTTGTTGTGATTACACCTTACCCTGTCTGTGGAATAGTTTAGTGTTCTTCATAATTGGACACACTTTGTCTCTACTGCATCCCCAAACATGATACTCAGCCTTAACATACATTTGAACCTCTATAACTATTTAAGAGAAGTTATTAATCATAATTTTTAATTTTTTCTGCCTGTGAGCCTTCTACCTCACTGAGCAGAATGTAATTTTTTCAATAAAACCAGCAGCACTAAACACCTTTTGCTTTGAAACCATTTACTTCAAACAGATATTTTAGTGTTTTAACAGGGACACAAGAAGAGCCAAGTCTATTTGTAACTTTGTTATCCAGAGCCAGCCTGTCACTATGCTGAGCATTATGTAATGTTAGCAAAATAGAGGCAGTGCCTACACATCTTATGCTAGCTGCTGCACTTTATAGAAAAACAAATATCAGTTTACAAAAGCAAATATCTGCAGAACAAAGAGCAAAAGCTGTAATCCCCACTTTGCAATGCTGGTAAATAAAAGCAAAAGCATTTCAGAGCCGTTTCAATGCCAGTGCTGGTGTGCTGCAGTACAAACAGGTCTGCAGGTGTGAAACAGAGCAGTGAATGCGCCGTGCTGGGCAGTGTGGTTCTGGGCACCCCAGATTCCTGCTCACTGCTCACTGCTGCAGCCCAGCTGCAGTGGGGTTCAAGTTTAAGAACTTCTCTTTGTCGTCCACTACTCTTAGATTGCTTGGATAACATCAAGGAACAGAAAAAAAGAATTAGAAATTATCATATCAGTATGAAATAATTCTAGTTTTTCTCCAGGAATCTCAACTTCTTTCTTTTCCTTTCTTTCTTTTTTATTTATATATATATATTTAATTGAGACTGTTGCCATCACCTTTTCACCTTTTCCTCATGACTCTTTATGTATATTTTCACATTCTGCTAACTTTGGTATCCTTCACTTCATATCCACTGGATTGTCGATCATTATAATGTAACACATAGAAAACACAAAATTGCAGAAAAAAAGGGAAGGACTTTGAAGTTTTTTTCCTTACCTTTTAATGTTTTCCCACTGCACATAAGATAAAAGCAGCCAAGAATATTTCTACACCCAGTTGCTTTGTAGAGTTTGCCTGATCCTCAAGAGAAAAAAAAAAAAAAAGCTTCTGTACCAGGTCCCTTTCTCCTTTTTAGGAAATGTAACAAGATTTTTCTAGGATAATAAAAAAAATAGACACTTTCTAATAGAATGAACATGATCTTGAGGAGTCCAAGCATTTTTTTTGTTAATATAGGGCAGAATGTAAAGTTTAATATAAAATTGAGCTATCCCAAATTTGATCTTCAGACTACCTTAGCAGTACTTCCTTTGCATGTTATGATGGCCCAACAAGACTTGGATCAGGACCTCCTACGTTCCATTCTTTGCCTCTTCTCATGTGTAAATATATGCATGCTTGGTCTTTTACTGAGACAATGAGTTCAAAAATTACATTGATCCTGTATTTTTGCAGTGTGCTGGTGTGCAAAAGTAAGGGCATTTCTGCTGCTTCCTTCCACTCCCTGCATAAGAAAGGTGGGGGATGTCAGGAGGTATAGAAAGGCCATGAATAATTTGATTAAGGAACTGAATTTAAGTATGTTCTATGAGTGTGTTGTTATGAGTATTTGGGATCTGGGTTTTTAATATAGTTGTATGGCAGACTCTGTTTCAGGTTTTCCTTTTTTGCCCCCCTCCAAACTGGTGATGGGAACTGTTAGATTTCCTAGGACTTCTTATTAAAACTGCAAGTTTCACTGTCTTTCATGAACTGATCAACTTAACTGAAACTAACATAAAACTTTATTGGCACCATAGTGCTGTTATTTGTATTTGCCACTTAATTGAAAAAGAAATTTTAATTTAAAAGGAAGTGGCTCTGCGCCATGGCCTCTTCCCTGGGGAGCTTGTTCCAGTGCCCAACCACCTTCTGGGTGAAGAACCTCTTCTTAATGTCCAAAGTAAACCTCCCCTGACACAACTTCAGCCATTCCCTTGGGTCCACAGAGAAGAGGTGAGTGTCTGTTCCTCTGATTCCCCTCCTGAGGAAGCTGCAGACTGTGGTGAGGTCTGTCCTCAGTCTCCTCCAGGCTGACTAAGCCAACTCACCTCACCCTGTGCTCGTATGGTCTCCTCTACATCCTTCACTACCTTTGTAGCCTCCTTTGGACACTCTCTAACAGCTTTATATCATTTTATTGTGGCCCCAGGACTCGAGGTGAGGCTGCCCCAGCAGGATCAGAGCTGAACAATCCCTCCCTTGGCAATGCTGTCCCCAGTGTCCCCCAGGACAGGGATGTCCCTCCTGGCTGCCAGGGCACTGCCATGACTTGTGCCCCAGGCCCCTTTCTGCAGCTGCTCTTCAGCCTCTCCTTCCCCTGAGTCCATGAGTCAGCCCTTGGCTGTCACCATTGGGAAGAGATCTGCTGTGGAGCTGAAATTACTCTATCTTGGAAAGTGCTTAAATTGGAAACATAGATACAGATATTTCAAGAGAACTTCAACTTAATCGGCAAAAATTCAATTTATATTTCATTATTATGCTGTGATACTCTAGTAGTTTTTTTCCTATTACAAATATGTAACTAAATCTTTCTTAACTGTATTCGTCTTAATTCCATTACTCAATTTCTCACAAGAGCTGAATTTTCAGGAAACATTCTCTGATATGTTACTTAATAGTTTAGTTTTTTGCAACCTTTTGTATTTTTTTACATTTTCAGCCACTATTTTATTGTGCCTTAAAAGCAAAGCTTAAAACCTATGATTTTCAGCCTGAGAGAATATTGAAATGAAAGCACATATAAGAAGGATCTAATTACAACATGCAAAAATAGAATGCTGTAAATCCTTCATTTTTAAAGAACTTTGTTTTGGATTGAAATTTAATCAAATTGCATTTTGAGTGTTTGAGTTCAAACAGAGAGGAAGGCTCAGAGTATTAACCCACATGCTATAAACCCTTTCTCCTGTGATAAGGCCTTCCTCACCTGAACAGTCTGAGTGATGTCAGCAGCTCCAGTACTCATCAGCCTCAAGTGACAGAGCACAATTCCCCAGGAAATGAGCCTTTTCAGCTCTGGCAGACCATATTATGGCCACATAATGTGCCTGCATTAGTCTTCTCTTCTCTACATGACACAGGGAAAAGTTTTCATGGCCAGTGCAATGGGAGTACAGGCTCTGGCAGTCTGGAAGAATTAAAAGCAGTGATTGCTTTGTCTGTGAGGGAGCTGAAAACTACTGCAGTGAAAGGGTCTGATGAGTCCCACCAGGTATTCGACCTCAAAATAGGAATGGGAGTGGTTTGGGGAACATCCACTAAGAAAAGCCCACAAACCCAATAAACTAACACTTAGGGAGAAAAATCCATCCAGTTTTTCACAGTCATTCTAGAGAGACTGGCAGACAGAAAAAGAGAGAAAGAAATGGGGAAAAAGCAGATGTATAACAGAACAAGTCACAAATGCCAAGTATAAAGAGGGACAGATTTGTTAAGAAGCAGTTATTGATTCTTTCTCCTTTTCCTTCTGCTTTGACTGATACCTTCTATTCCCTCATGCCACAAAAATTTATTAATTTCTCATTTTTCTTACAGTAATTTTCTCATTTTCTTTAGTACTTAATGCATGACCTCTCAGGTTTCAGCTCAACTTTCACTTATTCTTCAGAAGTGACTTCTTCTGCCCTGCCTCCAAGTAATTAGCTGACTAAACCTGAGCAAACTGTGGGGAGCAATAGGGAAACAGGAGCTGTGTGTTTCATTATTCAAAAATTGCCTGCATTCTCTATGCATGTTGCTTCTCAATGTTCTGCACGTGGAATGAAAACAATTCAGATAAATAATTTGGTCAGAGGTTGCTTAACTCCGAGATAGGGGATAAAAATGTGGAGCAAGAAAACAGTGCAGATTAAATGAAAGTGTAGATTAAGGGGGTAATTCTGCAAATATGTTTTATTCTTGTTTCTGCTGTTTGTTCTTTTGTTGAAATAAGGAAGATGATGCATTTAATCTCATTCTGAAGCTCCTTGTTCTATTTACAGAGGGTGTATCTTGGGGTTGTTTTGCTTTCTTTTAATGTTATTCGATTAAAATACTATTTTGAAGTGGAGTCTGAAATGTCTCAAATATCCTTCCTGTATGTTCAATGAAATAATTCAGTAAATTTATCTGAATTTAAATTTTTCAAGTGTCAAATGCTCTTTCTGTTCAAAAATTATATACAGTGTCAAAATATCCAAGTATAGTAAAAGATGTGGTTAGAAAACCAAAATAATTTATAGTTAAGTACAATCTTAGTGTTCATGCAATATTTCTAGTGTACTATAGTACAAATGCTTAAATGAGATGAATCACCCTGAAAAAACTGAACTGAAAAATTGCTTTAACCTTTTTGAAACAATGCATTTTGACATTTCCAAATGAAACAAGAGCCAAGATTTCATGTAGACTTTTCCCACTGAAGCCGTCATAAAAATCAACAAGTTCTCATGACGCATTTTGAAGGGGAATGCATTATATTTTAAAGTTAGAAAATGGTACTGCAGTTAACCAGTATTTTTGTTACTTGATTCTACTGCTGAAGAGATTTGGGGACTGAGACCGTGGACCTTGCTTGTCCTTTTCTTAAAAAAATTATTATTATTATTAAATTTGTTTCTTTGTTTTTATTTTATTTTTTTTGGTATGTATTTTTTTGAATATTTTTCACCTTTAGTGGTCCAAGTCTACTTTACAGCAAGGACCACAAATCTGGGACAACTTCAGTAGGTCCAAGCAACCATTACCCCCTCAGAATGTAGTGGTATGATGGTTATAAAGAGCAATTATACATCAGTCCTGTAAATTTTAAATTTTACCCATGATACTCCTCTTCTATGAGAAAGCATTTGATGAGCAGGGGCTGCATGGACTAGAGGGGCATTTTTGAGAGGATGAGTGATAACCTATCAGTCTGAAATCTGACTGAGTGTGTAGATGCTGGTACTGCACTTCTGCTCCACAGTTGGTTTCAGGTCCCCAGATGACTTTTCATGGAGGAAAATGGAATCTATTTTTTTTTTAATAGTAAGGGAACTTCACAAAAAATTTATTTTTAAGAGATTACTCTTTATATCATTTGCCACCATGTAGAGATATACAATTTACAATCGATAGGAACGTTCACTCAATTCCTCTGTAAAAATGGTGCTGTAGCTGTTTCCTTTTGTCTTCTTTTTTTTGTTTTTAATAAAAATCACAGTAACTTGCTCTTGCAGTCAGCTACCAGTTCGACAGAACATGACTGGAAATGATTCTGTTCTCTGTTTTACTTGTCTAAAGCAGAAGTCCTGCCACTGCAACAAATGCAGCCACATCATGGCAAAAGTGGCTGATCTGCTAAATCCCAGTGTGGTGTTGTACAGAGAGGAGAATGACATGTGGCTTTTCGGAGCTGAACCTGGATAATAAATCTTGTATTGGTTATGACTAATCTCATATGTTGGCAGAGTAATGAAAGTGGTTACAGAGTGGGTGCTAATTGAACAGAGTGGCTGCTTTTCACCTCTGAAGAGGTGAACTGCTGTTTCACACAAATACATTTTATTTCTGGTGGCTTTAAAGAATATTTTTTTAAGACTTCCCACAAGATTTCATTATATGAGAAAGACCCAACAACAAAACCAAAGCCCAAACTAGTTGTGTCGTGTAATAAAGTAGCATACCAAGGAAGGCACTCTGGATCAAATCCAAAGCCCATTTTAATGAATTTAGCTTTTTCCCTTGACTTCTCTGAAGTCTCAGGAGCTCTTACTGAAGAAAGAGCTTGAGAACCCTTGCTATTGTATAGGATTTAAAATAAGTCTTACCTTTTTTTTTTCTCCTTCGCATTTCTTGTTAAGTTTTCTGGTTATTTTAGATGAACCTATGACTCTCTTACTGAAGAAGGAGTTGTTGTGGGCTGAGAAAGGTCAAGGTGGTAAACTTCCAAAAGGCAGATCAATGGTGTGAATGCTTTTTATGCAGAAACACACTTTTGGAACTGTGAGATGAATGGTTTGGTGTGGGAACTATTTAAATAGATTTCAAACACTTCAAGATACGTAATTTCTAGATATGGTCTCCCTAAAAAAGAAATTAAAGGTGGGAAGGGATTCAGCTGTGTGTCAGTGATGATTCAGGTCAGAGGAAGGTGAATGACACTGTCATGTTGAGCCCTGTTTTATGAAGTAATTGCAAACTGTGATGAGAATAGTGGCGTGGGAGATCACCTCAGTACACAGCAAATTTGAACTTTATATTGACATGCTGCATTTGCTCCCTGCATGTGGATCTGTGAAAGGGTCATAGAAGCTCAAGCAGATAGAAAAGCCTTTAAAATCCTATGATAGAAAATCAAAGAGGTCAGTTGTTAAATTTATTCAGGTTTCTTGTCCCCCTAACCTTACTTGTGCTGGTGGTTATGAGGGAGCAGCTGGGGCTACCTTCCTGCCTAAAACTGTGCTGTGAGATGAGAGCACACAGTCAGCTCCTGAGCTTTGACTACAGGGAGTTTCTCTTACACACATGCAGGTAGATAAACATTCTCCCCCTTTCTGCTTAGATCTTTGTTACTGATCCATAATGCTGCTTCATTTGCTGCTGCAGTGTGTCTTTTTAAATTCAGTTTGTGGGATGAAAAATTCCCAGACGGCTGCACAAATGTCATCCAGATACTTCTATAGGAATTAAATTTCTGTCTTTTATGTATTGTGGTGGAAAATCTCCCCTGAGCAGTTTTACACAGGTATTTCACTTTTTAAAGGGAAACAAAATTGCAATTGTAATAAGGATAATTTTTAATGGCGTAGATTTTAAAACATTTCCTAAGGGTGCTTTAAAATGATCACTTCTCTTTTGTCAATAAGGAAAAGAAAGCATTGGAGAGACTCTAAGAATGGCCTAAGAGCCAACAGGAATCTGCTATTCCAAAGAACCTAAAGAGTTAACATTCAAGAGGCTGGATAATATAAATTTTTATAATTCTGATGAAGTCATCTGTGTCCATTTCTAACTGGAAAGATAATACTGAGCTCCAGAGTATTGATGTGAGCCTCAGTTCGCTCAATATTAACTACAATATTAACTACAACACAGCCCTCTCACACCCTGTCTTCAAAATAACTACCTTTAAAACTGCTCTCAAAGCTTTTTGTTGAGTTATTTTTAAAATTTTAACAAAAGTAAGGGCTTCTGATATTTGATATTGTGATTTTGTGGGAAGCTAAATTCTATTAACCAAAGGAGGAGAAAAGTGATTAGGCCTGAAACTTTTGTTTAAATGATGAACCAAGGAATAAAGTGCCAAGTTTCTTAGATGCCACTTTCTTCGCCAGGTGTGCTCCAATGTGGAATGCCTATGCTGGACTTGTATTTGATTTTGTTTTGCAGTAGATGCCATTGTATGGTCATAATTTCATTCCAGTGTTCCCCTATCAAGTACACCATAGACAATATGTCTACAGGTATGTCTGACTATAAAAGCTGGTTTGTTGGGGGAAAAATAAGAGCTCCACACATCTGGAATTTTTGAATAGGTATAAAGGGCTGAGTTGCAGCTCATCCATTCTCAGCACCTCTTAGAGAGAATGCGTGTTTTATATATTTGTCATATGTGTGACATATATATATATACACAGTGCAAGGAAACAGTCTTCACTTTGCAAAACAATCAAGGAAAAGGCATCCTTTAATGCTGTGGCTGCGAGATTGCTTAAATATTTTCTAGGATCCATATTAATGAATGACTTCTCTCCATGGTTTGCTGTGCTGGAAGATGGGAATGACATTCACTTCTGCTTGGCTGGTGCTGTTCTGTTATTGTTATTGCTTCTTAGTGTCACACTTTGCCTGAGATGTGGCACCATCTCACTCTGCTTTGTAGAGCCGAGGCTCACTGGAGGGGAGACTGAAAATATTCAGGACTGTATTATGGCTGTTCTAATCCTTTTGTTGAGAGTCTCTTCTCTGCCACAGTCTGCTTCCTGCTTTCACACTTCTTATCCAGTTGGTTGCCTACTTTCTACTTTGGAGTATTTTCTTAACAGCTATTCCTTTGTGGAAGGTAATCGATTTTAGGTCCTTGCAGGTACCAGTGGATGATGCAGACAGGTGAGCACACCTTTCCTGGGCTGCTTCTGTCTGAGGATCATATATATAATTTCTCTGAGGAAGAAGATTACATTGAAAACTTTACCTAGGGGAAAAAAAAAATATCCTGGGCTTTTTGCCTGCTAGAAAACTTCCAATCTGCTCTGTGAAATGAGTTTTTTACACTCGTCTCTCTCAAGCAGGTCAGTGCAGCAGGAGGGAACTCTCAGTGGTCAACCTGCCAGTGAAAATTCTCTTTCAGCTGCTGTCTCTCAGGTCTTCTTGCTGAAGGTCAAGGTTTATTTAAGGATATCTGACCCTGCATCTGAGACCTCTTTTCTCTGTGATAGCACTCAGTTGCCTGCTTTCAGCCATAAGGAGCTGTTCAGGCGGTTTCTCCCTTTTTTAATCTTTTATTAACAACCAGTGAGCCTGACTTCATCTGACCTTTCTGTTTCTTGCCTTTATTTATCTGCCAAACGTCAGCCCAACACTCTCAGTGAGTCTCGGATCTGTTTTGAGGAATCCTGGGAAGAGCTTGTTGGGAATAACTTTCTCTTTTGGATGCCTGCCTTGGAGCTTCTCTTATCTCAAGACTTTAGAGGAATGCCTCAATGCAGGCAAACCCCTTGAAGTTACAAGTTATGGTAAGTGCATTTTGCCTTAATAATTCTGTCCACGGTGCAGGGATTTTGTCTGTCCCCATTGGATCCTGCAGTCTACACCTGCTGAAATGTTTGTGGTTTCTTAACTCAGCACTCTGAAATGGCACTAATGAAGTATTGTTCCTCTGGGACTACTGGGGTATATTTTACCCCAAGGGACAGATTTTACAAAGCTTTGCAAGAACATGGAGGGGTTAAGCTGAGGCCTGTCCTTGTCTTTCTCAGCCCAGTGCTGATCAGCTCTCTCTGTGTAACTGCAAATTTAATTACTTCACAAAGGCTTTGTTTTGACTCAGTTCTTTGCTGGCTTGTTCCCTTGATGTCAGTCCCACTCCTGCAGCTGGGACACCACCCATAGCTCAGCATGGCAGCAGCCCTCTCACCTGCAGCGCCTGGTTTAGGTTCTGAGGCAAGTCTGGAGGGCAGTGATTGCTGCCAGCCTCTCCACACTGCCCTGAGATGCAGCCACCAAACCCTGCTCGTGCCCAGTGCCACTTGGTAATCGTTGGAGAATAAATCCATTAGAAGACCTTTTGGATATGAGAATTATAATTTTGCAAAACGGCAATCACTACAAGCATTACCCTTTAGCTACTGACAGCAAAGTTCAAAAATCTCATCATGTGCTGGTTTTGCAGCAGCTGATAAAGGTTAATAAAATGGAGGTTTAAAAGGCAGTGTTTCTAAATTTTTTATGCTCAGAAAGGATGATTCTCATTTTATTGGATTGACTTAGCCCACACTTTCCATTCACATGGAAGATCAGGACTCTCAAATTCCTTCTTGCATCATGTGGAACCATAAACTCTAGGTCTTGCTGCTGTCACAGCTGGCAGAGAGGAGATTGCACTGTCTGAAATGAGCTGGTGTCTGTAAATATCATTGCAAGATAAGATTTGTGCAGTGGCCTCTGGAGAATGGCACATCTGCTTCACTGAATTATTGATGTTAATTCAGAATTGGATCCTGTATAACATTTCTAGTGGGAATTCTTAATGCAGAGGAGTATTAAGATTTCATAGTTTACCTTTATTATGCTCCTGTGTCTCTGAACTTATTAATCTGTGGTATAAGACAAAGATGTGTTGCAACAGGAAGAATTTTAGTATTCCTTGATTTAAGTGGGCCCTGTTGTTTAGAGTTAGTGCTAATTTCCTGTCAGTTTGAGAGGTCTGTGCCTCCTGTCCCATTTCTCATTAGTAAGGCATGATGAGACAGGTCGTGTGCATTTTTACAGGTTGCCTTAATTTTACATGTTCCTCAAATGTGTATTTTACGATTATGCTGTGCCTTTATGTAAAAAGAGAAATGTAAATATCTTGAGTTTGTGGTACTACACTGAGTTCTTCTGATTCAAGACAAAAATAAGGATATCTTAAATTGGGCTGATTATATTTAAAATTGAGTCCCTTTTTGCCTCTGCAGTTGCTAGACATGAGCCTGACCTGAATCACTGTGCCAGAGGCAGGTTCATAGCTGCTTGCTTTTGTTTTGATTGTGGGCCATAGCTAAGCACTAAGGATATTTAGGATAACAATACGGAGAATCTAGTTTTGATTGCTTTGTTCATTGTATTCTCACAGGCTTCACATGTGAGACAAGACTGTAAATAAAAGGCTTTAATTTAAATCAATGATATAATTACAGATGTGGTTGTTAATACTGATTTAATAGTTGATAAAACACATGAGACTATTTAATTTTTTACATCAACTTCCACTTGAGATGTCCTGATTAATATTTGTGTCAGAACAGAATTGGGACAGGAGTTGGATGGCTGTGGTCCCTGTTCAGTTTGTGCACTATAATTATCATGTATTAATTATTCATGTTGCATGGTCCATCCAAATCCATCAACTTCTCCTAAAGCAATGGCTCAGATCAAAAGTGGCTGATCTGCCCTTTGAGAACCGACAGATGTTCTGTCTTTTCTTAAAAAATACCCTCTGGCCATTGTGTGGGAGTGAACTATTTTGCACACTGGGTTGCAATGGTCAGGGCACTTCCCAAGAAATAGGGGTGGGGTGGGGCTGTGGACTGGATGAAGGAACTCAGCTTTCAGAGGCAGTTTCAGTACTCTAGAGCATTCCTAATATCATAACACATTTTGTTTTGTAGATTATATGGGGAAACAACAACTAGGATTTGCATTGAATAATGATTTCCATCTGTGCCCTCTTAAGAGAGCTGAAAACGACTCTCTATAAAGTTATTATCATGCTCCTGTACAAGATGAGTGCAGAGATGGACAGAGACATTAAGCAACTTGCTCATGGCTGTAAAGTGAACAAAAAATTCCTAAGAAAGCCTAATGTACTGGTTTTTAACCTGCTGTCTTACCAGTAGACTTTACTGCTCTGAGGTAACTTTGACAAAAATAAATTATTTTATGTATTCTATTTATTGTATTTTTCAATAAAACTTGAGGCACTGATTGAGCTTGACCGAATGGAGAAGGTGATAAATACAGAAGAATTTTTGATATACATAAACTTGATATCTGTCTTATTAAGATTAAAACAAGCAATAAACCTGTCAGATACTGTCATCAGTAGCACATAGGATTTCAGGAATAACAGCAGCAAAATGTAATGATAATAATAAATGCAATCAAAGCGTTCTGGAAATGAATGAATGCTCTTGCCTGCAACAATTTTCAAGAAAATTTACATTTTTAAGACCTGTCCCTTTGTTATTTCAGCCTGTTTGCAGTAGCATAGGAGGAGCTGACATTTCAAATAAATGTTGCAGTGACAAAAAATTGAAGCATTTATCCCAATATGCCAATTAATATTTGGAGACTATTCAGCACATTTAAGGAAGGCTGAAGATAATCGCCCTTGTGCATCCCAATGTCCTTCACATCCCTTTCCCAAACACTGTTTTGATTTTAAGATTATTTTTCTTTAATACAATGGATTTGGTTTTACCAAACTCGGGGACTTTTGATGCATAAATAAGGTATCTGATGGTGCAGATGAGTTCATGCTTGGAGGTAAATGGTCACACAATGAGCAGGTGCCAAAAGGAGGAAACTGTTACCCCATCATTGTATAATTTGAGGGGTTTATGTGTTGGAATGATGGCACCTATACATACTGCTTTTCCTGTTTCTGCTGTGTTGAGTGCACAACTTAATGACACTTGATCTTTTCAATTTATAGTCTCTCATCTCGTTTACGTTTGCTATCAAAAGGATAATTTGTAAAGCAAATGTTCTGTTGACCTGAATTGGCAGAAGGATTTTTCATCCTGCCAATTTTTCCATTTAAATGAAAAAGAATTAAATTTATTAGCCTATAACTTTCTCTTTCCCTTAATGGTGGGTTTATCTTTCTATTTAGCATTTTCTCAGACAGCGGAGTAACTTTTTTAAGACCAGAAGAGCAAAGCATTTGCATCTGCTTTTAACCTAATATCAACAAAAACTATAGATTGGGTTGATTTCTTTTGTTTATGGCTTATTAGAGCAAGAATAAGACATGGGTGATACCACAGCCGGAATTTGTCTTGTTTCAGATACATGGCAAAACCCAGCTGTGGCTGATCCAAGTAGAAATGGACTTCACTGCGTGTGTGAACTGAGGAGTAAAGGGGAGATAAACACATCTCTCCCCTGGATGCTGCACAAGAGCTGTCAAGCCTTAACTGTGGTTGTTTATTTAAGCCTGACTTAAGTTATGGCTGAAATGACACAAAGTTCCAGGTGTTCCAGTTTCTTTCTTGTGGCTTGTTTGTAGCCTCTCTGCCTCTGTGGTTCCACTGAAGATCTACTGTTCCCTGGAGTGACACTGCCATAGATTTTCTTGTATCAGTGCATTAGCGTTTGTCATGAGTTGTTTATAACACAAATGTTTTTCTTTATGACTTTTTTCTGGCTCTAGACATCTTAATAGCACTGCTACAGCTGTTAAAAAAATAAAAAAGAATGGAAAGTTTGTTGGGAATAAGGCATATTAATAATATAATTTTGCATTAATTCCTCAGAGAAGAGCATGTTTTTTAATATTGCAGGACGTGCAGTGTAATGCTAAGTGTAAGTGGTGAAAAGACATAGTTTTCTTGACTTTAATTGCTAATATTATTGAAAGAAAGCCAACAGATGCATCAAAGACTTTATCCAGAACAAGTCCTGTACAAAAGTACTCCTATATATGAAAATGTCATATTTTGTTTTAAATTAAATATGAGAGATGTTTTGGCTCATGAATAATAATAATGTCGAGGAACAAAAGCCAAAGGCAGAAGTGCTAGCATGTAGAAATGAAGAGGTGCTGAGTGCTCCTGAATGATGATAGATTTTGCTGTCTCTTTCCTGCAGCAGTGTCTGCCTCCCACTGTCCTGACAAAAAGCTTATCTGCCTTTGCTCATGTAGACTCTTACCTGAACTTCTTTATTCCCAGAGGAAGCAATCAGTGAAATTGCACACACATTTCTGCTTCTCTTCCCTTCCATCTCCTATGATATTTTCATGGCTTTACACTTCTGTATTTCTGCTTCAGGCTAAGCTGATATACTGCTTAGGTTTTTCCAAATCCATTCAGACATTCCAAGTGATCTTTTTTCAGTCATGCTTTGCAAGTTCTCACAGTGGATGAATTCCAGGCAATGTCTGCTAGCACAGTGTCCAACTGCTGCTGCAAAGTCATCCAACAAGAGTTTGTGTGTCACTGACTTGATAAATATTTCGCTACTTGCCTGAAAACTTCTCCTTTCCGGTGATTTTTCTCCCTTCTGACTCTCTGTAATGTACAGATGATAAGCAAATATTATAACACCAGGTTTTGTTTATATATACTTAAATTAGAATTAACCTATGGATTCTGAGGTGTTGAGGTAAACTCAGCTCTGTTGAAAATGGTTGTTATTCTAACGAAGTAAATTTAAATTGTGGTTGAATTTCATGTGCTCCTGACAGAAGGCTGAATTTGATATGATACCCAATTCAAACGCAAATGACTGGCACTGATGGTGCAAATACAAGACAGAAGCAGATCTGGTACAGATCCCTCTGGCTGTGACTGGTCTACATCCACAGTGCTGGTTTTATTCATGTGATTGGAAGATGGATGAGACACTAAGTGTTAATAAAACATAACAGAACCTCTGTATACTGCAAAGAAGTGCAAACTTCAATTTTCAAAAGCAATGTTTGAAATTGTTTTTAAAAGGACAAGAAAGCTGTAAATTTCAAAGTGGAATATGAGGTCCTGCTGAAATGGAATTGTGGGTAACTGCAAACACCTATAGATAAACCTGAATAAATCTGCAGTTGAAGCAGGTTACGCATTTCAGGTTTGTGGTATAACTCAAATAATAATTTTTTTTTTTTTTTTTTTTTTTTTTTTTTTTTTTTTTTTGTTAGAAAGGGTAAGAGAGGATAGGTCCCTGTTTGAATTTTATTCTGTTGAATCTGAAACTCTCTGGAATATACTGCTGCAGAAAGTCTAGCATTTAAATCCGTGGAGTTCTTTCAGAGAGGTTGCCTGACAACCAGAAGGCAGAGGCTGGGCCATCAGGGGCTGTAAGAGAAGATTCTGTGCTGGCTCAGCTCCCTTTCCAGTGCTAGTGCTTAGATAAATAAAAAACATTTATAGCCAGAAACATTATCACCCTAAAGAGACTCACAGTCAAATGCTGTGACTACAGCAATCACAATAACGTGATAAAAAAGTACCAGAAGTTGCACTTTTAATGTAAAATACTAGTTAGTCACCTTATGCAGAAGATTCTGTTTTAAAGAGTGATATGGATTTCTAGGAAATCATACTTAAACATCCAGAACTTTTTCATTTATTTATTTTCATTATATTAATTCTTTTCCCCATTTATTTCATGTATTTAGACTAACCATTCACAAGATTAGAAACAAAATATTAATATCTTCATATTTAACATTCAGTGTGGAAATAACAAACATTTCTGTAATAGGGTGCATTCAAGAAACATGATGCTGTTACAGAGCTGGCAGGTTAACTCTGTTCTCCTGTGTTCTGTTCTTTAGGCTCAGCCCTGGAGAAATCTTCAGTTCTAATCACTCAAGTCATGAATAAAATAGCATAAATTCAGTATAATTAATTTTCAAAAGATGGCTATATGAAGTAACTAATATTAAACACATGTTTCATGTTTAGAATAAATAAAGCCTAGCTTGCTTTTGCTTGTTTTTTGTGTTTTGTTTTTTTTTTTTTGTTACACATGGGAGCCTGTCTTGCTCAGGTAGATGTATGATCTCTCAAAGTAGTTTCTGGAGCTGCTTTTCATGAAGTGTGGGTGTATAAATCTGTCAGATTTTAAGGTTGGACATGAAAGCTGTCCATATTTAAGTCATTATTTATTTAACCTATCTACTCAGTCCTTCAAATTTGGACTGAGCCATTCATTTGAAACTTATTTTAAAACATAAAAATAAAGGCTTCCCTTGAAGCAGAACAGCATGTAACTGAATATTTTTATACAAACTCTCTTTCAATGTACTTTTCTCTGTCCCTAGGAAACATTAACATTTTTCGGTTTTGGAAACATTTATGCACAGGTGCCCAGGGTCTCAATTAATTTGACCGTATAACCATATCAAGAAAAAAATAGGAAAAAACACCTTTAAAAGTGTCAGTAGAACACAGTGATAAAAGGATCTATTCTACTGGTTTCTGTAGGGGTCTATATAGATTCCTCTAAATGCCTGTTTCCCTCACATGAGGCACAGAAGAAGTTCCTGACTCGAGGGATTTACTGAGGTGCACAAAAGCCATAGGGAGAATCTGGGTCTTTGCACTCCTTTCTTTTAGGGTGCCATGGCAAAATTGTGGCTCATTTCTCCTTTCATTTTGTATTCAGGGTCAGTAAAAATGATACATGTATGCCTTGAAATTTTATTCCATTCCTCTATTTGCTGCCATCACTGGGAGAACACTCAGATACTGTTCCCTGTTCCCTTAGGCAGCTACATTCATTCATCCTGGAACGCAATTTTTTTCCTGTTCCTGTTTGGTTATCAGCCTAAACTCCCAGCCTGTGGTAATGAAAAGTTATGGGGAGAAAAAGATGTGCATAAAGAAGTGTAGGACTGGAGATTAAACTCCCTATTGTAATTCATGTTATGCTAATGAGGCACATAAGATCATTCAGAGCGGGGTAATTCAGTGATAATACCAAGAAACTGACATAATTTACTATGGGGAGCCTTTACTTAATACATCATATTTCAGCAAGAAACTTAATAAAACGAAGCTTAACACATAAATACGACCAAGAAGTGCAGAGGATAATGCAGCATTTGATCAGACTAATACACAAACACTACTGTGAAACCTAATTTCCAACAAGTTACCCAGGATCCAAAACATACATATTGCTTATTGTTGCTGCTGAAGCAGTAGCTTAATAACTAAGGATACCAGAAGAGGCACAATAAGCATTTCCTATTATTTATATTCCCCAGTTGCCTATAATGACCATATAACTTAATATTTGATTGAATGGTCTGAATATGAAAGCTATTTCCCTTGCAAATTAATCCTAGCAGTCAGCTGCAGTACAGCAAGAAGTGTTACCATGGCACTGTCATGAGGCTTATCCCATGACATTTCCCCCCCAGTTTTATTGATGTTTCTCTTTTAAAGCCATTCAGTTTCATTGACTAATAAATATATATTGTACCATAACAGGTTTTGACTTCTATTCCACCAAGGGTCAAAAAACCATCATTGTTGGCTTGTTGTTTGCCACTATTAGCATGATGAGAGTGTTTAATATCTCTTTGAAAAACAGCAATGTCCATATGAATGAGATTTCATCATACTGGTATGGTCCCCATAGAAGTGTCTTTCAATACTGTGGCAGAGACAGGGTGGGAAAAAAAGTGACAAGACTTAATGAGATGATTTAAGAGTAATTTGGTGACATGATTTAAAAGTTCTGACTCTCTGGCTGGGATCCATGTTTCTGCCTTATGTCTGGAAGCTGTGACCTTGCATGTGGAAATAGCGTTGATCTGGAGGTGTCACCTGTGTAAATTGTTGCAGAGAAGTGCCAGAATTGATTGATCTTTTTTTTCCCCTTTTTCCTCCTCTAAGTGTTTTTATTCTGGTGAACTTCCAAAACCAAAGTTAAATGAAGATTAAAAAGCTTGCCAGGTTGTTTTCTGTCTCACTACTGAGAATCCTGACTTCTGAAGCTGATGGACTTAGTGCTGGTGGGCACAATATCTCCCAGCTAAAGACAGGAGGGCTCTCTAACAAATCTTGGCCTTACAGCAGTTTATCCTGAAAACTCTAAGAACCTGACAATAATTCAGGGATCACAATTATTTAGATTCTGCTGAAGATCTGGAAACCTGTGGGAGTCTTGGTTTTTACATCCATACAGAAACTTAAGGTGATCAACTCCATATTGTGGGGCTCTTGATTCAGCCATTGCTTCTGAAGCTTGCACATTTTTAAATCCAACCAAAACGAAATCTGGTCTGAAAGGGAGCCAAAGCATTCAGCTTCTAGTGCTGTCATAGGGGCTGATGAATCTCATTCTTTGCGTCAAGGCCTTCTAACCATTCTAAGATAATTTATGCCAACAAAAAAGTGTGTCCTTTGAAAAACCCCCTAATTTCAGGAACGTTGTCCTGATTAGGTGATCAGGACTGAAGTGGGCTGAAGCTAAGATGCACCTGCATGGAGCGAGGTCAGGTGGGGAGGCTGGAAAGATGTAACACTGAATTCATACTGTGTGTAACATAAAGTATTTCATAATGAGCCTGAGCTGGTAATTTTCAACTTCCTCACATCTCTAGAGCTGGTGGAGTGCTGTCCATCTCACAGCTGCTCTGCTGACTTAGATCTCAGCCCAGTCTCCAGTCTGCCCGTAGGTTTTAGAGGGGAGACCCAGCGGACTCCTGATGTGGCCAGCATTGGACTGGCTACCTGAAGCTCAAGGTGTGCATGTCAGTAATGCAATTTCTGTTGTCTTGTCTTCCTTTCATGTCATTTCAGATGAAGACATTAAAATGTATTCCTGCATTCTCTAGACATTTTAGGAATAATTTAGGTTGGTTTTTTTTGCCAGATTTTCAGTCAGTTGTGAAAAAACAAAAACAGTTGGTCAATATTCAATATTCAAATGCGATAACAGTAATTGCACGCCTCTAAGGCGCACTGGAGTATAAAGCGCACTTCCGGGTTACCGGCAACTTGCGGTACTTTGTCCATATATAAGGCGCACTGGCATAAAAGGCGCACCTTTTTTTTGCAGTGAGGATCTGCTGCTGGCTCCCCCTGCTCTGCTGCAGGCCCGGCTCCTCCCCCACCGTCGCCAGTGGCCCAGCTCCCCCCGGCTCCCTGCGCACCACTGGCCTTGGCCCAGCTCCCTCCAGCTCCTCCCAACTCTCCCCGTGCCACTGCCAGCCCAGTTCCCTCCGGCTCCCCCCGCATTGCCGCTGGCCCCGGGTCCCCCTGTGCCACTGCCAGCCCTGCGCCTCCCAGCTCCCTGTCGTGTGGCTCTCCCCGCACGAGCCAGCTCTCGCCACGGCTCTCGTGGCTCACGCTTCCAGGTTGGCAAATTTCCAAACTTTGTCCCCATATAAGGCGCACCGGCGTATAAGGCGCACTTCTGGGTTCCGATCACAATTCCAGTCACAAGGGTGCGCCTTATATGCGTGAAATTATTGTAATTGTGCCAACTTATTTCTCAGTGTCCTGGTTCACCCAATATCAGTAAAACACTAATAATTTAATCCTTAATCTACTTCTAGTTTCCTATGATTTTTTTTAAGCACCTCTATTTTTCCAGTCACAGGAATTTTTTTCCAGGACTGTGTGCATATAACATTTGTTTACTTTCACATTTGTAAGTAAAAATTGATTCAGGGACAAAAGGTGTGTTTTCAAAAATCTGCCAGTTCAAGTATCTGAGTATACCTTGCAACAGGTAACATGAAATGACACTGAACTAATTAATGCTAGGTTAATTCATCATTTATCATCTCAGGGAATTGTGATAATTCTGATTTTGATCCCTAATTAAATTAGATTAAGTAAAACTAACACCATGAAGGTTATTTTTGTGAAAGAACTATCAACCACAATGTAAAGCAGCTGTTATAAAACAGAAGTTAAAATTCAGAGATGTTAATAAGATCTGAAAACTAACCTGCCATTTCAAGGTCCTTTATATTCATAAGTTTGTGAAAAGAACGTATTTAGTTTTTGAGTACATAGTGTTACACAGTCCTTAAAACTCATTTGTGTTCACTGTAGGCTATTTATATTATATTATATTATGTTATATTATATTAATGTTAATTATATTATATTATATGCACTCCATGCATATAAGTAAAACAATATAATTGGCATTTCATATGATACATATTAATTCTTATAGACAACTTAACATTACACCAAAATGCCATTTTTTAGGAAAATTGTCAACATTCGTTAAACTGAGAATTTAGGCACATTTTTCAAGACTTAAAAAAAAAAAAGACAAAATATGTTTAAATATACTATTTGTATGGTGATAGCTATTTGAATGGGACAAGCAGACAGAGATAATATTTACAAAATATTTTCTCAATGTCCATAAAATCTAGATTTATAATGGTAAAAAACAAAACAAAAAAAGCAAACTCCTACAATACCAAATACAAAACCAGACACAACCACTCCCCCAAAAAGTTACAGAGCAAACGGTTTCTCATGAGTATCATTTGTTTTCAAAATAAATTTGGTCTGATTCTGGTTCCATAAGTATTTCTCATAGAGTTTGTCTTTACAGGGCAGAAAAGCCAGCGGTCCAGCTCTGCAGTGGAAATGTGAAGTTTAGACGTGGGGCTCCCTCCCTCAAGAGTCATTGTCCCACGAGTCCCTCCAGTCAGGCACACTGTGGATTCTGGTGAAAGCCAGGGAAAGGTGCAGCTTGCATTTTCTTAAGCTGCTCCAAGAAAATATAAGAGAAAAAATTAGTAATAAAGACAAGCATCTGCAGTGTGCATGAGAGATGTGACAAAGGGTGTTACCTTCCTTGCACCAATGAAATCAAGTCTATCCTCAGTTCCACGATCTAAAAATGTAGTTTTGTTTCTTTACTAAAGGACTTTTTGCTTCTCTTCTGCTTGAAGGAAGTTTGTTGCTCCATCCTTTTCTCCGCTCTCCGAGCCTGGCAGCAGCAGCACACGAGCAGGCTGCTCATGTTCTCTCTGGTGGCTCAGTCCTCTCATCAGGCTCAGGTTGTGCTGTGGCTCTCTCCAGCTCCATGTCCCACGCCCTGGTCCCTGAGGAGCTGCAGCAGCTGTGCCACAAAGACCCTTCTCCTCTCTGTCATCTCCTCAGCATCACTCAGCTCTGGTTGGTGACCTGCTCCTCTGCAGGAAATCTTGGATCCTGCAGGAGAAGGAATTCGATGCCTCTGGCTGCTAATGCAGCCTCCCTGGCAGGTCTTTGAGGGAGAGTCCCAAACCCATTGAAGTGAATGGAGAAATTTCTTGACTCACTGAGTTTCAATCATTCCATACGCTTCTGCTGACAAATGTTTTAATATCTGACTGCAAGGACTTAACTATCCAACTGATAGTTTCAAAACTATATTTAAATGTACTCTCTTAAGCCAGAGAAGAGTCTTATCCTTCACAGCTTCTTAAGGCTTTGCACTGACAAGGGATCTGGCAGATTGATTTGTGCCCAGGCCCTCCCCTTTGCCTGCATGCCACACTCCCACAAGAGTTCACTTGGCAATTAAAGCTCAGAGCTGATCAAGGTCAGAGGGTCATGCAGGAGAGAAGTGACAGCAGGCTGGGACATGGTGATGCCCCAATGAGTGGACCAATAACTGCTGTCAATAAAAGGCCTTCTCCTGCCAAAAACTGGTGTCTCTTCACTCAAGAAGATGGATTTTAATGTGTTGCTATAAATTAAATAACTTAGTGGCCTCAGCTAAAGAGAATTTGGTCCACTGGCAATGTTAAACAATATTTTTTGGCATTTAGTAATATTTCTGTTAATTAGTTTTGTATGTTTGGTTCTGCTGCAGCTTTCACTTTGCCAGGGGTTTTCTTTCCTCTTCCTGTATATTTTTACTCAATCTCAACACATCACTCTTCTCTGCTTTTAATTGTTTCCCCTTGACATACTGATCAGGCTGCCAGGCCACTCTTTCTCAGCAGGGCCAGCATCCTTTTAGCTGCTCTCCAATGCTTTGCCCTGTGTTCTTTAGATGTTTTGCTTTGACTCTGTGTTGCACCATCTTCAAGAAACCTGTTTGACTATGGAGAAAGAGGCATGCAATGAGGCATCAATAAAGGGACAAAGATCAGGTACCCTGAGGAGGTAGAACATCAATAAAAAAGAGGGAATGAATGCCTCTGAGGAAGATAAAGCAGTGTAATTCACAGCTCTGGAGAATGCTAGACAGGCATGAAATGTTTGTGAGGTAAATAATAGCCTAGGATCAAAAAAAGCAAACAAAAGCAGATGAAGCACAGTATCAAACAGAATTTGAATAAATCATTAGAAGAAAAATCTATTTCTTGAACCATAGGACACTAAACAGCATTTAATTAAAAATGTGTGTTTGATCTTCTCATGTGATTAGTTTTGCATTACCCTGCCATTTATTTTGGTGATATTGAGGCCAAAGGGGCTGGTGTCCTGGGCTGAACAAGATTTAAATAACAGAACTTGTGCTGAGGTTAGTGAAAAAACTTTGATTTACTTCAGTGGAAGCATCAACTTGTCTATTCTTAGACCTGGAAAGCAATTTTTACTTGACACCTGCTGTTTTATCTCACTTTCTCTCTCACTTAATGTTGTAGCTGGCAAGCACAGGGACTGGAGCTGTGCCTAATGCCCTGCTGGGGGAATCCTTGACCCCTTTTGTAGGCAGGGCTGCCTTTGGATGGATGGATAAAATCTAGTCCAGAGGACTGTGCAAAAAAAAGTTAGAGAAAACCTTGGCCATTGGTCATCTTTCCTCAGGCTTCACAAAGACCAAATCTAAAGTAGCTCATATTAGTGTACAGCTGGAAAAATAACAGCTTAATAGCTTTTGATCTTTTCAGTAATATGTGGTGATTTTTTAAAAATAGAAGTATCTAAAGTAATACTTTTGCATTTGCTCTTCAGCTTTCATCTGAAATGGGCAGTATTAAGCAGGCCAAAGATTTTCCATAAGTCATTGTTTGCCCACATTAAATCAGAAGACTGTCCCTCTCATGTTACCTACAGGATGTTCCTCATTTGTATTATCAAAACATTCAGATGATTTCTCAGGTAACAACTGCCGGAATTGCTTTTTATGTAGCAAATGTTTTACAAATATTGATAGTGTTTTAGCCCTAGGGCTTTGCTAGATTATAGATGAGAAGAAAAAAGCAACTAAAAGGAAAAGTGTACTAATGTTTATTCTACAAAGTCAAATAAGTGATTTAGTGATTGGTAAGACCCCTATAAATCACTTCAGACTATGTTTTCAGCGAGCTTTTGAAAATGAATCTGCTCTCCTGTTTAACATAGCTAGGCCTGCCCACAGCACTGGCCTGACATAAATCAACTCTGTTCATACCCTGACTGCTGTGAAATGCAAGTCTTGATTCTCAGATTGCCAGATCCCTTCCCTTAGGGAAGAAAGCTGAGTGCTGTGGAGAAGATATTCCAAAAAAGCAGCACAGATCTAGTTGGTAAAACCTTTGCAGGAGAGAACAGATCTATCATCCACCTTTCTAGGTGTTACACAGCCTACTTGGTGCTGATGATATCATTAAAAAGGTGGTGTTAGGTCTTAAGAGAGTCATGGGCATATTTTTATGAGGATTTTTATTAATTTAGTAATATTATATTAATAATATTTAGTACTGATTTAGTACATAATTGAAATAAAAAGGCAAAAAAGAAAGCCTATATGTAGATAAGCAGCACTGGAACTATTGAAACAGAAGATATAATTGAACTTTTATGACCCAGCTCCCATATTTTCATTTTCTTATAGATTTGTATACCACAGGCCTTGTCCCAGACAGGAGTGTCAAGAAGTAAAGGCCAGAAATCTCAAGTTACTTTCTGATTAGTGAAATCAGTCAGATGCCTCTGGGTGTGATGGCAGTGCAGTGCTGTGTGACAGACAATATTCTGTTAGATTAAATACCATTTTTGGTATCTGTTTCTTGGTTTCTCTAACACTTGCTCGAGGTACATTACCCATATAATTAAGCATGATTAAATGATAATTGCAGTCTTTTTGCAAAGTAATTCCATGGCTGTTTATGCTTTGCAGAAAGTACACGGTATTTATTTTGCACGTGTCAAGGAAAAATTAAATGTTAAAGAAGTTGCTAAGGAATAATTGCCATAAATTTACAAAGGAATTACTAGGTAGCATATGCCTGAGATTAAACACAGTACTACACAAATTTCTGTCAAGATGCAATTGTAATTTCAAAATGGCAGTACTTTTGTATCATTTCTGAAAAAAAAGAAGTCATGGTAAATGGAAACATCTGTATTTGGTTATGGGTGATAAATTATTTAAGCTGCCATGGTTTTTATTTATAAAAGCCCTTCTGTCAGTGCTACAGACACCCCTTTTTACATCTAATTCTGGAGACACACAAAGGATACACTGAGGATCTTTTGCTTTGATATTTCTTCTTTTGAGCAAGGATAATACAGTAAGCAAGGGGTAGGAATGTCTGTACCACATAGTGTCACTTTGTGTGTTAGAAAAAAATCTTCATAAACACTAGTTTTGTCTGCTTTAACTTCTTCTTCTGGATCCAGGGTACACCTGTGAAGTAAATTTTCCCAGCTGCTGCTGTGGAACCTCCTGGCCTCTCTTGATGTGAGGTTTGGAGTGAGATTATATGCTAGTGCTTCCTAAAATCTCATTGCTTTCTGGAGGGCATTTCAAAGGAACATACATTTCTTTTAAATCGGAGGGAAACAATCACAAAGTAATCTTTGTGATTAGAAGAATCTTAGAAGCAGAATGTCTTTGAAATAGATTTGGATATTTATCATTGTGATTTATATTTTCTTTGAGATAATGGCATTTTTTGGGTAAAGGATTGTTCTCGTCCTCTTTGGGAACACTCTACTCTCTGAAAGCAGTTTGTATTTAGGGAGTCCTTGTGCCTTATTTCACAAGTATTTAAACATAGGCTCGATGGGGCTGATAATTTATTTTAAATTTATTAATTTTAAATAGTTTTGGTCATAAAGCATCTCAGCATAGGGGTTGTTTGGAGAAGTCTCAGTGCAGATCAAAGTTGAGGATGTGAGGATGAAGGGCTCAGGTTCCTCTCAGATGTGACAGGACAAGAGGCAATGGGCACAGCCTGAGACACATTAAAATTTGGTGCATCTGAGAAAATAATTCTTTTATTGTGAGGGAAGTTGAACACTGGAATGAGTTGGCAAGAGTGGCTTCAGTTTGTCTCCTCATACCAAATATTCTTTGGGGCGTCTTGTTGCAAAATCTTACTGGAAAATGGTGCAGAATGCACTGGTTGGTGCCCCCCTTTTCTGCATATTTCTTTTCAGGTTGCTTTTGCAATGAAGGAGGCTTATGCTCTTTCTTCTCTAGTGCTTCTGTCTTCTGAAATTACTTTTTCCTGTAAGATTTGTTTGCTTGGAAGGGATGTCAAAATTTACAGAAACCAAGATGAGTATTAAATACAAAAAGTCACTGGAGGTGAGATATGCTGTGCGTATCCTGCCACAGTCTAATGAAGCATTGCCACTCAGGTGCCTAAATCAACTAATTAATCCATACTACATTAATTATGATGATGAAAAGCTAATCATAGCTTATTGGCCTAAAACAAATGCAAGTGACTGAGAGATTTTCAAGGCTGGCTGGTGATCCCAATCCAACATACTCCAAAAATTTGCTGAAGGTACCAAGCAGTACCCACCTAAGTAGTGATGGCAGGTAAGAACAAATCCATTAAATTTTGGGGCCATTTTCAAAGGCAATGGAAAAATTGTCAGCATTCTCTTGGTAACTAAAGGTTGTGTTAGTCTTCATGAAACACTTATGCAAGATTTTCACCATTTTTGTCTTTGTCTGAGTTCCTCAAATGTTCTTATAAACTAGTAATTTTATAAACATGTGTCACAGAGGAAAAACTACACTATTGGACAATGCATATTTGTCTGGAATATTTACAAATTTCAGTCTCTGGTGAACTGCATGTTTATAGCTTTAGATAAGACTGACAATGTTGCGGTGATTAAGAGAGATTTCTGTGTTGGTTTTGATTACTGTGGCAGCAAAGCATATCTGCAAGTGACAGAGTCAAATGTATCTCAGCCAGAACAGAAGGGATGTTAAATCTGGGAGGCCCCTGTTGGTTTGCCTTTCCTTCTTTCTGTTTATCTCAGCAAGTTATAGTCCTGCAGAGACTAGTTTGGATCTAAAGCTTAACCTACTTTCCCTTAACATCTGTTCCTAAGGAGTAAAACATATGAATTTGTACATGCTGGTTCATTTTCAAAGGGAGACATTTCCCATGAAAAACATTTCCACTGAAACATAATCCAAACACTCCCTAAAAGACAAAAATGAATAATATAAACCAGGCTGAAAAAAAAAAAAAAAAAAAAAAAGAAAAAGAAGAAGTGGTGCAGGGATTTTCACAGTAATTTTTCTTTTCAAAGCCAGTGCAGGTAAACAAACACAAAGGTAACCAACATAATGCATAAAATAGGAACAAAGGAAATTCTTGAAAATATAACTCAAGTGGGAGAAGAAACTGAGTGGAGAAGCATAAGATTTGTCTTGTCACAATAAAAAAAAATATACCTGGAAGGAAATAATGGCAAAATGCAAATTCTGAAAGTTAAAGCAACTCTATAGGAAGACAGTATTGTCATGGTCAAAAGCAATCAGCCTAAGGGCATCAGAAAATCATCCTTGACTTAAATCAGTTTTACAAATAATACTGAAATACTTCATATAGGTAGTGACAAGACTAGATAGGTTTACAGAGAAACAAATTTGTCTAGGATAATAAAAATAAAAGCATTGTGACAAATTTTCATCCTGAGACAATTTCAACTCTTGTGCTGCAGGGCATCAGAGCAATAACCCAGTGGTAGAGAATCCAGCCTAGGAACAAAATAGACACTATAATAAATGCAAATCTGGGCATTCTCTACCATTATGGATTATATCTTTGCTGTCATAATGCAGAAGTAAATGTTAAATGTTTGTATTTTTGTTTCTTTGGATTTTTGTCCAAAATCTTCATACACAGGGGACATCATCTTACGTCATTGGGGAGCTGGGGACTTGCTTTCTCTTTCAGCTGGGGTGACGGCTTCTGTTTTTTAAGAGCTGCATTTTCCTTCACATCTGCTGTCTTTATGTTTGAGTTTCTGGTAGCTGGGAAGAGCTCTATCCCCACGTCACAGCTGGAGAGAGAGGGAGACAGTGTTCAAAGTTGCTTTCTTCCTTTTGAATGTGAAAAGAAAATTATATCTCTCCGCCAAGTGGGAGGTGGAGAGCAGGCTGCAGAAGGGGTTGTGTCACTGCTGCTGCAGGGAGCACTTTGTTAAGAGCCTCCAGATGCAGGGAGCAGTGCTGATTATTGTAGAGACCCCTCAAGTGCCACACACTCACAGACATGGGGACAATGTGCTGCAGTTGCCAGAACATCCATTAATGCTTGCTACTTCTAAGTTTTCGTAGACTTTCTTGGCCTGGGAAAAAAAGAAGGAATGGAGAGAAGGCCTTTAAACATTTGGTTTTATTTATTGTCCTGCTCTGATTTGATCGGTAATAAACTAGTTTTCCCCAAAGAAGCCAGTTTTACTCATGGTGGTGATTGCTGAGTGATCTGTCCCTGTCCTTTTCTAAACCCACGAGCCTTTAATTGTATTTGCTCTGTCCCCATCAGCTGAGGAGAGATTGAGAGGCTCAGTGGGCACTTGACTTTTTTTAGTGGGAGAAAGACCTCCTAGATTTCCTGAGATATCTTCCAACCTGAATTGCTATGTGGCTCTAAAACTGAAATCACTTCATGGAGACGAAGTCTAAGTCTGTTAAAAATTAACTTATCTCAGTTTTTAAGTCCTGGGCCACAGACTGGAATTCACTGGCTTTGTACCAATGTAACTGCTTTAAACATCTTACTGCAAAATCAGTGTCACAAAATGGACAATCTGGCATCTTTTCCAGACTTTTGGTTTGTCTCCAGTCACTGAAGATGCATAACTAAAATGCACAATTATGCAAAGTTATACCTGTCCAGGCAGCCCGGGTCTATGCAGACAGCAGGATTTTCTGTTTTCTGGAGTATTTCAGTTCCTTAAGGACAACTAATGGCAATGAATTTGACCTGCACTGGATGCTGGCACAGACAGAACCAAAATATATGCCAGAGACATTATCTTAATTCAAGTGAGTTTCTCTTTGGCTTCACAGTGATTCCCAGTCAATATTTTATTGGAAAAGTATTTTATTTACTGTATATGTATTTAATACTTCGCCTTGCTTATTGAAGTATTTTTCAAGGCCTTTTGATAAAGCTCAACTTTTTCTTAAATATGTGTAATTCCTCTAAAATTCCAATTTCTCTTCATAACCTTGAGCGAATTTGTGGGAGAGATTCTTCCCCAGTAAAATAAGAATATAGTCTCTTTCTTCCTGAAAGTAATTTAGGTTTTCAGGAGAACACTCCATGAGAAATAGGCACAGTTTTTTATCAGAGTTCATGTCAGGGAAATGCCCCATCTGTGCCCTGCACTGCAGCACCAGGCAGTCTGCTGATGCCACTCATTTCTCTAATCTGTAAATGTAATTCTGTTGGCTGGACCTCTCTCAAATAATAGTTATACATATTGTAAACAGAACTGGAAACTCCTTGTTGAGCTCTTCCCTCACCATTCTGTTTTCTCTTTCATTCATATTGCTTGAGCAAGTGAGTTCTCCTTTTCTTCCTTTAAAATGTACCTAGTAATTCCTTTTCTGTCCTTTTACTTTTGTCTAAGCAACATGAATATCCAGATGTTGCATGTTAATTTGTCCTGACATGTGGTTATTGCTGTAATATAATCCACTGAAAGCTCAGATAGTATATATATATTTGTACCTAGTGTGATGCTATATTGGATGTCCATTGAATTTATCCTCGTAGCTGCAAGCAGTGCAGTTCTTTGTCAAGCCTCTGTCTACTTCAATAAAAAAAATAATGAGCATGAAGATGCCTTCATTGTCTGGGCATTCATTTCTGTTCATGGAACTGCCTTTTACAGTGAAATTAATGGAATACTAAAGGTTCCTCCAGCTTCATGGCACATCAGTTGAATGAGCTACTACATACTTATTAAGACCATCTTGATATTTTACAAGCCATTTCATGCCTTAGTTCAAAGAAATTAAGATGCCTTTTCCTTACAGGAAGTGAGAAAAATATTGCAATTTTACAGTGAGTTATTTTAGGGTCAGCTTGTAAAAAACTAAATGAACTGGCAGTTGCAGTTCCCAACAGATGGCAGATAAAGTGACTAATATTGGAAGATCTGCTTTAAGGATTCTGTTCATGTTTCCACTGTTTTGCAAATGGTTTGTGAAACAACCAACAGCTTCACTTGAAACAACAATATTAATGAAAGTTGCAAAGTTTTCTCTCTGAAATTTCTCCTTGGTTGGTGGTAAATAATAAAAACAAAACATACCCTTTCTCCCTCTCCACCAGACTTTGTTATCTCTGCCATATCCCAGGTTTGCTCTGCCTTGTTGAGCTTCCCAGCAGCTCTTCCTTTGGCTCCTGTGCTTGCTTACTGAGATTAATTGCTCTCTCTTGTAATATCTTGTTTTTCACTCATGTTCTTATTGCTGACTTTCTCACCCACATTTTTAATGAGTTTTTTTTGCCACAACAAGTTTGACTCAGCAGATTTAGGGAGACCTCATTTTCTGAGACCTCCTTTTCTCCAGAAGTTTTGCCCCCTTCTCTTTTTTCACCACATGTCCAATATTTCAAGTTACCCTATTAGTAGTAGTTACTGATTATTTTCTGCTCATTTATGTTATCTGCAGTTGTGGTGATCCTCAATTCCTTTATGTTTTCGTCTTCTCTGTGGAAACTCTTCTGCTGGTTATGCCCATTCCTGTTGATTTTAAGGTCTTATCCTTAACCTTGTCAGAAAATGTGTTTTAGCATAAATAACAGAGAAATAAAAATACAGTATTATAGATAAGGCTGTCTTCCTAGACATCTAATTACACAGGTTGTCTAAAATCCAGTCCTTCCATCTCTGCTACTGCCTTTCTACCAATGCCTCAAAGTCTTGCCCATGTCTTTCAGACCTTCCCTCTATTTTACCATTTCTCTATTAAAATTTGAAAAATTAAAATTAGATCCTCTTTGTGCATATGTTACTTTTTATTCGTAGTTAAATTTATTTTTTTACCAATTAAGTTGACACAAGTAGGCAAAACTTGTCTGGTTTTGGATAGAGATATTGCCTTAATATGGAAGTTCTTTTTGGCTCTTTCCTACAAGGCTGTTTATTAACAAGAACGATTTCTTGTAGCTAAGATAAATAGTCTGTTACTGTCTGGTCACCTCCCAAACCATAATATTTTTAAAATACATGGGCAGGCTCTGAGTTTTGGCAGTTCCTGCTACTTACCCATAATGGACTATTAGATTGAAAGCTAAGCCAAGTAAATTTCCTCTCAGCTTAACTTTTCTTCTGGCAAACGCTTAATGTGTATGGTGCTTGCATTCTAGCAATAAAGTCACAATATTCACTTAGGTTTAACGATTTATAGCAGGAGCTTATTTTTTTATTTACTCAAAACAAAATTCCTCACTGCAGAGAGAATATAAGTAGAAATTCACCCATCTTCACTGCTTTTCAGCTTGATAAAAGTGACATCTGTGACAACTCCATATGAAGAGTTTTTGAGATCTGAATGAGACTGAGAAATCTAAATGAAGGAGGATGAAAAACAGCTCAGATGGAATGTGGTGAAATAAGAGAAAGAAAAGTGAGAAAGTAAAAAAAAAAACCCAAAAACCCAAATGTGATTGAGACTGGCAAAGAAGGAAAAGGGAAGCCCATGAGAATTCATTCAAGATTAATTGCAGAAATTGTTAAATCCTGGAGTATGATTTTTGCAGCATGTGTTAATCTGTCAACAAAGTGGGGAGATGACATAGCCAGCAGGAAGGAGGTCCTGGGGAAGTCAAGGTAAAGCTTGAGCTGATATTAAAAGAGGAATAACTTGCAGGCTCAATCTGCTCCCTATTCCAGAATATCAGGAAGGACAGGTTTTTTATTATTTAATTTAGAATTGAAGGAAGATTGATGTTTCAATGTCCTGAGTACTCCAAGGTGGAAGGTCAGTTAAAACAACACTTGGAATGGATGAAAATAAAAATCCAAATATGATTCTTTAACTTAGGAGTCCAACTCATGAAAATGAGATTAAAAAGACACTAGCTAAATGTTCTAATTAGACATTAAGTAATAGTCTTCAGAAGGAAATTAACATTTATTAGACTTCTCATCAGCTCTACAGAATGTGAAGTTGAACAGGTGTTGTAGTGTCCTGGGAGGAGCAGGGAGGGATAGGAACGTGCCCAGGGGTTTCTTAGGAATGGGTGGCAGTGCTGATACTTTCCACAGACTTATAGAGTGAAGGAAGGGTTTGGGTCTAAGCAAGTTTAATAAAATAAACTGAAATTTAATGGATATTAACAGTTAATATCCTCAGTGAGTGCAGTCAGGGTAAGCTGAGGGTTTGCACTGAGATTTCTTAGAATAGAGTATGGCTCTTAAGTAAGAGTGGACACTTCCTATTCTTTGAGAAATAAACAGTGAAACAACTGGTGAAGATAAAGCAGACATAAATTGTATTTGTTTGCTTTATTTTTCTAAACACTGATATAAACAGTTACTGATAAAAGGGATGTCAAGGCTAGAGTCTTCCAAATGGCAGGGCCAGAGCAAGCACTGGAATGGGGAGAAAATAGTACCAAGGGCTGAAGTGGATAAACTGAAATATTGTCTGAAATTTGGGAATTAAAAGCAATGTTTTTACAAATCCAAACCACTTGAAATGCACTTTTTTTTGGACTAAATAAAGTTCATTCTACTAAAAATCTGAATAGAAAGAGCCAAGGAGGAAACCTCCCCTCGGGAACGGTGTAGGTGGAAAGAACTCAAACTGTGTGGCACATAATTGTGTTGTGTGGGTGAACGTCTGAAACTGAGCTTTTGACATTTCAAGCAGATGCTACTTGCAAGCTGCAGTTGGTGAAAGCCACGTGTAGGTTTGGAGAACACCTGGCTAAACAAAAGTGCCATGTCCTGAGACCTCCAGGTAACAAAGAGGTGGCACAAAAGTGGCAGCCAGGATGCTGATCACTTGTGCTTCTGCTTTGGAAATGGTTGGAACATTCAGGGGCTTGGAGCCTGGGGAAGAAGGTGAAAGTCTGGACTGGAGGAAAGATCTTGGAAGTGGGATCCTGGACATCTGAGAGATTTGTGGAGATGAATGCTGGAGGATATCCAGAGACCCTGGTTAGTAATGTCTTGTCTGGCAACTTTCCATTACTAATAAATAAAATGTTAGTAACCACAAAACTTCTCCTAATAATTAAAAAAACTCAAGAGAAAATACTTTCAAAGCATGGATGTCCTAAATATATGAACACCCTGAAGCATATTGCATGGTGAAACCCAATAATTAATAACAGAAAACCAAGGGCAAAGTCTTGATTTGGTATATGGGGGATTTTTTTGTGGTTTGGATTTTTTTTTTTTCATTTAGCACTATAGATGTGAATTTGAAAAGGATGTGAAATAGTAAAGAATTGCTAATGAAAAAATGTGAAAAATTTAAGTGGAGAAACTAGCAATTGAAAATAAGTCTTCGGGTAATAGTGGAAAAGTTGCTTGCAGTTTACATCTTTGTGTTTGACAGGTCATGTTACCCAGGAGAAGCTTTTTGCTTTAGAGTATCTGTGGGTGGAATCATGTGTCTTAGAATTTCCTGCTGTAATCTTCTCCTCATCCCTTCCTATGGTAAGTTTTGAATTTTAATGGAAATGGAATAAATTAATATTCTCTTATCAAAGATATTCTTTCAGTTTTGGAGAATCCAATAAAGGTTTTTAGAAACTGTAAACCAGGCAACAAAGGCTCAACAGAAGTGTGAGATTTATGCTGCAAAAACATTCTGTGTGAGAGCAAATGAACAACAGGAGGGGACAGGAAGACCTTGTGCTGTTCTTATGAATGACTTCTGGGGGTACTGAATAGTTAAAGAAATATTGGTAAAGTTTACTGATGTATTAATAAATATTGTTAGTATATCAACAAAATACATTTTGATTTCCTTTGGGCTGATAAAATTTATGTATGAATCGGACATTTTTCTCACTGCTGTTACATTTTAGCTTTGTAGCAGCACAAAAGGAGAAAACAGACAACACATGAGATGTTGTTTTAATATGTGAATATGGTAGACATTTGAAATAGATTAATGAGGAATTTACTGTTACAAATAACGTTTCACAACGGGGTTTATGTTTAGATCTGACCTTGTCTGTCTTTGCTCCTTCTCAGTGTAACACCCAGAAGGGTTTGAGCAATGAGTACAAATGCTGCTGCTGTCGTGTTCTTGCTGCCTGAGATTTGTTGCTAATGGCCTGACTCATTAGAACCCACTCCTACAAAGATGGACTCAGAAAGTCTGCAAAATAAAATAGGCTGCCAAAAGCCACCCAGGTGTAAATGCATCAAAATACTAACTACCAAATTGCAGCTACAGTTTGTTTTACCCACTTGCCTTTATATTTTCCCAAGGTCTCTTAAAACTGATTTTGGAATGTACTGAAGTAAATTGAGCTAAAATGCTTACATCAAAGGATCTCTTTTATTTCCCACTAATTGACATTGCTGTGGGAACAGAGCTTTGTATTTAATAAGAAGCGAACTCTGCTTTCCTAGGTTGTCATTCTCTCTCTTTTTTGTTAAATACAGGATATTTAATGTATCCTTAGGGCAACCTTTCCCCTTGTCAGAGAGCCAGGCTTCAACTCCCACTTCTGTATGTATGTGTGTACATGTAACCCATCAAGGCAACTAAAAGTTTTGTAATTGCCCTGATATATTTACAGAATTGTTAGGAAAATGGTGGTTTTGGTAATGAAAGGTGCATATTGATTTGAAAATTTCAGCCCCTTCTTTTAGGATGATAGGCTTGGAAGGACTGTGCACTTATTCATTTATAATGCCTCTGACAGTTTTCTCTGTGGATTAGGCTCAGAATTGTCAGTCTGAGTCACAAACAGAAGGTGAAATAAAGCTGATTTGCCTACAGAGGATCTGTATGCATAAAGAGAGATTCCTGTGATCATTCAGGAACTTAAAATTAGGTAAAGCATTAAACGAAATAAAAATTCTCAACACTGTGTGCTAACCTTCACGACATAAGAATCCAGGACCACTTGCTGTGCAGCCTCTGCAGGAATCGGCTGAAAGGCACACAGAGTGCAATAACCACTAAACAAGTCTCATTTTTTTGTTCTTCAGATGAGGAGCTCATCCCCTTAAACTCTTTAAAAAGCACAAGGAATTAAATTACTGATTTGCACCTGACATGCAGCCCCTCCTGCCTGTCTTGCAGTCAGTCTCAGGAAAAATGTCCAGGTTCCTATCTAAAGGTGATGAGTGTTTAAGTGCCAGTCTACCCTGGAACCTTTAGGAGGAGAGAGTTTGGTAATAGGAAAAAATGACGTTTGTTTGCTTGAATTAATTACGGGGAAATTTGATTAATCTTTATGTCTGCAAATATGCTGTTAGAGCATGAGTGGTAGAAGATTCCTTGAAAAGTTCACAGAGCATTGATTAGCCTTTCTATATTATGTAAAATAAATCTGAAAATCAGAGGGGAAGGAAGCATAAAAAAACCCCTCTCACTAAACAAACTTTATTGAAAGAAGAGTTCAATATGCTTGAGAGATTTATTATGGGGACATTATTATATTCTGACCTGAATATGAAAAGTGAGGATGGCAAAGCTGAAAAAAACACCAGCTTGACAGTCAGTGGAACTTACCCTTTGAAAACAGAAGTGCACCAAAGAGGAGCTGACATGAAGGGACATTCAGAAAAATTAAAATTAGCAAAAAAACTCACAACCAACAAACCACTTATTTAAGTGATAGCAATTATTGGTAGTCAATGAAATATTTAATCCAATGAGATAATAAAACCTACTTAATTTAGAACCTATAAGATGTTAATGAATTCCCTATAAGTTCAGATTGGTTGAAATTTCTAATTTATGTGCCGAAAAGAATTAGAAACATGGTGAGACCAATGTGTAAATATTTCAAAAATATTTCTATGGAAAACTGTTCCATTTCAATATTGAAAGTAAAAGCAGCTTTTTGTTTGTTTGTTTTTTGTTGTTTTTGTTTTGCTTTGTTTTGTTTTGTTTTTTGTGCCAGATAACATAACCTCATCTGTCTTCTAAGTGGATAAGATTTCATGAGAGTTGCAAAAATCTTGTCCCTTCTCAGAAATCAATGAACATTTGTTCACATAACGCTGTTAAATAATGAAGATATTGGGTCATTTACTTTCTCCATTTTTTGTATGAAGACAAGTAAATGAGAGAAGTGCATTATTAGCCACAAGAATAATGTTTAAAGGAGTAAAATACCCATAACATCTCTATTTCTGGTCGTGCTACTAAATGCCAGATAAGCATGGTGAGGATAGTGCACCATTTGCAAGTGCTCTGCAGTAGAATGAAAGGACTTGATATATATATATATATATAAAAGCTTTTAGTTGATTTACCTGACTGTATTTCCCAAAGCTTGCAAATTGGGAGATTTTACATTGCAAACTCAAGAAGGGAGTCAGCAAAGCATTGTTCAGCCTTTAAGGATAATCTGTCACATGAATCAGGAAAGCCCTTGAGCAGATAATATTGCCATTTTTCCTTTTGACAGTACCAAAGCAGCTTATGAATTTCCCTGACCATTCCCTTAATCCTTTCCTGAAATCATTAACTCTCTGTAACATCCCAGTATGGTGCCTTAAAGCAGAATATGTAGAAAAATATATAAGCTCACCATTTTATGACACAAGCTCAAGAAGATAATTTTGATCCAGGCTGAGTTTCTTCACTGAGAGGTGTTTTTTAAAAAAATTACAGTAATTTCATGATTATAAGCTGCACCTTTTTCATTGAAGAATCCCGCCTACCCCAGTAGTGCGGCTAATCATCAGGTGCAGCTTATCTATGGACAAATCCCAGTGAAATGCCAACCTGGAAGTGAGAGCCAGCCAGGGAGGGCGCCTGGGGCTGCCTTTAAAGGCTTCACTGGTCTGTGAAAACTGTTTGCAACTTGAGCACCTGACACCAAACCCCACGTTGGCTTGATTCTGTTACTAATTTGTTACTTTGTTGCACGTGGATTCTCGCTAAAAAACCAAAAGCAGCTTATATTCAGGTGCGGTTTATATACGGACAGATCCTGTGGTCTACCCGGCTACCCGGATGTGCAGCTTATAATCAGGCGCGGCTTATAATTGTGAAATTATTGTAATTTTCTTGTAATGGAAATGCTGCAAGTGAATGAAGCAAGAATGCATTGCCAAAGATTCCATATTGCCCATCTTGCATTCACAATAAATAGGTTCACAGAAGGCATAGGATGAGAGTAAATTTAGCCCCAAATATAGGTTAGAATCCCCTATTGTTTATGTATGTATTTTTTATTCTGTTTAATCCGAATTATTTAAATTTTGGTGCATACATGAAAATTCTGTTTCTAGAACTTCAGGCATGGAAGGGCAGAGACATCCTGGGCTGAAACCCATGTCAAATCCAAAAGCCACTGGACTACTGCCTCATTTATACCCACACTGAGAAAAGGAATTGGAAGGTGCATTGAAATATCAGCAATTTGGAAGGACAACTTTAGAGCTTGATCTCAAATTCATCAGTAGCTTTTTAGCTTTCAGTAAGAACCACCAAGTGAAGGCTGTGCCACAGAATTTTATTCCGCAGCTGAGAGGTTCACTGGGCACCATGGGCTGCTTCTTATTGAGAAGAGAGGTGGGAAATGGGGGTGTACTTTCCCAGATTATCCCAATTAAGAATTTATAGTTAACTTAGAGCTGAATGGAAAACTGCAATAGAAATGATGGATATAATTGTAACTGAGGACAGACAGAAGTGGGTTTGTCAGACTGTGTTAAAGTCAGAGCCCTTTTAGGGGTCAGGTTATTGGGTTGTGTCCAGGCATTGTGCAAATGGGATGATGACAGCGTGGTTCTGTAACCCATGCTGCTACACAGCTGTCCTGGCCTCAGCACTCTCTAAAAAAGCTGCCTTTTCCCTTGGATTGTACCTGGTATTGTTGAAAAAGACCTAAATCTGTGTTCCCTGCTTAGTAATTAACAACATTATCACAATAATTTGCATTAGTTTAAGGACAGGGAGTTGGGTTATTTTGTTGTTGTGGATTGTTTGTTTGTTTGTTTGTTTGTTTTGTTTTGTTTTTTTCCCAAATATCTATGAGATTTAGCTGTATAAAATCCATTACAATTGATAGTAATAGAAGGCTGTGTAGCTGGATCTCTTAATTATCTTTGACTTAATTTAAGCATAGAATCATAGAACATCCAGAGCTGGATGGGACCCTACCCTTCCCTCTTCTGATGCAAATAATTACTTGGGGAAAAGGAGTGATAAACAGTAGATAACAGCCTCTCTATACTGATGAGTGCAGCAGGTGGTAGTATATTTCATAACGGCCTGTTCAGGTTTCATATCCATAAACAGATCTTTAAATTACTAAACAAAATTTCGTACCACAGGAAGGCTATCAACACCCACATGCAAATAATTAATCAGGTAGAGCTTGCTTTTCTTTACCTCTCAGCAGCATTTTTGCAACGAATACACACCAAAAAGGAAAAAAAAAAAGAAAAACAATGTATAAGCAAATGACATACAGTTACTATGGTTATCACAGTTTAAATAGAACTATTTGAAGGATATTTATCCTTGACATTTTGAATGTGAAGTTCAGTGAATTGTGCAGAAGGGAGTACAAATGTATGCATTCATCCTGACTTAAAAGAATAATCTTCTGCTTCAATTTATTTTTTTAACTATGCATAGCCATGAATTCCAGTCTTGGGGTTTTTTAAAGAATTTATTCACCCATCCATTCTGCTTTTTAAAATGCACATTAAATTAATCATCAAAAAAAGCTATTTTGTTGCCCAAGTTTGTATTGCTGGAAAGAAAGGAAAGAAAGAATCCCCACAGAACTCTAGAGAAGACAATTTCTCTAGCTCTGCTTTTCATTTAATGCTTCTTTAATAGGATATAGGTTTTACAAAATGGGTTGTTTTTTACTGGTGATAAATCATCTTGGAAGTCCACAACCACTTATCCAAATTGCTATTAAGCTTCCTTCAATGCATCTGCAACCAAGAGCATCTGTATTTTATAAATGTTGTTTACAAACTCTTCTATGAGAGCTCCCTGTTGAAAAACACTATATACTGATCAGGCAGATGTTTCAGTATCAAACATTTCATATATCACAAGTCAGACTCAATTTCTGCAGACCTGGAGAACCAGTGCAGCAATTATTGCAATTGCTGCATCAGTGTAGCAGTAATTGTAATAATTTAATACAGCACTGTCACTTGGGTTATTGGGTGTGTGTGTGGTGAGATTTTGATAACTTTGGGGAGCTACTTGGGGTGGCTTCAGCAAGAAGGTGCCAGAGATAATCCCCATATCTGACAGAGCCAGTGCCAGCCAGCTCCAGGATGGACCTGCCCTGGCCAAGGCTGAGCCCAGCAGTGCTCACAACACCTCTGAGAAAAAGTGTTTAGGAAGAAGGAGCAGTCACTGCACAAAAGAAATTACAGCACAGAAGAGAGAAGTGAGGATATGTGAGAGGAACAGCCCTGCAGACACCCAGGTCAGTGCAGAAGGAGGGGCAGCAGGTGCTCCAGGTTCCAGAGCAGAGGTTCTCCTGCAGCCCCTGGTGCTGCCCATGGAGAGGCAGCTGTGCCCCTGCAGCACATGGGGGTCCATGGGGAGCAGAGATCCAGCTGCAACCTGGGGAGGAGCAGGGATATGCCCAATGGAGTTTGTGTTCCAATGGGGAGCCCAGGCTGGAGCATGGTCCTGGCAGGACCTGTGACCTGTGGGAGACCCATGCTGAGGCAGCCTGTGAAGAACTGCAGCCCCTGGAAAGGACTCTGGAGAAGACTGTCTCCCATCAGTGACCACAGCCACAGGAAGAGTGTGAGGAGCTTGAGGAGTCTCTGCTGCAGAGGAAGAAGCAACAGAAGCAATGTGTGACAACATGATCCCTGTCCCCTGTGCCATTGAGGGGGAGGAGTGAGGGAAAATGGGGAGTGAAATTGAGCCTGGGAAGAAGGGAGGGGTGAGGGGAGCTGTATTAAGATTTGTTTTCATTTCTTATTATCCTAGTGTGATTAGATTGGTAATAAATTAAATTTTTTTTTCCAAGTTGATTCTCATGACAGTAGTTGGTGATTGCTCTCCCTGACCTTATCTCAACCCTTGAGCCTTTCCACACAATTTTCTCTCACCTGTCCAGATGAGGAATGATAGAATGGCTAAGTGGACACCTGCAGTCCAGCCAAGGCCAACTCCCCACATTGTGAGGAAAAGAAAAATGTGCCCAGTGGGAAGTGTTCCCTGCCTGTGCAAGCAGGATACTTCCAAGTTCATATTTTCTGTGTGTTAGTGTGGTCAAGGAAAGAGTTTATAGCAATTAAACAGCTTGTGGCAAAGGACGCTCTCATTGGAATTACTGGGCCAGAGTGAGACAAAACTGGGAGACCTGGCAAGTTACAGCAGGAGAGTACCAGTTGGCTGGAAAAATGTCTCAAAATCTGCTACAAAAAATATGCTTTGGATGCCCAAGACATTTAACATTGTTTTTGTTTCATCCGATGTTTGTGCAGTGACTTGGTATCACACTTTGGGGTATTCATAGGTTATTAACAGATAACAATGTAGTGAAGTCTAAAAATCTGAGCTGTTCTCTATTGTGTCACAGTGGAAAATAGAGTAAATTTTCATGCGTTCTTTATCACTTAACATTATCTACTAAAACTTAGGAGTAGACTGATAGGACTATGTGCTTTGAACTCTCAGAGCACATTAACGATACACAGTCCCACTCTGAATTGGATGTTCCACAATGTAGATTTCTTCACAAATGGAAAACTACTAGAGAGTACTTTGAGGGTGGCATAGTGGGGAGAAGAAGCCTGTCTTTTCTTGAAAATATGTATCTGCATATTCTGCCTCATGTTCTGGTTTGCATTTTAATTCTTTCTTTTAAAATAACTTTCTTTTAAAATAATTTATTTGTGTAGTTCTACCCAGGGGAGTTGTAGAAGAATGGAAGCAAAATCCAAAGGTCCTGTCTCACAGGCTTATATAAATAGACATTATATAAGTCTATTCAGAATTTAAAACCAGTTAAATTCTTCTCCACTGTCATTTCCGAAGACATTTCCAGTTAGAAACTGATTTCCAGCACACAGTTACTTGTGATGAGTTCATTTGCCTTTTGTTCTGGTGCAAAGATTGCCCTGAAGCTTAAATAGACCTTTTCCTCCCTTTCCTGTCTCTACACTTCAGTGAGTGATCAGAGCTTCTCTCAAGGTTCATCACAAACCAGCAAGTTTCTTGTCATGGCTTTCTACAGAGCGTGTATTTTTACCTTCAGTCCACGAAGGATTATTTAATTCCTTTAGTACCAAGCTCTCAAACACATTTGACTTTCTTTCCTGCCAGCATTTTGCAGTGGTCAAAGTAGATCTGGAGGAAAAAATAACTTGTGGGCTAATGACTGAACTTGTTTGGTTTTTTTTTTTTCCTTTAAATTCTGAAAGTCCCTTCTCAGCATTTACTAGAGCCACCATTAGTTTATAAAGACGGCTTGGCTTTGTTTTTGCGACCTGTGGGTCCCTTCACAAAGGACTGAAAACAAAGTTCTTGCAGTGCTTGCCACAACATTATTTTGCAGAAACTCATCCTCTGGCCCACAAACAGCAGTGCAAACATGTGAAGGACAGGACTTGGGAAGGAGAAGCGATTCCAGAAGTCCTGCAGAAAATCCCGAAGATCTGCCCACAGTTAATTTAGTGTGTTTTCTGCTATCATGCCCCAGGCACCATGGTGGGAGAAACTGCTGTGCTGCTATAAGAGAAATGAAATCTTGCTTTCTTTATTTTTTCCAGTTACCTTGTATTCCTGTCTGCTGGCCGTATATAGGAGTTATAATGTCTTGTTTTAGTCAGCATCAGGGAGGGGTCTATGGTTAGGTAAGCTCTCATGTTTCCCCAAGTAGCTGTACAAGCAGAAGTACTGGGGCTGTTTACAAGTTCTGCTGCTTCAGGGTTGCAGTGAATTTGGCATATACCAAAAGTATTTAAAGTTCTTAGATATTTGACTGATTTAATCCCTGAAAAGAAAATTAATTTATTTGTTTCATAAGAACTTGTTGAATGGTTAAAAGTCCATCATTAGCTTATTAATTATTGTATCCAGCAATAGGTTCTGCTGTGTTGAGGGAGATGCAGCCGTGTGGTCTTTGTCTGGTTCACTAAATGCTTCATTATTCCTCCCAGCTGGAGTTTTACTGTGCATGTGTTTGTTTTCTGTACTGCATTATAAAAAGAATATGCTGCTGTGGAGCTATGGCAATGAGTGGGCAGCACACACACTTTATGTGTGAGTCATTTTTGTCCAGAGATAAAATGTGTGGACAACAGATTCAGACTGAATATATAATCTTCATTAACTTTTATTTGTAATAGATTATCCTCGTGGTACGTTGCAACAGCAGAAGGTGCATACATCAGACTGGCATAAACCAGCTCCAAAATGAGTATTGCATTCATCTGTGCTCACCTGTGGCACATAACTCATGCAGTGTCTTGACAGGAGTATAAAAATCCATGTTTCACCACCTGTGTGTAAGGACTGTCTGCATGATGAAAGGGGTGGAGATTTAGGCATTAGAGTTGTTTTTCAAAGGCTTTTGGGAAGCAAAGGTTATGAGTAGATACTGAGTTTTTCAAGTAGATCTGAAAAGACTACATAAATAGCCTTCTCTCATTTCCCAGAAAACACAATGGGATCTTCACTAGTGTTTTTGTAGGACAAGAATTGCCTTTGTCCAAGGATGCTTGAGTACTTTATGAAGTATGTCTCATGGTAATTAATGTGTAAATTCTACCCTGTCTCTGAAAATAAATGCTGATGGCCTTGATCTTCCATTACTGCAGAAGCTTCTTGAGTCAGAGAGACCTAGATAATGTTACTCCATTTGTTTTTTTCTCTTGCTTACCTGTCATAGAGTTCTCTTGTTTCTCTTTAGGGCTTCTCTTCATTGCTGAAGCTACATTAATTATGCAATATGCTACAGTAAATCTGGAAGGATTTGAGAAGATCCTAGCTTCCCCACAGAGCAGTCCCTCTTTATCACCATCATTCTTGTTTTGGATGGTCTTTGGGTGTGTTTATCTTTGCCAAGATTAAGCTCAGAGCCCAGGTGTCCATGTTGAGCCTGGCCTAGATGAGCCTGGCTCTGCTCAAGTGGCACTGGTGGAAGTTAGTTGTGGCAGGGCATGTGTTTGCAGGTGGAAAAGGACTTTGTAAGGCTTCAGGGCTAGGTCCTGAGAAAAATCTGTTTCCATGGGAGCTGGTGCAAAAGCCAGAACAGCACAAAACCACAGTACTGTATTGCAAAGCAGAGGGGCTGCTGAGCATTCTCCCAGTTGGAGCTTCTATGGGGCTTTATCACTTGGTACATGGTGTAATAATTCAGCCCAAAACCTGCAAATATGTGCAAGCATATCATTCCAATGGCATTAATTACATGCATCATTTAGATGTTCCTGGGAGTAGTAAAAAAGTAGTAAAATACAAGTAGTAAAAAACGTTTTGATGGTTTTGTCTGGGATGGAGTAAACTTTTGGTATGGGGCTGTTCTGGGTTTGTGTTGAAAACAGTGTTGATAATACAGGGATGTTTTATTTACTGCTGGGCAGTTCTTGCACAGATAAAAAGCCTTTCTGCCTCTCACAGTGCACCACCAGTAAGGAGGGTGGGGGCACAAAAATTTGAGGGATGACAATAGCCAGGACAGCTGACCCCAACTGACCAAGGGGATAGCCCAGACCACATGGCATCATGCTCAGCATATAAAGGTGGGGGAAATAGAAGGAAGGTGGGGGATGATTGGAGTGATGGCATTTGTCTTCCTGAGTCACTCTTACACGGGATGGAGCCCTGCTGAACACCTGCCCGCCCATGGGAAGTAATGAATTAATTGCTAATTTTACTTTGCTGAAGTGAAAGGTGTTTGCTTTACCTGTTAAACTGTCTTTATCTCAAGTTTTCCTCCTTTTACCCTATCAATTCTCTCCCCCATCTCACTGGTGAGGGAGCGAGAGAATGGCTGTGTGGGGCTAAGCTGCCATGATAAAACCTTACATTCTTATGGATTAATGTGTAGATTTACAGATCACTGTGTCTGTTTGAGGACTGACAGTAAATCTCACAGGCAGTTGACCCGACAGCCACAAATATATCAGATGAAAGATTTACTGTAAATCAAAGTAACAGTTTCACATTTTGCAGTTGCTTAAGGCTGGTAACTCAGCTGATAGGTGCGGTAGAAACGGAAAAAAGAGAATATCTCTCTGGGTAGCAGTGTTGAGAAATATTCCTGGTGCAGGGGAGCAGCTGCAAGGAGAGCTCCTGATGGAGCTCTGGGGTGGGGGAAGGGGCTGAGTCCCAGGCAGGGGCCAGGAGCTGCTGCACTTTGCAAAACTAAGGACATCAGTGGTGCTGGCCAGGCGAGTGACAGTCACACAGGGCAGGAGCAGAGGGCTCAGCTGGAAGAGCCCAGACTGTCTGGGAGGTTGGATTATGAGGGTGTAAAAGCCCAGACTATCTGGGAAGCGAGATTTTGAGGGTGTAAGAGCCCAAGGATTCAGGGACCTTCCTTGGAAGCATCAGGTTGAGATAGTTTTGTGTTTCTGCACTGTGAATAAATTGCTTTAAGGATGCTGAGGTCTGGCACTCAGCTATGGGAAATCTGAGGTTGAGCTGGTAAGGAAAATTTACAGCATTCACACTGATCTCAGCTATTTCTGAGACTTTTAGTACTGTGCTGCAGTACTGGACTGAGTGTCCTAAACTCCAGGTTTAGTTGGATCCAGCTTGGAAAAGACACTATTTATTTAACATACACTTTGCAATATATACACGTTTCACATAATAAATCATTAAGGGAGTCTAAGCTAAAAATAACACTGTTTACATTATTTATGGTTCTGTTACTTATCTAGCAGGTGAAGAGCTGTGACTTTAAGGATAGTAGTCAATGTTGCTGATGTGAAAGAATTCTTTGTATCAAAGGGCTAACTATTATACTAGCCATGATTTGACTATCATCTTTGGTATAATTATATGTATCAGAAAATCAGTCTAGCTAATATTTTGCCTTCTATTTAAAAGAAGTATTTTCAGGAGATACAAATGACACTCAGACTATTCTACATCTAAATTAGTTTTGCTGGAACATGCACAAAGGATGACATTCAGTCTCAGATCTGTGGTTCCCTGATGGCTAATGGTATGCAGACATTAATACCAATAAAGGCCACAGTTACTGCTTTAGATCAGACACCCTCTGTGGTAGAAATCCCCTCCTACAGAGGGTATGGTCCTGATCTTGGAAACTGCAGCATTTTGGTAACTTTTTGTCTGACTCCAGCACAGATGTGGCTAAACAAATTGTAATTTCTCAGAAGCAAGAATTTCTATGGTGATCATAACAAACAGGCTGGAAAGATGTGGCTTCTCTTTCAATAGAATTCTGAGATGAAATGAATCTCAGAAATCCCAGGAAATGGAATACCCACTTAAAAGTTTTTTATATATGTGCAAAACTTCTGAATTGGCATCCACAAGATTTCTATTTTATTTCAGCCTTTTTGTCAAACTACAGAAAATTTCTTATTAAAATGGAATCAAAGCTTGATTTTTATTCTAAATTATATCCACAGTAGGCAATCTGACACAGCAAGTACTTGTGAATTTAAAAGCTTAACAAAAAATATCATTAGCATGTCATTTGGTTTCTCCCTGAGTGCATCTTGCTAGAAGCAGAGAGAGAGGAGACAGAAGAGAAAAAGAAACTTGAGGCTTCCTGAGCAAAGATAGCTTTTAGTTTGGTATAGGTTGCTATAAATATTACATTAGAAATATTAGGGACTCAAGAATTCTCCAGAATGCTGCAAACCCCTTCCTTCTTCAAGGAAGCCAAGGTGGAAGGCAGCAGATACACAGAGCAGGATGCACAGCTGAGGAGCCCTGCTGCTGCAGAGGATTTAAAATGCCACTGCAATGTATTGGCTGCGCTGCCTGCACTGCAGCATCTCTTTCAATCAGCAGTGCTGGGATCAGACTTCAAAAAAATTGTGCAGAGAGCTGGGGATTTAACTTTTTGCGTCTTCGGAAGGTGGAGGGTGCAGGAAGCCTGTGACCCTTTTATTACAGGAGGAACTCACAGGTAATCATTCCTCAACATGAGAAATTCTCTGTTGGAGGGAGGCTGTATTAAAAAGCACCTACTGTGTCAAGTATTGAATGTGTCCCTTCCAGCTCCTGCTGAGGCTGTTTAGATAACCTCATGTCTATGAAAGCAGCTTTAAGCACCTTTGCATTCCTCTCTTCCCAGGCCAGGAATGGATTTATGCCTTAAAGGCTGCTCCTTCATGGACAGCCTGTCAGCATCTTAGAGGGAGCCCTAAAACAGCAAAGAAATGTGGGCACCCAAGCAGCGCTTTGGACACCCTGCTGACATTCATATTTCTTAAGTTACTAGAAAAGAAACTGCAGTTAAGCACAGAGGCGTCTACAAGGTGGTCTAATCCAAACCAGCACCTTGATTATGGAAAATTTTCTCAAAACTGTAAAAATTAGGCAAATTGTGCAAGTTTTCTTCCCCTGGAGGAGAATCTCTCCTGATAGTTGATGAGGAGAAATTTCCTTTAAGGTGAAATGAACTAAGTGGGGAAAAAAGCTTACAGAACTTAAAGAAAAACGTATTACTCATTCTTTCTAATTTTCTGCAGTAACCTGGCTGCTTTTAATAAAAGTTTCTGAAACCATAATTCATCATAAGCTGGTTTATGTTGCTAGCCTTGGTAGAGTGAACCTGATTTTTCTAGGAGTGTGATTAATAATTGTACTTCTTCTTCCTATTTATGGTTTACCATGAGGTCAATCAATTCCTTAGATTTGTCCTCTAAGTTCATACTCTATTGTATTAAAGATGTAAATTTGCAATCACTTATAATCCTTATGTTTTAAATCCCTGGTATAATGTGAATTTGGGCTCTTGTTCAAATGAAATCACTTGCAAAACCTGGAAATGTTTTAATAATTTAAGATTAGCTTGTCCTGCAGTTAAAAATTCTGATCACATGAAATTTGGGAACCTTATGAAAAATGCAACAGCATGGCAATTGTACTTTGTGTCCTGGTGTCTGACCTTCCTTTGCTAGTGCCATTGTTAAACACAAATTAATTTCACCTGTAGGCAGTAAAAGTTCAGAAATGCAACAAGTGGAAATCATTTGTTTTTTATTATGGGAAGGATTCAAGTGCAGAAGGGAGTTCTGTGCAAGGCAACAGAGAGTTTGCTTTAACATGATTGAGGAATTCCAGCACTGTTCCCAATTTGCCAATTTCTGTCTTGTCAATTTGTTCAGATAATCTCTTTAACCCCTGATTTGGCACTTGCATGGCAGTTTTGGATAAATCCCACCAGAATTCACCAGCCTCTCCTAAAATATTGGAAGTCCCTTTGCAGGGCAATCTTTCAGCTACAAAGTGGCTTTAATTCAGACAAGTATTTGTGTGCAGTCATCTTGTGTTTCTAGTTAATATGCCCCTGAAGTATTTAAAGTTGGTTCTAAAGTATTTAAATAAGTCAACTATGCCAATAACTAGTTTAAAAAGTCAAATATGGAGCAAAGTGGGAACAGCAAGACAGGCAGACCCTTTAGAGGTCATATGTGAGACAATTGCATTGGTCAGTTTAGAATAACAACTTTATTTGTCAATAAAGGCAAAAAGGAGATAAAATATCAGAGCACAGTTGGAAGTACATTCATGTTTGTAATGATGTCAGTGTCGTTTGGAGATAAGATTTTCACTCTGCCTTGTTTCAAAATAAGAAAAAACTGCATGTATTCTTTCTTTTTATTTATGAAAGAAGCTCAATGTAAATTGCAGTAGCTGTAGGGATCTCTGTCTCTCAGCAGCATCACCACAGTGTATAATGTAATGATAATTTTAAGGCTCAATCATTTTTTTCTATTTTTTCTTGCCACAATAAGGTCCATATCAGCTCCTCCTGCCCACAGTCTGAACATCTCAGGGGCTGAATGAATAGGAAAATGGGAGTTATTAGTCATGGAAAAATAAAACCACCTGTAGTCCTTGCTTGAAGAAGCAATTACAATAATCTATTTCTATTGTCATAGTTTTGCTGGAAACATGAAAACAAATGGGGCTACTTGAAATTGAATAATGTTCTTAGTAATTTATGGCGACAGTTATTGTTATTACAAAGCCAATGCAGAGTAAGAAAAAATATATCAGCTAGAGATGGAATGTGTGCCTTGCAAATAATTTATACAATATGAAAGTGATAGTTTTCACTGGTTTTGATCACCAAAAATATTTTCCCCACATTCCATTTTGCTCCTAAATACTGTAGAAATCTCAAATTCATCACAACCATGTTGTTTATGCATTGAAGATATGTATATGTGTATGTGTCTAGATATAAATGCAGCCATATGTTAAAAGCCCCAGTTATTCAACAGATTATTATCTTTAATCAGTAAATCATCTCAGTGTTTTGCAGGGCTGTGCAGCCTGAATCTATTTTCAACAGAGTGTTTATTTGCATTACACCCCAGAATCCATTTCAGGGTGATTAAAATTATAAAAGTGAGCTATACATTTCTCTGAATGCAGCTTCCCTGTAGAATGTACTTTAAAAATAATTTTCCCAACTTGGCATATATTCAAATGCTTTACTTGTTTTACATCACACTTCTTAGAATAATGGTTTCTAAAAGTAAATTCTGACTATTTTTAAAGAGGACTATACTTCTACATCTAAGAGAACGTAAGAGCAAGATTTGCTTAAAAACTCCATCAAAACCTAACAGATACTACAAGCTGCACCACTTGGTATTTCTGTTAGAAGGGTGATGTGATGTTTTCAACATTTTTTAAATTGGAAAACAATTTGAAAACATTGATCCTCAGATGGCATTTGTGTTTCTGACAATGCATGATTTGCTGCATTCCCTTCTTGCTCAAATACAGTTTATGATGTTATGGTGAACAATTTACAGAACTGAAAATCTGATGTCTTGTCCTTGACGCTGGATGTGGTATTTCAGATATGTTAAAGGCAAGACAAAAATGACTGCACTGTTTTCATGGCTTCAGCAAAAGAATTTTGGCTGTGCAACACTTAAAACCATTTGCATATTTTTTGGCCAGAGGACTGAGGATGTGGAGGAGCTGGACTAGCGTACCAGTCAACAGTAAATTGTTTTATAAAAAATGAAGTGCATTAAAAGAATGGTCAGGAGAAATGCATTTCAAGAGATTCTGCTTCAGAATCTTTAGAAAAGATTAAAGGACTCTGCTCTCTGTGTTTTAAGGAGAAGATGTGTGTTTATTAGTACCAAACAGAGCTCTGGGTCTGGGAATGTACCTGGCTGCTCCCTGTCCCATGCCTGCTGCTCAGCCAACAGAAATGCAGCCTTTGAACCATTTTGCTTTTTCTAGAGGCTATAGCAGAGGTGGTGGTGCTCGTGAGACGTGCTGTTTGCTTGAGCCTTGCTGAGGCTGCAGCAGTGCAGGATGGCACCTCAGACATTGAAGGAGAGAAAAGGGGTCCCTGCAGGTGGCTGAGATGCTTTCAGGGTCCTGTGTGCTGCCTGTCCACACAGCTGAGGAGGCACACAGATTTAGGATGACACTCATCACTTCCAAAACCTTGCCATGGTGTTTCAGCTGCTCTAGACCTGCTCCTAGATGTGTGGCACCAGGAAACGAGGCAGCTGATGCCTGAATCTGGCCCCAGTGTGGTCTCACAGCCATGCCATGGGCAGTACAGATGTTGCTGCTGTGCCCAATTCCAATATTGTTTTATAAGATTTTTTTTTTAAAAGAGAAGGGAATAGCTGTGCAAGAGTGGAATATTCTTTCTCAAAACTGCACAAAATTACTGAAAGGAAACATGCTGCCCCTGCAGTTTTCTGTTCTGTCATTAAATTCAGCTTATTGCCTCCACATCACAACACTGGGAAATCAGATCCCACATTTGGTAAAGAACAAACCATGGGCTGTAACAGCCCAGGGAGGAGACACTGAGAACAGTTCTCTCAATAGGCAATTTTCTTTCATATGTGTTGCATCTACAGAGGCTTTCATTAACAAAACCCATTTCCTTATGGTTTCACAGCCATCTCTGATATTTTTAGCACTGAGTGGTTGGTAAAAGGTCCATAAAGGCTATTTTAGACTCCTGAAACTTGCAATACTGCATATTTGATGTTTGTGAGGTAATGGCTCTAGCAAAGCATTCAAACATATCTGAAGATTTCTCCTTTGAGTTTTAACTGTTTTTACAGTATGGTAACTAAGCAGAAATGTCTTTAATCCCTGGACATTTTTCCATCAGCAGTGTATCATAGCACAGAACATAACTGAGAGGAGTTGTGGGCAAATGCATGAGATACTGAAGAAAATAGTCACATGAAAAGATTTAATGAAAGGCAATTCCAAATTCCCTCTAATATGTGGACAAAGTACAAAAGTGCCCCAGCTGCATTTGCTCATTCGTGATTTAACAGGTTAATTCCATTTTGTTTGCTAACAAATGGGGTTGGATATTCAAAACATCAGCAGCAATCTTGACAACTATTGATGTTGGGGCTCTGAAATAAAATTGCAAGGGATCTAGGAATTGTGACCTGAGGATATATGTATCTTTTCTGATTTGCCTTTACATGAACACTTATTACTAACAACCAAACATTTACTTTTAAATTAGTCTTACAAGGATATTTACAGGGTATTTGTTGTGGGTAGGTGTCATTACTATATTGACTGCAGAGTCAATTATTTAATTCCATGATGGAAGTGGCCTAATTTTGTTTCCATTTGGTTTCTATAGAGTGTTTTGCCTTACACTAACTGTACCTTGGTTTTTGTAAGCATAAAGTCAGAAAAATGAATATTAAATTTATTTGGTGTATTCACTCTCTTTAAGTGCCTTTCCATAAGCTCACACCTAATAAAGGCAATGAATTGGGCAATAGCATTCCATTCAAAGAACTGACATTTCAGATTTAAATCTTATTTTTATGAAACTTGCTGCATAGTGTTCCTTTGAACATGAGTTTGATGCCTTGAGTTTATTTTATGTTAATGCACAGTATTGTTTCTGATTTTCTAAAATTATTGTATTATTGTATTATTGCTTTTTCTCATCTGAAGACAGTGCAGCCTGCCTTTCCCTGCTATGATGCCTGATGGTGAACAGAGCAGGCTCTTGTGCAAACAATCAGAAAACTCTGGGATTTCTGTTGTTGCAGCTGGAGTTTTTTGTTTCCCTGGTCAAATGTTTTTACAGAGCAGATGTCACAATCAGCCTCTTGCTGTTTGGTTACCAGCACAGCTACCCCTGCAGGTCTCTAGTCAGACAGACAGGTTATAATATTACAATAATTTCACGATTATAAGCCGCACCTTTTTTATTGAAGAATCCAGCCTACCCCAGTAGTGCGGATAATCATCAGGTGCGGCTTATCTATGGACAAATCCCAGTGAAATGCCAGTCTGGAAGTGAGAGCCGGCCGGGGAGGGCGCCTGGGGCTGCCTTTAAAGGCTTCGCTGGTCTATGAAAACTGTTTGCAACTTGAGCACCTGACACCAAACCCCGCGCTGGCACGATTCTAACTCGTTACTTTATTGCACATGGATCCTCGCTTAAAAAAACAAAACAAAAAAAAGCGGCTTATATTCGGGTGCGGCTTATATATGGACAAATCCCGTGCTCTACCCGGCTACCCAGATGTGCGGCTTATAATTGCGAAATTAATGTAATATGCATTTGTGCACTTTTTGTCACCAAGCTTGTTTTATGCTGCAAATGAGAAATAAGTCCTTCTTAGATTTACTGGTGCTGTGGCTCCCAAAGCTTTCTTTCTCATTTTTTCACCCACTAATATGTGCAAATTTAACAGATGCAGAGGGATTATAATATAGTCCTTGTGGGTCCTTCCTTCTCCTAGGGAATAAATAAACTCATGAACGTTTCACACTAAATGAACATAAATGCTATAGATTGCAAATTGCTGAGCTGGCACAAATCCTGTTGGATCAGTATGTTAAGCACTGTGTGCCTGAAGTTGTGAAATAAATATTGGAGCATTAATGGAAAAAATTCAGTTGTTCTGATGTCATGAAGTGTTTCATCCCTGAAACCTGAGCAGAATTTGGAAACATCCCATCTTTTGAGAATGCAACTTTGTGGATTTAAATATGTAAAAATAAGGTGTTGGAATAAGCATGAAGATTTGCAAAAGGTGCCTTAGATGCAATTTATAAGGAGGAGGTTGCTCCTGTGTTTGAGTTTCATGACATAAAGTAAGTTTTGCCCCTCTTTTCAGTAATGTAAGGATACAAAATCTACCAGTTGGGGAGGCACTGAAAATTTCTACTCCTTGCTCCTCAAAACATGTGCTTGGATATAGAAGATGGTGTAAGCTACTTTATTAAAAGCATTGGAAAACCTCAGAAAAGCAACAGTTTTCTTGCTTTACCCTCATTTACTGTGGATATGTAAGGTCCAGCCAGACTACTGCCAGGAATTACTAGAATTACTTGGATCTTAGAAATTCTAGCTTGTCTTGGAAAATCAACTCTTCTGCTTTTTTTTTTTTTTTTAATAAATTATGAGCTTATTTGTTTATTTATTCACAGAGTTACCTCTTTTTAATGGTGTAATAGCTACTAGGAGTAACTTTGATCTTAGTAGTTATCTGGTTGAAAGATGTACTTTTTTTTTATACTGAGAATTCACCATCATTACATGAAAATTAGATGTACAGTGACTCTACTTAGTAAGAAATTATTCAACATTAATGAAAGTGAAATGTTAGCTAGCTTTGATGAACTACTGCTGCATATTGCATGTTGTTTTGCTTCATAAATAAATCCTTTTGCATTTATAGTTGTAAGTGAAAATTTCTGAAATACATATTCAGATAATTAGCAATTAAAGATTTCTTTTTTTCCTTTCTTCTCCTTAACAATATTTTAAACAAGATGCCCTCGGCAAAAAGAGAGAAACATCAGGGCTCTAAGCCTGTAAAAACTCATGAACTTTCACTTTTATCTGCTATGAAAAAAACAAGTCAAGATAAGGATTAAGTAAAGGACTTGGTCTAAATCCCATTGAGGTCCCTAGAAACCCCTTTACAGAAAGCAGTGGATTTGAATCAAATCTTTGCAGTCCTGCATTAAGTTTTAGGCTTCATCCTGTCAGCATGGTATTCCCATATATTCCAAACAAAATCTGCACTGGCAGTGAAATAACCTCCAAAGCCACTCTGTTTTCATAAACCTATTTTTTAATCAAGATAATTCTATGGCCTTCAAAAAGATGGATGTTGGGTGCTGGCACAAATTTTGTGGAAGATCATTCCACTCCTGAATTCCCCCAAACCAAATTTGTTTCATAATCTCCTCATAGTCTCATATATGAGTTTCACTTTGGGCTTAAAGACGAGTTTTTTACATGTATTTGCTCTAAGGTCTATATGTGACCATGTGAGTCTACCATTAATTTTCCTTCTTTTGGTTCATCCTTGAAAAATTGCACATTGGATACAAGATTCCTACAGATTTATAGGAATTCCTGCATCCCTGGCATAGCACAGGTCACAGCTCACTCTGAGTTTGATTAAACAAGATGGGATGATTAGTGTGTGATAGTGGAACGCTCCTGTGTTTGGAAAACAGATTTTAGATTACTATAGGCACTTCCAACAATGGTTGGAAAGATGTAATATTGGTAATTCACCTTAGGAGATTGTGTGCCAATTAGTTGGAATTATTTTTATCTGATGCGTGTGTTGGCGCGGTGGTCCCTCTGTGTGGATTTGAACTGATGTCCTAAACACAGAAACTGAGAAGCAGAGGCACAGTTGTTGGTATTTTTGCTTTTCTATCATTGACATATCTGAAAATCTTCGAACTTTGTGAGGAAAAATGGATTAGTTAAGTGGTTGTTTTACCACATTGTGTGTGATCTTTTTTATTAGGGCATTATTCAAAGTAAAAATAATGTCAGGATGTTTCAAGAATCAGAATTTTGAGACAAGATCACATGGGTTGATTGATTCTGGATGTTCTGTTCACTTACCATGAACCAGATGTGGTTTTCTTAGGCTGTTATCAGTGTGTGCTGATGTGTACCTTGAAATGCTTTTATAGAATCCAGGCATAAAGTTCTGTGCAGAGCTTGGTCAAGATTCATCAGAGAAATGTCTACACAGCAGTATCTGTTCAACAGCTCTAGGACATCTTCGCATGCTTCTCCCAGCCTGTAGAAAGGTTAATATTTGTAATATGAAGATTAAGGACCCAGTGAATTATGCCCTTTGTGAAACTGTTGAAGGAAGCCTAACAGGGCGATTAGTTTAACTTCACAGGCATCTGACAAGAAACACAACACTTCAGAGGTCTCACTACTTTGGCTGGCTGAGAAAGCAAAACCGCATGGGTTAAAATCCTGCTGTGCTGTGTAAGAACTGCAGATTTTGCCTGACAAGGTAAACCAGCCAGAAACCCACCTGATGAGCCTTGCAGTGAAAGGTTTTTGTTCTGTTCAGACCCACAGCTCCTGAACCTCAGTCTAGAGCACAAATCCTCGCTGTGCATGTTGGAATATTTGACTGATAACAAGCACTTTCAGAACGTGCCAGCTTTTTATTTCCAGTGCACATCCTTTTTTGTATCTCTGTTGTCCTTTGTAAGTGTCTTTTGCTTTCCTGTGAAGCAGGGTGCCTGTTCTGTTGCAAACCATGTTGACTTCACTATACTGAGGTACTACTGCACTTCCTATAACATTAGCCATTATTTTGTCTCCTCTGCTGCCTTCTGTTCCCTAGAACTGTTTTCTCAGTGCATAATTAGTATATTTCTAGATTAATCAAGCAGTTATACTTTGCTGTGGAGCGGTTTGAGAAGAGGCTTTTGATGTGAATGAGCTGTGTGTATGAATTATTGAAGAGGATTTCACTTGTTTCCTTTACCAGTGATTTGTAATGATGCTGCCTTTAAGAGGGGTTTCACTTTTGCTACCTGAGTTGGTTTTGCTGTGCTTTAATCAATGCAAACTGAGCAATAAAAGTAAGAATGTCATATCTTATTTCAAAGTCCTTAATAACAGCAGTGTGAATCTTCCAGCTATGAAGAGCATCTGCACTCCCTGTCTTGTTTTTTTTAAGTAGTCCAAATAAACTTGGCTTCTACTTTTTAAGGTTTTTTGGTTTTTTTTCCCGGGGAATAATATTTAATAATTAGTATAAAGAGTGCCTATGAGATTCATTGTTCGCTATGAGAAAAGGAAATTCTCCTTTTTAGACAGATATTGTCAAATTGAATTTATCCTCTGCCTTTAAATATTTTAAATGTGAAAAGTAACAGTTAGGAATGTAACGCCATTGTGAATCCACAGAAGGCCTCTTCCTCTTTTGGAGTCATCCTGAAAATGGGTAAGCAATTGTAAGAGTTTGAGGAGAACTTAAAATGGAGTTTCCAGACTCTTTTCCATTTGGAATTTGTTTTTTACCTGCATAGGGTGATTAAATACACATTGGAGGTCTTGCAAATAGTGTATTGTGACTGGAAATCTGCTGTCTCAAGATTCTGCTAGGTTTGAATGTTGAGGGGTTTTAGATGTCTCTGATAGTTAGCAAGACAAAAGAAGATCTGAGTAAATACCACGTGCTTGAGGAGACAAAAGCAAGACCTATCCTGAGATGCATTCTGAAAATGTACTGTGATATAGAGCTCCCTTTCTGACCCATCAGGCAAAGTCTTAAACATAATTTTGCACCATAGTTATTTAAACATTGCCTTAAAAGCAAATCAAATGAAATGCTGAAAGGAGCTGATTGTGGTCAGATTATAATTTTATAACGTCCTTGATTGTTCTTCATATCTGTGTTGCATCTTTCAATAGTAATTTATCTCTTGTTTTTCTACTTAGTCTTTCAGGATTGTTCTGCTATTGCAAATAATGGAACTTAATTTGGACTCTGGACTTTTGCAACAAGAGAACAAATTTAAGAGTGACATTTTACCAAGACTAAAATTGCTCCCAGCACTGAAGCCCAATTGAAATGTGACTCAGCTTCTGAGTGATTTACACCTGCAACTCAATGCTGTTTAATTAGAGGCATGAGAGTATGGAGCTGCACCTGTGTGTGAGTTACAGATGCAGATACAGATACGTGTTTGCCTGCAGAAGAGGAGGCAAACTGGTGAAATTACAGCATTTGAGCTCTGAGGCATATATAGTGATGATATCTGGAGGATGTTTGGATTGCTCTTCCCAGTTCTCAAAGCAAAATATTTTACATTTGTGAGCTTTGTGTGCTTCAAACTGGATTAAGATCCTGAATGGATACTTGTCCTTTAGAAAATTTGAACACCACTTACACTTTTTTGTGCGGAGCAGGATATGAAGCAGCGCCTCGTCTCCAGCTGGTGTTGTGTCCCCCTTTGCACATGTTCAGCCTGCACAAACACAGAATCCAGGTGATTTACAGAAGATCAGGTCAGCCCATGAATGCTCTCATGTGGTCTCATAGTCCAAAATCTCTCTTTTCTCATTCATATCATGGGCCTGTCCTTTAGCTTTGCTGTCACTGTTCACCTTTTTTAAAATCCTGGTATATTGCTTTCAGCTTATGTTACATGCAGATCCTTCCTGAAGTCTTTTACACAGAGTATGCTCAAGCTGTGATGTGAGCAGCAATTGAGAAACAATTCTTCCAGGGACACTAGAATGAAAATGCCTGCATAGCTTTGATGGTCACAAATTACATCCTCAAACAACTATAAATGCCTTCAAAGTTTGTCTCAGAATATATATGATGACAAAAATTAAGCAAATAAAGCTAATTTGATTGCAAATAATAACTCAGAGTAAGATTTAATCTATTTTTTTTTTAATTTCAGAGGAAAAACTCAGTTTAGCAATCTACTTGTACTTAAGGTTCATTTGTAAAAATTTGGATTCACTGACCATCTCTGCCTGTTTCTGACATAGAAATCTGACCTGATGTGACAGAAATCTGGCAATAGGATAATTTTGAATTGACTTGGGAAACAAATGGAAAATGTGAAAATACTGTGCAGGTTGAAATGTGTAACTGCTGATGTTTTTTCTGTCTGCTTTTGAGTCAGTGTCTCTTAGCAAGTGAATGACATGGCAAGTGTTGATTCCATGGTGGCACTGTCTGTACACTTCTTAGTGCACCCAACAGGAATTTTTCATTTCATGCATCATTTATAACTTGCTGCAACGATTGAGAAGTCTCTCTCTATGTGTGTGCATATATAAATATAAATCTTTTTTTTTTTTTAAGAGGAAGAAAATATGCCTTGTCAGCCTTCTCTAAGCTGTCAGACTTTTTCTGTCTGTAAAACTTGATCGCATAAATTGTATCAATGCAAGGTTCTGCATGCACTTATCTCTGGAGGAGATGAGAAAGAACAATAAAGCAGATGATGAAATTTGGGCAGTTAATTATGTGATATATTAGAGCATTTCAGTAACATCCCATCTGTTGTCCAACTTCATCCAGAATTAATTCAGGCCTGAAAATGGAGAAGCCTTGAGAAAATTGAGATGATGAGGACTGACACTGTTAACAAGGGTATCCCTGTCTCTAGGGCTTTTCATGTGGTGTTCCACTTCAGAAGGACCAACTTGACAATTCTTTGCTATTAATATTTCAAAGAAGTTGGATGGTGGGTTCTTTCTGATTATGTTTTAGTTTTTTTGTTAAACCACTGGTATTTCAAACTCACTTGTTTGCTTGATTTCTGCTCAAATCGTATGAGAAAGTGTCTCTTTGATCTTCTATTGTGCCTGTTTCTGTAGTTCCTCAGACATGTTGGTGCATTGCAGGGGATTTTATCATTATTTGTACATTTGATAGGTAAATATGAGACATTTCTATACTTCCAAGTAGACTTCTCCACTGGAATACAAGTAACATGGGAAAAAATAACCAAATGACAAATAAGTGGTGCTCTAAACATATTTAGGCTCTCCAGAATGTTAATTGAAATAGTACAGCTTGTTTGCATTTGTTCTTTAAAAATTTAACAAATTCCTAAAGTTTTAGTTGCATGCTAAAATCCACTGCAGTTTTTACCATGAATTAAAATGAGCTATTTTATTAGTGAAAATAGTCCTTCATATTGACAAATGCAAAAATAAGAATGCTTGAGGTACAAAAGTAGTTCATACTATGAAATGCAGTCATTTTTCCAGCTGGCAAGTGCAGATAAATCCCAGTAAACAAGAAAAGATATTGATACAGGCAGGACTGATGGCATGAATGACCAAGTTACACAGACCCAATGATGTCTTTTGACTTCACATTGCTCATAAGCTTTGTTATGATCCCCTTGAGAGCCATAAAGGGGACACAATAGGGACATATTATCTTATCTTCATGGTGCAATGATTGCTAAAGTTGTCTGTTTGCAAGAAT
>VRYO01000570.1:4347680-4359393 GCA_009812075.1 Sialia sialis
CCCAAAAGGGTGCAGGAGTCAGGGATTGCTGACATACAGGGATGTAATTTCTTTCTTAACTGCTTCCTATGTACTGCCCTAAGAGAATGAAACCAAGATAGTAGCTTTTACCCTTGCTGCCTGTTTGGCTCTCTCTCTCTTTTTTCCTCTGGAATTTTCTTGCGCTGAGATAAGAGAAAAAGAGATCATTGAATATTCCAGTGTAGAAAGGGCTGAAAAGTCCCTTTTAGTCTACATGGAAGAAAAAAACCCCAACCCTGTTGACAATATGCAAAAAAAAAAAGAGGGCTTTGATCAGACAAAAGACAAAGAAAAGTCCTCAGGCATCCAGAGAACCCTCCTTGAGACTGGGAGCTCCACTGCAGCACACAGAACCACTTCTCTCCAGCAAACCCTTCCTACCAGGCACAGTTTTGAGGGAGTGTTCAGCCACAAACGCAGCTTTTCTGTCGGCAAGCAAGTTTCTTTTTGCCAGTAGTAACACATCACCTCCACACTTACTCATCCCAAAATTCTGTTTCACTTCATTTTTAATAAGACAGAGAAAATGTATAGACAGCATGTTCTAATCACTTGAACTTCATTATGGCTTTTGTTGAATGACAAAGATAACTCATTTAATATGTTTTACTCTCAAAAGGAAGTGTACTGTAATCAATATTTCAGATGTTTCAAACTTATGAGAGCTATGGCTCTTGTTTAGAAAACATGAGGCAGTATTAGAGAAATTAAATTAAATTGCTCAGCGATTTAGCTTTTTTATAATGGCAGTAGAACAACTCAGGCTTTAAAATGTTCCATAAAGAGTGCTATGTTTTTCCAGCACAATTATAATTAAGGTTGATGGATTGCTAGGGAGGAAAAGAATAGTAAATTTTCTGCATAATTTTTAGAGTTTGTATAGAAACTGAAAAACATTTAAACACCTACACATGGACAAAGCAGGCCAGGGAGCTCTTTTTCCACTACATAAATCCTTCTTGACCTTTGAAAACAAATATAAATAATCTCCTAAGAATTGTTAGTGTTACTTTTCTCTGAACTTGAGATTGAGCCATCACTTGGTTTAGCACAGCTGTGACCTCTGGTTTTGTCCCTTGCTAGGGTGGGCTGTGTTTGAGGTTTTGCCTGAATCCTCGCTGCTGGCTGGCAAGGGAAACCTCCTGAGCTGTTGTGGAGAGATGTGGCTTTGAAGAACTGGCAGTAAGGCTTCATTTATACTCCCTTCCATATTTTCATTGGAAATTTCCCTACTCAGGGGTAATTTCCAAGTGTGATCTCTCCTCTGTTGCTTCACAGTTATAAAGGAAAATAAAGGAGTCAAAAGAACATGCTCCAAAACCTTGCCTAAATATAGATCAGTTTTTATAGTGGCACAAATTTGCTCAAAGTTGGTATGGATTTAGGTGAATTCCATGGGATTCTCAAACATTTTTAGAAGATAAATATTTGGTCTTCTGAACCTGCACAAGACAGAGAGAATTACTGCATACACACATTCAGCAGTGTGTTTTCAGCTTGAGCTTTAGTTTGTTAGTGGTTTTGGCTGGATGGAAACTACTTCTGCTGTGTGCTTTGTGTGCATTTTAAAGCATTTTGCTCTAGTTCCTGATGAGTCCTCAAGAACAAATAGTCTGACATCTGTGATATTTAGCACATCTTGGAAGTTCTTTGTTTCCCCAGGTATTTTCAGCTTGTTCTGAGGTGCTAACCTCACATTCATGGCCAGGGCTGGCCTTAAAGAAGGGGGGAAACCCCGTATTTTTCTCTCTATAAAGTGTATTTTTCTCTCTATAAAGTGTATTTTTTTCTCTTCATTTTTCAATAGTAAAATTGCTATTGTATAAGGATTTAGAGCTAGATTTGTAGGAAGAGACATTTATGTGATCTGATATGTTTGTAGTGCTAGTACACGACTCCGAAGAGGGATATAAATAAAATATGTATAAACCTGCACCATTTTAGTTTTTATGAATTATTCTATTCCATTGTGCTTAGTTTTGTTAGGAATATTCCAGATGAGAAAAACCACAGAAATGCATGACTAAAAATACCTAAAAATGGTGTATCATTACGTATGGAAATAGAAACACCTCATGGACATTTCAATTTAGTAGGTAGGAGCTGAAGCCAGATATTGATGACTGTGTAGAACTACCAGGGAATTTCACTATTCTCTCTATGATAAAGTTAGTTGTGACTTTCTAAGAATGTAGATACATGCATTGATTGTCATATTCCACAATTAATGGAATGGAAAGAGCTACAGATTGGAAGAATTTATTCAGTACCTATTACCTGTACTAATTCTGTGTTTTAGCAATGTGAGTGTTTTAGTTTGTATGAGATGAGACTGCTCGTCTATTTTGAAAAAATCATAAATCAAATCATATGCATATTAAACAGCTTTTAATAGCATTGACATCAGTGCAATTCATCAGCTCCAAGTTCCATATGTGCCAATTCATCAAAACAACAATCTTGTCAGGTACTGTCCTAATAAATAATTATTTCTGCATCCAGCCCTTCTGAAGTGCTTGTGAGGTGCCCTGATGATTCATTAGTGCTAATGTTGGGTCAAACCTTTTGTGATCTTCAACAGAATTGTAGCTCATTGGGTCATTTCTATTTTTTTCAACCTTCATAAGAGCAAAATTTACATATTTAGTTTCATTTATTACTGACGAAATGAAAGGGAATTACTTGTAGGATCATCTTGTGGCCAGCTTGAATTGATAAATGTCATGCTCTTGATCTGTGAATTCCCAACTCCATAATAATAGTAAATATTTAATACCAATTTTTGAAAACATAGTTTAAATTTTTTCTTCCATTCCTAGGTCAGCAGTATAGGATTTAGGAAATGGAGTTTCAAGTCTTCCTGCCACTTTGAGACAGACACTTAAAATGCTGATTAAATAAACCCTTTCAACCCATTCTATGATAATAAAGGACCTTAAATACCATCTAATTCCAACCCTGTTGGAATGGGGGTTTAATATGGTGACACACCTTTTTCCTGAAATATCATTTTTCCAGTGGAAAAATATTAAACTACTCTGATCACCTCTGCATAATAAGCTTTATGATGTGGTTCGGGAAAGGCATGTAAATAAATAAAATATGAAAGAGATGCTCAGCTTCTAATGAATTGGAATTAATTGGGCAAGCTAAGTATTTTCTACTAGTTGGTGCTTCAATAAATTGAAGCATGCGGACATGAAATGTGCTTGAGAGTACTCATCAGCTACAAGTGGTACCTTCAAATCTTGAAAAGCTGTGTGAGTGAATCATGTCCATCTAACATAAAAAAACTACTCCAACAACAGCTTCTTTTTTTTTGTTATTTTGTAGTCTTAAATAATAGTTGCAAAAATCTGAGTATTTAAAAGAAATAGAATATCTGCATTGCTCTTTTGAGTAAAATAAAAATGTTTCCTTTCTATTCCAATTATTTTAAGGCTTATTTACCCCACAAGAGCACTAAAAGGAAATTCAGATAGGGAAGTCCTGCTTCATTTCATAAAACAAATATTTTATTTTAGAAGTATGGGGAAATATTTTTGTGGCTCCTTTTTGTTTCTAAACTCTGAGAATTTGACCGGAATGCTTGAAAGATGTTAATGTTGCCAAAAATGCATTTCTGAGTCAAAGAGAGAGGAATCCCTGATCAGCCCTTGTGCACTACTGATGCACCAGATCTCGGATCACTTCTTCACAAACTCATTTCATGCATCAGGCCTGTTTCTGTCACTAGTGTTACACCTCTAGGTGAACAATTAGCCATTAATTAACTCCTTTGGCACAGGAAGCAGCTTTTATTTGTTGTGATGGAGCAGGGAGCAGTGCAGGGGTGGGAAGGGGCAGTTCCCTTCAGCCTCACAGCTCCTGTTCTCATCCTTCCCCTGGTCATCCCAGGTCATCCCAGGTTCTCTCAGGTTATCCCAGGTTATCCCTGGTCCTGCACTTGGGAGCAAAATCAGATTTCCTGCGGCAATTGAGAAAACTCTGTAGCATGCACGGCGGCACACAGGCAATTAAAACCATCTCCACCTGATTGCAGGTGACATTTTCCGGGGCCCAATAGCTTCTGGGCTTTGATTAGGAAATGACTACTGGAAAAAAAAAAAAAAAAAAAAAAAAAAAAAAAAAAAAAAAAAAAAAAAAAAAAAAGTCATGTCATCTCAAAGTTCTCCTACAGATGTGGCACTTAATATGCCTTTTTTTTCCCCTGCCTGCCTCAGTAATCATATGGCAGTTAACAGAGTTTTGTCATTTAGGATGTTATTTGGGTAAGTGGTTGGGGTCTTCTAGTGGCATCCAAGGAAGATTTTCTTGTGGGACTGTTTAGATTATATAAATTCATGAATATAGATTTCTATGGAACTACAGAAAAGTGGACATTATATAAATTAGTTATATGAAAAATAACCTAAAATTTTATATTTGTAATTCTTACCTCTGTTCAAAAGACAATTTTACTAAATGTTGATTTAATTGCATGTAAAGTATAGTAAATCTTGATTATAAACATAAATAAATTGAGACAGGTACAAATGGATCAGTTCTTTGTAGCTTTCTGTGCATTTAATAAAATCAGACATAGGAAGTATGATTTTTTTTTAATAGTTGCAGTTTTATAAAACTGGAAACTTTCTGTTTCTTTCTCATCCAAATTCTGATTTAAGATTTGCCATGAGTAGCTCAGAGGAACAGTTGTTACAGAGTTCTGAGCACAAGAGTATTGTTTCATTACCCCTTCCAGTTAAGAAATATTCCATCTCAAAGCCCTCTGCAACTGCTAATTATTCAGCATGTCTCTGGGAAGCAGTTCAGCACTGATCCCAATTTCCATCTGAGGCAACAGACCCTGCTCAGATCTTGACTCTGAGCTGCTCAGCAGGAATTCAAGTCAGATCCTGAGTGATTCTTCCCACCACAGGGGAGGCAGCTGCTGTCCTGCCTCCCAAAGCCAAAAATTAAATCAGTATAGGGATTTGAACTTTGGGCTCTTGCAAATGCTGATTTTGTTCTGCAGCTCCTTGGCTATTCAAGTCTGCCACACGCTCATAGAAGCTGCTCTAATTCAAATAAATAATTAAATATTAATTAGAGCAGAGGCAGGCAGCCACAGCCAAGCAGTTTGGTGTGAATAAACCCACATTTTCTTGACTAGAAAATGTATTCCAAGTAGGAAGCTTTCTGTTGAATTAAAAAGCTAAATATAAATTAAAGCCTATATGAAATATCTAAGGAAAAAGAGGAAAGCAGTATTTGCAGTTAAACTCTGATCAGCTGTAAAGCACCTGTAACTTTATTCTCAGGGGTTTGTGTTCCTGATGTAAATTTACAAAATCAAGGAGAAGGCAGTTTGAGGAGCAGCAAAATACATGACAACCTCCTGAAAAGGGAAGCAGCTGTGGAGCAATATTGGAGGACTAATTTGTGACTTTTCTGTAGTCCTTGTATGGTTTTAAGCAAATCCTGTTGACTGCTTTTCATAGATGACAGCTTGAAGAAAGGGTAAGTGAGAAAGCAGACTTCTAGAAAAAAGGCAGTAGAAAGAATTTCTTTAAAACAAATTACTTCCTTAATCAAACTAATCTGTTTTCATCTCTTTTGCTTGGATTTTTGCTTTATTATTTTCTAGTTTTGTTCCAAAAAATTGCAAGCTGTTCTGCGGTGTTAGATTTTGCAGGGACCAGGAGGTTTTGTCTAGAGAGGGAAATTTCGAGACATCTCAGTCCAGGCTCCATTTGTGATTCCTCTCTGAACAGCAGTAGAGGGATCTTTGGTGGTATTCTGCCATTTTCTCCTTGTCAAACACCCATTCATCGTGCTCATGGGGAAAAGCAAGTCTGATCAATTTTCCATTTTGCCAATAGTTTTAGAGCTGTCACCCTCTTCTGTTTTGATACCTTGAAAATTGAAGAATTTTAGGATTTTGCTTGAAACCGGTTTTCACCAAGGAAGGCAAGGTAATTCTTAAAAAATACAAAGGAATATAATTAAATGAACACAAAATATTGAAACCAAACCATCCATGTGAGTCATCATGGATTTTCCCCCCTATTTCAGCCTATGAAATATTTTTAATATTTAATGTTTTCTTTCCCTCCTTAAATGTGGGATGAGGGGGACAAGAAAATTAAAACTTTCCAAAGTTTCCAAGACATTTAAAACTTTCTAATAACTTTCAGCTTATTTCAGAAGAGTAAGAGCTCCTTATTTGCTGATTAATTCAGCAGTGGGAACAGCCCAGGGTTCATCTCCTATAGCTTTGAACTGAATTGTCCATTTGAAGTACTTAGAGAGTTTTGGGATCCTAAGCACTGATTCTCAGCCTTGCTGGAGTGTTTGAGGTTGGGTGAGGCTGGTGCACACTCTCCTTATCCTCTTGCCAAGCCAGACACAGCAGTGGGATGGAGGAAACACTTTCAAGTCCAACCTCTGTGGTCCCAAACTGTCAAGGATGAGACATCAAGGCAGAGCTAAACTTGCTGTGGGAATGAGGAGCCTGGAACATTTCACTGTCACTAGATTTCTTAGTTGATCTGCAGCACGACTGAAAGATTGTAGTTGTTCTATAGTTGGGTTTTTTGCTTATTAATCCTGGATACTTATAAGCTTACTTAAACTTCTGTGCATATCATAAAGTGTGCATGAGCTTAAAGCAGATGAAGGCTCAGACCTTTTATATCATGGTGCCAGAGCAGTGCTTCATTTACATGCTAAGCTAACTGAAAATGGAAATAATTCTCCATGTGGCTGGCTCAACAATCCCAAATTGTTTTACACCCTGTTCAGAAAAGAAAAATAAGATTATTGACTATTGAAGTTGCAGAAATCTCAGAAAAGATGCCTGTGTGAGAAAGTGTAACTTATCACAAAGGCTGCATATTTCTCCTCCTTGAATGCAAACACACATTTATGTTCTTGTGTGTCTCATTGCTGTATAACTTTTAAAATACCAGATAATGTGGTATTTATTGTCCAACATAGCATTAAGCATTTCCAGTAGAGCTAGGCAAGCAGGAAAAACAGTGGTACTTTGTAGATTAATTTTACACAAAATTTTAAAAGTCCTGAATATTTACCTGGCAGATACCAAGAAGACAAATTTGGAATGTTTAGGGAAACAAATAGTGATAGTGTGGGTGTTTATAAAGTCTTTCCTGCAGATGATGAAAGATGATGAAAGTTACTGCTTTTGTTTAGGTTCATTTTGTGAACGATTTTTTAACTTTTCTCATACCTGCCGTCTCTTTCACACAGACAGCAATTCTTTTTACTCCATACATCCCATGAAAGAAATACATTACCCCATTTTCCCCCCGAAAAACAACTTCAAAAGGTTTGTTTCTGGCCAAATCCATATTTTCCCCAAGATGTGGCAAAACTTTGTTTTTCTTTGTACAGCTTCTGTGATGAAAGTTTCAGCATCTCTGATTCACCCTATAGTCCTCTCTGAATAAATTTTGTAAGGGAGCCTGACCACTTCAGCTTTAGAGTAGAGTAGATTTGAGTGTCATACTTTATTCTGGGGCTGTAAATTACAGTAATTCCACACTTATAAGGCGCACTGGCCTATAAGGCGCACCCCCCCTCCACCCCCTAGCAAGCATCCACTTGCAACAAAGTAACCAATTAGTAACAATCACATCAGCCCTGCTGTCTTGGCTTACAATACAGGATGTGATAAAAGCATCTGTTCTATCTCCATCTGTTGTGACCAGGTGGGGCAGTGATCTTTATCTCCCTGGGAGATACTCTGCTAATGGGCCATGCATTGAAACCAGGTGGGGCAGTGTTCTTTATCTTTTCACATCCCATCCTTCCTCCAGGAAGTTATCTTCTGCTAATGGCCATTGAGTCCCACTGTGGGACTGATTACTTTTCAGAGATTACTTATCAGGGATTAATTATCACTCATATAGTGAGACTGGTCACAACAGATGGTGATAGAATAGATACTTTGATCACATCCTGTATTATAACCCAAGACACTTTCTCAGTGTTTGAGGTTTGTTTCTTTGTAGTACTGTATTTCTATCTTAATTTTCCCAGTAAAGAACTGTTATTCCTAATTCCTATAACTTTGCCTGAGAGCCCCTTAATTTCAAAATTATAATAATTTGGAGGGAGGGGGTTTCCATTCTCCATTTCAAAGAGAGGCTCCTGCCTTTCTTAGCAGACACCTGTCCTCCAAATCAGGAGGCCCTGCCAAGCCCTGCTGCCCCACGCCGTTCAGCTCGCAGCTTGCACTTCCCGGTTGGCAAATTTCTGAACTTTGTCCATATATCAGGAGCACTGGCCTATAAGGTGTACTTCTGGGTTCAGAGAAAAATTTTAGTCTAAAGGGTGCACCTTATACGCATGAAATTACTGTAACCTGCAGCAAACAGACCTAACTTGGAAAGCAGCTTGGAGCTAGTCCAGAGACAAACTGTGAAATCTGGGCCTGTTTTTTCTGAGGACTGGTTTGTTTGTAAGCTCTTCGGTACAATTTTGATTGCTCATGGACATGATAACACTAATTTTTGAGGTTTATCCTAGAAAATATGTTGTTTGGGGTTTTTCCCTCTATTTGGACAAGACGATATCATAATTTCATTGATTTATCAAGTGTTCAGCTCACTCTGCTGAGTGGGATATAATAATCCAGCAAGACAAGCAGGGATGTTCACCTCTGGGCAAATGCTCTATCATTTATCCTATGGTGCCAGTCTCTGCAGTGATATAATAATTTAATAGCTGCTGTCTTCAAGCAGGTAGGCTTTTAACAGTCCATGGGTTGCTGGCATGAATTTGGCATTTCTATTTCATTTATGGTTTCATCCTCCATGATTGGTCTTATCAACCCCTTGTCCTGTGGAGAAAAGAGAAATCTCTCCAGCTGAAGCTTTGATGGTCTTATTTGTCCAAATTTGCACTTCTGTCAGACTCTTGGCTGCAGCTCTATATTTCATGTGTGAGGCTGTTATGATCCATTTAAATGCCTATGGGGATCTCAACAAGCTTTTTGAAAAGATTAATGACTTAGCTGTGGTTTTTATGATAGTGTTTCCAGAGAAATGCCTGCATACCTAATAAGGTTGTTTCTACAAGCCAAAATTTGCGTCGCTCACCATAAAAGACAAATAGCTAGAGTTTAACCACAAAACATCTGAAGGTTTACTGCCCATTTTCATCTTTTGGAATCACTTTTGCACATGAAAAGGTAGACAACTAAGGAAAGGGGCAATAAGAAATGCAACAGCTTCAAAATGACAGCAGAGGAAGGATAGGGATGTGAGGAATTCTGTATTTTTGAATCTTGTACCATATGGATATACCTTTGTATGGCTGTTATTGCCGACAGTCATGTTTTTATTTGGACATGACTCTTAATAGGAGTAATTCAAATTAGTGTTGGAGCTTGCATAACATTTATTCAAGATTGATGTGAGTGGTTATAAAAAGATTAACTGAATCATTAGCTAAATTGCATTTCCTAATGAAATCACCAAACAGCAGGCTGGAAGGAGAGGTTATGTTTGTGCTTTTGGTAAACCCTTGACCTAGCAGAGTACAAGTTTTAAAGTGCATTTGAAACTTCTGTTATTAAATCATTTAATGAGTGTTTTTAAAAAATTTAGCAACCACCAGGAATTATCCACATGCCACAACTGCTTTTGGCTATAATTTGATTAATATCTGTTCTGCTTTTCAAAATGTGAAATGTTTGCCTGGCATGAATCATCTTCATTTATTGTGAAGTCAAATGACTGAGTGTGACAACACCTTCATTTATGAGTGGTACTTTGCTAATAAGATCAGACTTTTGGTCTTTATTTTCTCTAGATTTGTCTCTTTTGTGTTACATATTAGGAGAGCCAATAATTTAAATTAGATTTTTTTTTAATTTTCAAATTGTGGTGAGTAAGCTTAATAGGTAGTTTCTATTCTAGCACTTCTTTTAACCCATTCTACAGGTCTATTCTTGTAGGACTAGTAGACAAACTTGAAATTAGAAAATTGAAAATTTAACATAAAAGGAAACTTATAAGGGAAAATAATAGTTCTACACACTGTCATCATGTATTGGCATCACCTTAAGTCTATGTAAGTAATGTAAATAAGAGTAAAATCTCTCCTCCTAAATTAATATGTGTTATAAAAAATGCCAGCATTTGGAAATAAATGGAAAAGCAGCAATCCTGATTGTTCAGATAAAAACCAGAGCAGAACAGATGCATGATTTTGTAGCATATATTTTTTTCCTAAACAGACATTTATTTTTATAAAATATATAGTGCCTTTTCTGTAATTTCCTTGTTGCTTCAGAAGAAAAATTGAAAAATTATAACATTAGCTATTGAGGACATCTTCCAATATTTGCCAAGCAAATCTGTTTGGAACACAGCATGTTGTTTGACTCTAGATGCTATACATCTGTTGTTTGATTTGCTGTTAGGAACATTAGATGGTGCAGAGAAGAGAATTATGATAATAGGCTCTCTGGTGGTGTTGCAAGCACTCTTCACAAATGCTGTTTGTGCCTGGGTTAAGAATTGTCAGAGGATGAACAGACAAACAGGAAGGCAGCTCTGCTGGGAGCTGTGGAGTCCTGTCAGCTCTGGAATCTGCTCCAGTTCACAGGCAGAAAACATCTGTACAGCCATGCAGTTTGCCCAGGGCACCCTCTGTCAGGCCAGTGTTACTTGGTGTGGAAATCACAGCAGAGACTCCTTGGAGCCCTTGCTGAGTCAGAGGTGCCACATCCGCCTTGCACAGGGACATTGCAGACATGGACACCACCACCAGGCTGAGGAAGGGACTTTAATCCTATCAAGGATTCTCCTATTTCCCACTGATCTGATGTGTTGATTGGTACTGAGAGTTTCCTGGTAGTTATCCCACTGAGGATATGGAATTCTGCTGAGTTCTGTGGAAAGCAGAGTTCACTTCTTCTGACAGCTGATGAGTAAAAGACATTCTCTGAAGGCTCCTGACCTGAGAATTTTCATGTAATCTGTCTTTGTGTCAAAGCTGAAGCTTCCATCAGCTGGGAGAGAGATGGTAGATATTTTCTTATTTTAGTCTTATAGGGCTTATTTTAGGATGGCCAGGATTTAATTTTGTTTTGTATGTGGCAGTGTGAACATTTTGTAATTAGGGTCCTTAGCATAGTTTTTAATCTGAGTGCTAAACTGCATGCAGTAAAAATCTGTATCATTCACCAGGACACTGCCAAAGTCACACAAACTTGATTACACAACTCCTTATGTGAGTTTTGTATTAGGCTACATCTCTAGTTATTCTGATTTGTAATTTTGTCAAGAAAATTTCTCTGCCGAAATACAGTGAAAATTTATGAAAGCAAAAGGAGTGCACAGATTCACTTCTCAGATCTGGAGAGTAAAATAAGGATATTTGGTGTTGAATCTTTTGCCTTTTTTTTTTTTTTTGAGGTGGGCAGAACAAGGAAAAGACTAAAACTGTTTTTCTTATGCCTAACACTTAGTTGTGTGTTTCTCCTTCAGGGTTACCATGGTGATAACAGTAATGTTAAGGTCTAGCTAGGCAGGTACTGCATTAGGCTAATATCATTTATCCTTCTTTTCATCTGCAAAATGCATGGACAGGAGATGAATGGCATCATTTAGAGCACTCACCCCTCTGACAGGCTGCTTGTAGGCTCAGCCCCAAGAGTTCACATTTAAGAATGAGT
>VRYO01000570.1:4380020-4416280 GCA_009812075.1 Sialia sialis
TCCTGGAAAGGTGCAGAGGGCTTTGAGTGACACTCCCGTGGCATTTCTCCACAGTATTTTTCATGATGAAGGTCACTTAGGAAATTTCTTTGAAAACATCTTGGTACTAGGAATTATATTCTGCTTTTCCTTTGAATTGTGGCTACCAGAAAGAACCTGGCACTCGTCAAGTTGAAAACAGTAACAGATTGACCCAATTTTCTCCTGTCATCAGCAGGCTGCGATGCTTAAAAGGTAACCACCCATGAATGTCCTGCTCCTGAAAATTCTGCCCTGTCACTCAGCAGTGGCAGAGCCTTGTCCAACTGAACCAGGTAGTTTCAAAACAGTAGAAAACTGGAACCTGCTTTCCTATCTGATATAGTGCTTGCTTGGATTTTCTAACATCTTAGTAATGGGCTCTTAAGCACTCACCGTCTGACAAATGAGCACAATAGAATCACAAAAATTTCCTTTCCTCACAACATTATGCTGAAAGTATGGGCCCAATTGACCACTCTGACAGTTCAGCAGATTTAGTGGTGCCAAATTGTTCTGCAACTGACACAGAGAAATTTTGCTCAGATTTATAGCTGAACACTAAAAAGGCTTCAAATAGGTTTTGAAGCAGCAAAGATATATTTTCCTTTCAAAGCCTTGTATCACCTTGTGGAGTACAAAGGTAATACTTGCACATCATGTCAGATCCCTCTCACTTTTTCTGGGCATTCGTGTATCAATTGTTATGAATAATACAGGAAGGATACCTGTTTTCAAAGAAGTCTATAGCAAAACTCCTACTGGTTTGAAAAGAAAGTCCTCTCCCTAGGCTTAGATCAGCCAGCTATGGCAGTACCCAGCCTATAGAATTTACATTTACAAATGTGTATGCAGAAATACCAAACCCATGACATTACATAATAATGTTAAAAAGGAGAGTCAGTTATTTTTGTCTCATACTTTCTAATTTAATTTCATTAAGATTAATGACACTTTATTTTCCTTGTGTTCATGTCACAGTTGGTTTTAAATTATGTCTGTTATATAGCCTGACAATTTTTCATGCCAGGAATTAGTATAACTGAACAGTAAACTATTAGCAAAACAGGTGCTGATGTATTTAGAATTAAATTTAAAAATATGCTCTAAATTTGGTTATTTAGATACTTTGCTTATGATTTGATATTATTTTAAAAGCAGAAAAAAAATTATATTTGACTTTTCTCAGTATGCTGTATTTTAAGGTTTTTTTTTATTAGTGAAAGTTATATGTGGAGTTTCATAAAAGTGTGCATAGAAACACATAACCTCAAGACATAAGAGCAAATTAATTTAGACAAAATGGAATAATTTATCCCTGAGGTAAGTTGGTGGCAGTTAGCCAGTCACTGATTTGGACCATCACATTTTGAATTGTTTGCTTGGAAGTTCCCTTTGGAGCTGGCTTACTCCAGGTTGGCTGAGTGGAAGTGCCTTTGGGAGAACTGCTCTCTGCAGATTTTGGGGGTGGTGGTCTGTAATTCAGCCCCAGTAACGTTCAGGATTACAGCTTTTGCGTGGGAGATTTTACTAACTGGTTGAGACAGCTCCACTGTTCTTAATCCTTGTATATACAAATGGATATAAATATTGGGGAATGCATTCTGCAGGGAGAAATAAGCTTCAGGCACAACAGTCACACTTATAAAGTATTAGCAGTCTTGGTAAGAGAAATGCTTTTCATTTTTTACATACACTGTTGCTGTGCTCCTTCTTCCTCTGAAGTCAGCTTTGGCTTTGATTTAAATGAGAGCTCTATGGGACACAGAAAATTTTAGTTAACACTTTTTTTCACAATTCCTTCCTCATACTAACAACTCTGAGCTTCCAGCACTTGGATCAGGGGCTTTGAGCAAGCCCTGTAACTTTTCTGCCTCTCTCCATCTCCTGGAAACATCCTCTGTGCTCAGTAGTTTATATGTAGCTGGATGCCCACCTTCAATGATCCAAGTCTCAAAGTTCTGAATATTTGACCAAGTTTAGATTCCTGCCATGTTTTTAGCCCCAGGAAATGGAAATGCTGAAATTCAGAAAAGCCAGATGTTATTCTAAATGCACTTCTGAGGTGATGATAGAGCTCATATTGTTTCTCTGGAAGGCACTGATGTTTCCACTCAGTCAGAAAAGATTAAATATTGCCTTATAGTTATAAAGTTCTTTGAAGGTGAAATGTGCTATACAAATGATACATTATTTATAATACTACTACAATATGCCTCAGGAAATAATCATGGAACTTAATAAGAAATTAATTTCCCCTAGATTTTGTTTTCAACATCCCATAAAAGTTAATAGAAAATTACAGTCCTGCACTCAGAGTCTAACATAATGATTCTAAAGACCTATAGGAAGGACATATTGCACCCTTTAGAGAATCTTATATGAAACTTCCTATAGAGTCTTACAAGTTTCATCTCTAATAAATTCTGTAAGGTTTAGTCTGGAGGACTTTTTGTGGCTCTTGTTTATTTATTCATCTTTTTCAATATGCAAAATGAGGCTTTATTAATTCAGGAACCTGTTTTTCATGTGCTTTCTGAAATTGCCAAACCAAAAAATTAAATGATTCTTATGCTCTACAGAAGAGCAACATTTGCAATCAGACTTCTACAGAGAAAAGAGAAATTTCATTTTACCTGTCATTTCTGGCATATCAAGAGCTGTTACAATGTATTTAAAATGCATTTACATGGGGTTAGGTAATATAAATTCTTTGAAGAACCTTTGATGCCAGTGTTGCTAAGTGTCATTTTGCTAGTCAGCATTAGTCTCACATTTTCACAAAGCATAAAAGCAAATATACCAATCTTTTTTATTTGCTATAATCTCAGTTTTTATATGTCTTCTCTTTTTGTATATGTTTCTATTTTATTCCTTGACTGTTTTTCTCCACTTCTCCTGCTTGTTAATATGAAAATATTTTATTAACAAGATGTAATATTGCAAAAACCTTTAATTATATTACTAAAAATATTGAAGGCAGTAAAATATCACATAGAAGATACTGTTTTAGCAAAGTTTCATCTTCAGGACTGACTTTGTGTTGATTTGCTCTGACAGAGCTTGCTTCTTTAACCAAAACAATCCCAAATTACATTTGAAATTCAAGGAGTTGGCTGAGTAGAATTAGGAAGAACTACTTTAAATTTCTTATGAAGTTGAGGGACTATTAGCAGTACTTCATTAATTTCAGTTCTTTGTGAAAAGTCATCAGCCTTGAGACTATTGTCACAGCAAAGAATTTGAGAAATACTCAGAATACCCTGTGGAGAGTTTCTATACTTTGGTTTTATGATGTGTAGAGGTTCTATCAACACTTCTTTTACCCAGCTTCAAATAATTGAACTTTACCCTCAGCAACCACCTCCCCAGAGCTGTGGTGCAACAACCAACTCCCAATGGCTTGAGAGGCGAGAAAAGAGAAAACAAAAATAGTAAAAGCAGCCTTTCATTTAGATAAGAATGAGCTTTTGGAAATAAGGAATGTGTTGTGGATTTTACAGATTAACTAATCGCAGCATTTGCTGGTCAGTACAAAGAACTCTGTCTCCAAAAGGGAGGAATGAGCTGTCACAAGGCATTTCCAAAGGCACTTTGGCAACAATGGAGCCTGGACACTGAGGGATGAGGTGGGAGCAGGGATTTTTAGGGCTGGGATCAGGTGTGGGCTGTGCTCAGCTCCTCGTGCAAGGCTCTTCCTGTGATGGGACGAGGCTGTGGGGGCACAGCAGTGAGCAAAAAGAATTTCTGCATCCTCCTTGGGTCCTGTCTAGAGCTTGGGACACCGGGTCCAGGGCAGGGAGGGCTTGGGCTGGTGGTTGAAAGGCAGTGGCCTCTAGCAGGGGCTCGCAGGAGGAGACCAGGATGGGGAAGAAATGCAGGAGGATTTGGAAGGAGCTCCCAAGCATCACCCTCACGCCCTGCTTTGCCCCCTCTCTGTGAGGAGGAGTATGGAGGAAAGAGACAGCTTTCCTCTGACTGCTGAGTAAAGCCACAATATTACAGTATTTTCACGATTATAAGCCACACCTGATTATAAGCCGCACTCCCGGTAGCCGGGCAGACCACGGGATTTGTCCATATATAAGCCGCACCTGAATATAAACCGCAACTATTTTTTTTTTAAAATGAGGATCCATGTGTAACAAAGTTAAAAATTAGTAACAGAAACGCTGCCAGCTGGGTTTGGTGTCAGGTGCAACAAGTTTTCACAGACCAGTGAAGCCTTTAAAGGCAGCCCCAGGCGCCCTCCCCGGCCGGCTCTCACTTCCGGGTTGGCATTTCACTGGGATTTGTCCATAGATAAGCTGCACCTGAATATAAGCCGCACTAGTGGGGTAGGCTGGATTCTTCAATGAAAAAGGTGCGGCTTATAATCGTGAAATTACTGTAAATATTGGTATGAAGACAAGGTTTAAAAAAAAAAAAAAGTTTTTTGACCAGTCAAAATTGTTATGTTCCCTGATCTTTCCCTGCCTCAAGCTCGTGGGCAATTGAAATTCCTTCACAGATTTTAAACCCAAGGAAATAAAATAATTTTTTCTTTAGAGATACAGCTCTTTGGTTTGTATTTCCTTTATTCTTTAAGTTACGATTTTGCTTATAGTGTATTCCTACAATTCCTTCAGTCTTATTTAATCTCTCATGTGTAATTTAGGAAAGTCGCTCACATGCAAATAATGTAACAAGTGCAAGACAAAACTTGACTTCTGCCATTATTGAAAGGCCTTGTCAGTCAAGAATTCTTGTAGGTTTTTTTTCTGAAAGAGCTGCACTACAACAACAATTTTGCAATTTTCAACAGGGAAAGATTTTTCTTTACAGAAGCAGCTGGGAAACCAGATGGAATGTCTGTGGTTATTTTTTTTCCCCCCTTCTTTCTTTAACTAAATTCTCTGCCATTAGAGTTGGTTCCTTTCCTTGGGAAAAAGATGTGGCTGTTATAGTCTCAGCATGAGATTTGAACACTTCCCATTCTTTTACAAATTCCTGGGTCAATGCTGAGTATTTTCACCTTTTGGAACAAATGCACACAGTGTTCCTTCCACATGATACCAGGTGGCCACAAAAGATGTGAGTAGGAAATAAATGTGAGTTAAATTCTGACTGTGGAATACTCCAAACTGACCTTCTTTTCTTAGAATGGACTCCGAGGAGAGGAGCATGTCCCAAGCGTTTAATTCAAATAAAATTTCTCTGTTCTAACATTTTGTGTCTTAGAAGATGTGAACAGACTTTTTCCACTTGGTTCCTTCAGCTCCCTAACAAAACAGAAGGAATTGCATTTCAACAGTATGCTCTCATCCAAATAGTTTCCACATTTTCCATCTTCAGAACTAGCACACCATTCTCAGTCTGAGCCTCAATTTAAAGTTTGTTTTTATTTTGATGGTACCACTTGAGTCCCTAAGCCTTTCATCTTCCCCCTTTGATATGCCAGTGACAATTTGGAAAACAAAAGTGTGCATATACACTTACCTGTCCTGGTGAAGCTAAATAGTACCAAAGTCTCAGCAGTGAGTATCTGTCTCAATTAGAGTTTCAGGTGTTTCTGGCTCCAATATTTCTAACTTGGATTTGCTGAATCACTCTTTTCAGTCTTAATGAGTCACATATGTAAACATGCTGTTTCCTGATAGGAGTGCCTCCACTGTCCTCCAGCCAACTAAGTCAAAATGAGCAAATCTTCCTTCAGAATTTAAAAATTTGCTAGCAGTGTAGAAAATGAGAAGCTACTGCTTAAATAATTTAAACTCTATTCTTCTATTAATACAGTTTTGCAAGAAAAGGAGATTTATGGTAGTCCTTCATTTAAGATGTTTTCCCTGTGGAACTTCTGTACAACCTGTGAGGATGTGATTTTGCTGATTTTGGTTCAGCTCATATAATTTGTTCTTCATAGCAGGGGATAGCTGTAGTTTTGAAGAAGTAGTATGAAAGACGATCCTCACTTCACATCTTGCAATGCTATTCAGCAGGGATCCTTTCAGAGGATATTCACTCTTCTTTGCCTGAGGCATCAATCTTAAAAGTAAATTAATAAACAAATATTTATTGTATCTCAATAATTATCATAACTTTAATTATCATTACCACACAATTCCTCATGTCCCCTTTCAAGCAACATTGTCACATTCTCTGGCCTTTCAACTGCTACCATTTTAAGTCTTATGTCAACCCTTTTAAGTTATTCCAAGACCTCCTCTTTTAGTAATGAGTTCTTTTCTGACATCATCATACACTGACACAAAATAGCTGCTGGTGCTGATGTGAATTCAGCTGTGATCATCAGCAGATGGAGCAGGTGTAGTCAGGTTAGTGGCTGATTTTTGTCTCCATGGGAAGAGCTTTGGAAAATGCCCCCCTCCTTTTTGTTGATCAGTTTTTGATTCCATCAAAAAGCTGCCATTTCTGGCTGATGAACCCAGTGAACTGGCACGTGCCAGCATGGCTATGCCAGGTTATTTGTAAATGTGTGGGTACCTGGGGTAAGCATTGCCTGCTGTCTGTGGAGATCCTACATTTCAGTAGGACAGTGCCACAGGTGGGACAAAACTGGAACTTTGGGAAAGTCTCCAGTGTTCTGCATTTCCGCACAGAAATGGATGTGAGGGGCAGTATGCTGGGGCTGCCCTACAGCTCCTGAGACACCCCAGGGATGTTTCCTGTTAGGCCCTTCCCTCAAGGAACCATTGCTTTTGACCATTAACTCCTTAGCAGAAAACAATGCTAAACCTCACTCCATGCCATCAAGGGCACCACCCTATCCAGAGGCAGAGCACGATGCTTTTTCTTGAACTTGACAGAACTGCATCAAAAACTGCTCATTCACTGTTACTTAATCTTGCAACCTTGCCCACTGAAGTCTGTATCCTCTCCCTTTCACCAAGGCCATCAATGTTTTAGCTGCCTGGAAATATGCCAGGCTGTGTTGGCTTTTTTAAATTTTTTTTTATATTTTGCTGTTGAGGGTGCAGATAGCAGGATATTTATTTACCTTGACTGGTTTAAGAGGGTGCAATATAGGACACAGGGCTTTCAGTTTTGCTGTTTCAAAGGCAGAGAGTGAAACAGCAGAGATGCTGTTCTGCTAGTCAAGGCAACTTACCAAATACCATCCGAAGATAAAAGGATCACTGACATATTTGAGCAAAACAATATGTCTTGGCATTGCTCCTTGCCCCTTGTTTAAGAGCCAGATGGTAAATGTTCCCTTGCCAGGGTTCTATGTAGAAGACAGGCGAGTTATTTTGCTAAGGAAATGGCAGGCATGTCAGAATCAATAGCCTTGGAAAGCTCACAGTACGTGCCTCCTCCTGACAGATCGAGGGAAGCCGAGGAGAGCGGTGAGCTGGAGCAAGGCACTCTCAGCAAGAGGTGAGTTTGTTCTGCCAGCAGGACCATTTCCTAATGACGTATTGCACGCTTCTGCCTTCTGTTTAGTGCTCCGAAGGAGCTGCTGGGAAGTTGATCACAGCACTTGAAATGTCTGCAGGCTCACATGGCAGAGGCAGTTTGGCATTGCCTGCACCTGGCTTTGGGGATGCACTGCAGCCTTTCGTGGGGGCTGCCGCTGCCTACGGAGCTGCCGGTTTGTTCCATTTATTTATGGAGGTGTAATGCTCAGACCTACAAAGAGGGATTCAGCCATACCTGTCTGAACTTGATGATTTTGACATGGGGTCAGCAGCTCAACTGCATGTCAGGAAAAAATGCCAAGGCCAGCCCAGCTTATAAGAACTTCCCTCTTGTGTTGTACAAAGGGAAACGCAGAAAGGGGGAATAAGTCAAAGTGTAGAGGCAGAGTTGACATTTACTATGGCCAGAGGACAACCACTACATTGGGAATTTTCTATGCTTTCCCCACTAATATAAACACGTGACAGATTTATGTTGGCTCCAATTTGAAATTCAACCAACTTCTTTAAAAGAAATTACAGAGTCCCATAAAGCAGAAGAATAATGGATGGAAATGGTTTACATGCTTGGAGGGAAACTGGAGAGTACTTAAATGTGATAAAGCATTGTAAAATGATTTACAGGATTGTTTTGGGGTGGGAACATTTTAATAATTTGCATTCTTATAGGATAATTAAACAGCTTACTGGACATGGTCTTTTCAGAGTGAATAGTCTGACTGCAGTCCTCTATTACTGAATTTAGAAATAAATTTAAACTCTGTTCTTGGCCATGAAGAACATTTTTAACTGCCTGCTTAAATATGGATGCAAATGAGGAGATATACTAGTTGCCAGGCTCTCAGCTGTCCTAGCAGGGTTAGAAGTAAAACAGTCTTGCAAACAGGAGTGTAGAACTAATTTTAAAGGATTTAACAACTCAAGAAACTAGACAGAGGTATTTAATTAAAGTCAGAGGAGATGAGAGGTAGCTAGATTAATCTTGGAGGCTGGATTAGTTGATGAATGGAACCCTATTGTCTGTTCTTACTTGATATTAATTTCTGGTACTGTACTCAATTTTTGTAGATTTAAGCCATGTATTTTAGAGAAATCTCACTGCTGGGGCTGGTTAAACACCTTTCATTTCACCTACTTTGTTTTTTCATATTCTGTTAATGGTTTATGATTGTCATCTAAGTTACAAGATAACCTTACCAGTCCTTTACCTTAGATGACACTTTTTTGCACAAAAGCCTTTTAAAAATAATTCACCAAATGGAGAATATCAAACACCAAATATAAAAGCATGTCGTAAAAAAAACCAACCCAAACCCCAACCATATTAAAAATTCAAATAAGAAATCTAAGAAACCAATCACACAAGTACTTAAAAGAGAATTCACTCACCTCAATGCCTCAATATTAAATGAATCATATAAAAGACCAGCTGGATTTAAAAATTTGTTTGGAATCTAAACAAATCCTCAGGAGCCCAGAGACAAGTCTCCTTGAAAACAAGCCCTGGAAGTATCAAATGTATTAATATTTCCTTTGGAGTCAGGAGTCATTGTATGCTCTTGACAGTGCGATTCCATTTTCAGGAAAAACATCTGCCTTTCTTTCTTTCAGAAGTGGTTGTATCTGTCTCTGATAGGCAACCATAGGTGTTATTTGACCACAGATTTCAAAAAAATACATAGTTGCAGTATGTTTGCTTATTTTGCAGGCTTCTTATCCATGATAAATATATTTCAGTTCTGGAACAGGATATGGACAACTGCAAAGATATTATTAAATTAAAGAACTCATTTAATTAATAAATATCTCAAGTCCAGAAATTATCAGGAAAAGGGCAAGATACAAAGAACTGGGAAAAAATCAGATCATAAGTTATGTGCCACCTAAAGAAGCAGAAATGCTGTAAGTTGGAACCATGACTATGACACAGAGATTGCAAACTAGTAATTCATATTAATTATTCTATCCTTGCCAAGGTCCTTCAACAAGTCTTTCTGAATATGCTCTGTTTTCTTATATAAAATAATAGTTTTATACTTTTTATTAGCATTTTCATTGCTTGCTAAGGACTTAACATCTGAGAATGTTTTTAATGGGATTTTTCCAGATGGTGGTCTAAATTTGTGCATCTTTATGTTCCATGTTGTCACAGTTAAGCAGAAGGCACATACAGGTTTATGAGAATGGTATGTTAATTTTTCACTATTGCTATTTATATTTCAAACACAGTTAAACATGCAAAGCTTATGCTGACATAGGTGTATGCACACTAATTATTGTAATCTCTCAAGGTCCAGTAGAGCTCATGTCATTTTGGAGTGGTATTTTCCATCCTTCTGTCATCTCTGGCCTTACCAGAGGGGTAAAGCTGCAAGTGAGTAGGTCAGGTTTTTGTTAAAACTAGCTACTCTTCAACATAATTGCATACACTGGAATATATTGCAAATTGACCTTCCCTTATATTTCTAAATGTATTGTTGGTGGCACAGCATGGTCAAGAATGCGATTATTTCTTAGACTCCATTTCCAAAGGAGTGAAATGCAATAAGTAGAAATAGGAATATTCTTCCTGCCATTTGTTCCTTTCTCTTTGCCACCTTTGCTTCATTAGCTTTGTGCTTATCAATGCCCAAGGAGGGTTTTGAAGCATAAACATGTTGAATTTAGGGGAACATTAATCGGGTGTTAAGATAAGTAATGGATTTTGTGTGGTAACTCCCACTCTGGCATTAGAGTGCAGTTGGAATGAACAGATTTTTCAGGGACAGAGAGAGCCTTAGGGATTCTCTGCTTCAGCAGCTCCCAAAGTTCCTGCCACTTTCCCAAACTATCTGATTCCAGTGGGCATGTGAAGCACCACTTAGCAAGACAGCCCACAGTGTGTGACTTCCATTTCATGCCTCAGGGTTTTACCATTAGGTGCACACTCAGAGCGCTCCGAGCGCTGCTTGACACCACTCGGGTGCTGATGGAGATGAGAGAGTCTGTTAAGGAAGATTTCATTTAAACTCTGTGCTCTTCAGTGAGAACATTACATGAGCTGCCTGATTGCAAGTGATAGGAAATGTGCTGTGCCTGCATTTATTTTATTTTGTTTTGTTTTGTTTTATTTTTGGTGCTAAAAGGGGTGTAGCCATTAGGACTGGAGTACTTCAGAGCAGTCTGAGCTACTGCTTTTCGACAGCTCCATGTGCTGTGAGAACAGTGCCTTCCTATAACAGTGTTGGAGTGTTTTTAATGGACAAGAATACATGACAAACAAGATTCAGTAACTGGCAAAAGGACTTTAGAGTAAATTATGGGAAAAGTAACTTCTTTCCTCAAAATACCTATTCTGTTTTACATGTGTTAGAGAGAAGCAGCAACATTCAAAGCAAAGGAGAGGTTAAAGGACAGTACTTTGAAATCCTAACTGGATTTGTGTTTCTGGACTCAGGTAACTATCCACGTAAAGAGCTTGTAATTTTAAAAGTAAATTTTTCAAAGTGCACTGTATCTGCCTAGTAGATGAAGTCAGTTCTCTTGTCTGCCTTTAAATCTCTTTGCTCCTATTTCTGGCACCAGAAATTATGCTAAATTGCCAGTGATGAAGTATGGCTGGCATAATTTTGCTTTTCACAAATGGATGATTCGGGTTCATTTTGTTCTGAGAATTGCCCTTCCTCAGCCATTGTGCTAAAGCTTGGAGAATGAGGTGATAAAAAGTGATATTAAACATATTTTAAAATCCTTAAGACTGAGGTGAGAGACTGCTGTGGAGACTGAGGTGTAAATGGATAGACTTGGACAGACTTAGCCGCAGCTTTGTACATATGTACTCAGAGAAAAGTTTTTTGCTTTACTAGTAAAAAACTACACTAGCAGAAGTCTACCTTCAGAAGAGGAAGCAAGAATTTTGCTAATTAAAGAACTGCCATAATCTTAAGGCTAAAGCTCAAGAGCTGCTGTCACTTCCCAGAATTATATATTAAACTTGAATATGAGACACAGAAATAAAAAATATTCTTCTGCCTTCACATTTTCTGGGTCTGAAGCAGTAAATCTCAGCTTGAATAGATTTGTTAAAGAGGAGAAAGGAAAAGATAGCAGTGTTCCTAGACAATGCTGGAATAAAAATTTTTCTTCTTTAATTGATATATTTAGCTGCAACATAACTTCTCTTGCAGTGTAAATCTATGTAACAACTGCTATCTCTTGTCTTGGAACTTATTCTGAATTCTATCTTTTTAGTGTGCTTTAGAGGCTATAAACCATTTTTCAGAGAATTTGAGCCTCTATATCCAGCAGAAACAAAATCAGCAATCAAGGCTGGGCTCCAATATATTAATGAATACTACAATTAACACTAGCAAACATTTCCCACTTTATTAATCCATCTGTGTAGTCCAGGATGTTCCGGGAAACAAGTACAGGAACTTCACAGGCTTAAAGATGGATACCAGAATATAGCTTACTAAATATTAATTAGTGTAGTAACAGTGCACTATTCACTTTCCTACATCAGGGCCTCATTTGGCATGGCCTTACACAGAGAGAGGGATGTGGGCTATGCATGATTCACTGCAGATTTTTATTTGCTCTGGCTATTCTCAAGGTGCCATTTGAATATTGTATGTACGCTAATCCCCTTTCAGTGTGTGTATTTTCTCTCTGCATCTGTCTGTCCTTAAGGTGTGATTTTTGAACAAATTTCCCCTCTCTGGTGTGTTTAAGAGCACAGAGGAGATGTTGTTGCTGCAATCTCACATGAGGTGATAGCTGCTATGAGATAATTTCTTAAGTATCTGTAATTCTTCATGTTAAATTGAGGCTCATTCACACCTAACAGAGCAGTCTTTTATAGCATAAAGCTGTTGAAAATTTCACTGTCTAAACCCATGCTAATGAGAATATCACTGGTCATAATAAAGTCTGTAATTCTAATTCTAGGCAGGTAATTCACAGGATTGTTTAAATATTCATTATGCATAAGCCTAAAATGTCAGTACATAGTCTTAAAATTCCACTACTTAGGCTTTCAAGGTCCTAATTAAAACAACCATATGATGATGTCTTCTCTTCCTATATTTAGCATATTCCTATGCTATGTTTGCTGTAAACTGTTTCAGGCTATAAGAAAGGTGAAAGGCTCTTGTTTTTTCCTGACAGCATTTTGTAAAACCTGTGTTGTTACTGAATGGAGAATATATAGCAGTGGCAACTTGCTTTTTTCCTTGGGCATGTTATGCATTTCCTTCAGTAATTTGTTATTGTTACTAACTTTTAAAGCCACCTTAAATTGGAAAAGAAGCACTGCACTTAACTTTTTCTTGAAAAAATATGAAAGAAGGAGGAGAAAACAAATATTTTCTTACTGTTAGCTGTGTATTCTCTCTTCATTGATGCAGAATGAGACTGGGGTGACAGAACCAGTACATACACATGAAACATCTTACCCCTGCTAGGCAAAGTTTAGGACTTTGTAGCATCACAAAGGACTGTCACTGTCCTGACAACAATTTGAAGATTTTCCTCTGGGATGACTGCATATAAAAATGAACTCAAAGCATTGTAGACTTCAAAAAGAGCCTCAGAGACTTAGTCTATGACAGAGCAAGTCCCATTTGGCAGTCACAAACAACATTTGTGGGATTTGAGAACCTGCCATGCCATCCTAAGGGAATAGTAAAGCTTCCAGGGAATGGTGAAGGAAAGAAGGCTAAGATAACATATGAAGGACAGCACTGCCATGCTAAAAATCTCTTTCAGAAAAGCAAGCAAAATTGCCTGAAAATCTTTTTTTTTTTTTTTTTTTTTTTTCCAACTATTTGAAAAGATTTGTCTTTTAATTACCTCAGACTTCATTATCTCAACTAGTCTGTCATGCAGGCAGCTCCCAAGTAAGTCTATATGGGGATGAATTAGTATAATCTGTAATAAACCACAGCCTATTTCTATGTAGTAAAAAAAAAGTGTATTTCTGGGCTTGGACCTGCAGATACTTTCATGGAGTAGTCAGATACATTTGGGTAATTTTTTTTGCATTTTAGGATGAGAGCTGAACTAGGATTTTGAACCATCTAAAAGCTGTTTAATGCCTATTGTCTCAAACCACCACTGCTCCTTGCTGAGTATCTCTGCTGGATTTGCACCCCTCCTGCACATACAGATTTGATCCTGAGATGAAAGAGAGCAGAGGGATACAATTTACTGTCGAATGTCTACAAGCAGTTACACTGTGGTAGAGTTGTCTGTGGCTATGCAGGTGATTTTCTGTGCCATGCATGGGTGTAATTCCCAACCCCTCCTGCTGCATTCCCTCTTGACTGTACTCATCACTTAATGGGGAGGCTCCCAGGTCTGTGGTCGGAGGTGACACCTACACTCCTGTGGTTTGGTTTTGTAGAGCATGGCACGCACTGGAGCACCTGTTTAATAAAATATCCACAACTTCAGACAACAGAAAAAAGTACAGTAATTTCACAATTATAAGCACCTGAATATAAGCCGCACATCCGGGTAGCCGGGTAGACCACAGGATTTGTCCATATATAAGCTGCACCCGAATATAAGCCACATTTTTTTTTTTTTAAGCGAGGATCCATGTGCGACAAAGTAACGAGTTAGTAACAGAATCACTCCAGCACGGGGTTTGGTGTCAGGTGCTCAAGTTGCAAACAGTTTTCATAGACCAGCGAAGCCTTTAAAGGCAGCCCCAGGTGCCCTCCCCGGCCGGCTCTCACTTCCGGGTTCGCATTTCGCTGGGATTTGTCCATAGATAAGCCGCACCTGATGATTAGCTGCACTACTGGGGTAGGCTGGATTCTTCAATGAAAAAGCTGCAGCTTATAATCGTGAAATTACTGTAATTTGTAGCTTAAAAAGGGAAATCCTGGAGCAAGCCAAGCATTAGGAATCTCACCCTATGGCTGCTGCAGTACACTGCAAGGTTCCATTAGGCAGCAGTGTTGATCCTGGTGCTGGAAGAGCTGTTAATGGAGTTGCTAAGAGCTGTTACAATCTGTTCACAATCATTCTTCCCATTTGAGAGACTAAATACAAATTTAGAGACCATCATGATGCTTCTGGGTTTTTCCCCTCACATTTATTTTGCTGTGAGTTCTTCATTGCTATGTCCAACAGTGAACTTTGACTCTGTTTATAATTTCAGTCATAAAAGAAATGTAAAATTGGTTTTTAATGAAAAATAATCATGAAACCCGAGAGAAGCACATAGCTAATAAAGTGATATTTTATACAGCTGATGATTAGCAAAAAAGCCAAGCCCAAACAGCTTGGGAGGGATTAAATTCCCACTCATCTCCATTGGGAAATCCATTTCTGAACCTGGAAAGTAACACTGATTTAATATTTTTGTGCTCTTCTACTTCATCACCCATTTTATTGTCCAGAGGATGACTTTGTTTTCTGTGCCTCGGCCTCAGCAGTCCCAGTGACTGTAGGTATGATTATGTCCTCCAAACCTGTCCATTATAAATATTATTGATAGAAATCCAGACACATGAAAGAACCTGTGCAATCAATAGAGCTAATTGCAGTAATGTAGGTCACTGATCAGAATATTCTCTGATTTTTTTGCCAAAACATTTATTCAGTTGTAAGAGTCAGCATATACTTCTACCATAATGATTTAGCCATCAGTGGGGTGGTGATCAGCAGTTACCCAGTCTGATTCCACTTCCAGTAAATAATGAAAAAAAGGACCAGATGTGAATCTTACACAAGAGGTCAGGACCACAGAATTTCCATATTTAGCTGTGGAGAAATCCATCATGCGTCACTTCAGTCAAGGAAAACCAAACATGAGTAATGAGGAGGGATAATTAGGAAGTCTGCAAAAGTCATCATAAATTCTACACCCATCAGTATTCCCAGAAGTCAGCATGGTCACGTAGACAAAATGTGCCTTTGAGAAGGTGAATTAGTCTCTGTATCAGTCGGTCACTTGTCCACCATGGGACATGGCTACTGAACATGAGAGAGATGGGTAATAATTGCATTCGTTGTTAATATAAAGATTTGTGTAAGTACAGTAATTTCACGCGTATTAAGGCGCACTGGAGTATAAGGTGCACTTCCGGGTTGCCGACAATTCCCTGTACTCTGTCCATATATAAGGCTCACCAGCATATAAGGTGCATTTTATTTTTGCAGCGAGGATCTGCTGCTGGCTCCCCCTGGCTCCGTGCCCCCCTGCTCCCCCCGCGCCACCGCTGGCCCCGTTCCTGCTGGCTTGCCCCATGTGGCTCTCCCTGCGCCTGCTGACTCTCGTGGCTCGCACTTCCAGGTTGGCAAATTTCCAAACTGTCTCCATATATAAGGCACATCCTAGTATAAGGCGCACGCCGGGTTCCGAGCGCAATTCCAGTCAAAAGGGTGCGCCTTATATGCGTGAAATTACTGTACATGTTTTAAGAAGAAGAAGTACATGTTTTAAGGATATTCCCCCATGCTGCCCACAGAGTTTTGCTTCACAGCATGCCCAGGGTTCCAGTTTTCTGAACAAGTTAAATCCCCCTAAAAATGGACTGAATCAATCCTGAAGTGATGTGAGCAACAGGGCATGAGCTGGAGTGTCTCTTCCTGGGTGAGACAAAAGAAACCCTATTTTCCCTCTGTGTTCTGAGGATGGCAGGTGGAGATATGTGTCTGAGTGACAGATAAGCACAAGCCTGGTTCTTCACCTGTCTTCTCTCTGAGTAAAAGAACTGCTTGACACTTTGTGATGGCTGATTTATTAACTGGGTTTGACCTGCGTTTATTGAGTTAGCACAAGCAAAATAACATCTGCCAGCTTCTGCCACTGTCAATGAAAGTTAATGTTTTAATGTGGGTACCTGAACCACAAACATCCTAAATCTTTCAATTTCAAGACTTGCTCATGCCTGAGAATTAAACTATTCCTTATTATACATGGATTGATTTGCCATTTTTACTTAAATATATTTATGCATAAATGTGGTACCTAGTTCTATTTATAGCATCTTTAAATATATATATATTTATATATATATATATATATATATATATATATATATATATATATGCAGCCTGGTACAGAATTGCAAAGCTGTTGATAGCAAGCAGTACAAATATTTACAATCCAAATGAACAGGAAAAATGTGCTGTTATGTTAACTTACCATTGGAAGCATGTCATGCATGGCTAAACAACTGAGCATTAAAAGCTGAGAAATGCTAAATTGTGCTGATTCAAAAAAAATGAAAAGGTCCCTAAAGGCCAAAGACTCAAACAGATTTATGCTATGAAAAATGCAATCTGTTTTCAGACCCTTGTACAACAGCAGCTTTAAACTGTTAATCAGTAAGACTTATATATATATTTAAAAATTTATAACAGCACCCTAAGTGTTTAAGCTGTGTTCAGCCATATGGAAACACAGTGTTTAGAGACATCAGTCACTTCACATATTCCACATGGGAGAAGGACAGATCAGAGAACACCAGCCAAACACAGGATCATGGGACAAGAGGGGAGGAGTGCATCACACGTGAATCTGAATCTACAGTTAGTTCTAGAAAAGGCACTGAACTGTGAGACAACTGTTCTGGACTTCATTCTCCTTTTCCTAGCAGCTTGATTAAGTTCTCTGATTTTCTTGAGTTTTCTTTCCTCCTAGTCCCTCTATATTTTGCAAAGAGGGTTTTTCCTGCAACAAAGCCTGTTTGACTCCAAGTGTGTGTGAATTTTTCCAAGCCAAAGTGAAACCAGATTCCCAGCAGGACTGTTGGTGCTACTGCATTTCTGTGTTACAGGAATTATCTTCTGCTGAAATACCACTGTCCTATAGCTCCCAGTACTAATGAAAACTGCAAATTGGTGTTTAGTGAGTACTATTTGCAATAAAAATGAAAAATTAGTTTAGTTTGGAGTACTGCTTAAAAACTAATTATTAATGTCACCCCACAGGGACACAGAAATGAAGAAAAGTTTTGGTAAATATTCCCAAATTAAGGTAGCATGTCTGAAAACCCCAGCTGGCAATAGGTAGCTGAGATTTTCATAGCTGTCCTGGATAAGAAGTACAAGTCCTCTCCATGTGTTTATTCTGCATTTCTAAACTGGTTTGCAAACCCTTACTCACTGTAGCAGAAAAGGGTGCATCATAAAAGACAATTAACTCTCTCTTCATATGTTTAGCAAATGAAGGTAAGTGGCAGCTGGGACCATTGCCTACTTCATAAGTTAAAATTATACAAATGTAGTCAGTAAGAGGTTTTGACCTCTTCAGCCAGAGTTGGGATTTTTTGGTCCTTTCCCTCAATAATAAAAATCTTCTTTTCAGAACCATGGAACAAACCTGAAATAAAGGATGTATTCTATTATAATTTCATGTATTGTAATATAGGAACATTTAAAACATCTTTCTTTTGGTTTGGCAGAGTTTACTAGAGATATAAAAAAAATAATGAAAAGCATTTACTTGAAGACCAATCTCCTTTCTGAGCTCTAGATAGGTTGGAATTTTTTGGTGTGTTTGACTGAAAAGAGAAATTGTCGTATTTAGGTATTGAGAAATCAAATCCAATTCTCGTTCTCTACTCCATAACAGATGATTAAAATATTGTTGCATACTACCACAATGCTCAGCTTCCATGCTACAAGGCCATTATTTTTCCTCTATTGCCAAATACCAAGAAGCTGTAGTTTTCTGTCTGAATGTAGCTGAGGCTTTCTGGCATCCAGTGTCCTGTTTTTTGTGTGATAAATCTACCATTTTTACAGAGAGGCTGAGTAAGGTTGCTATATCTTATTTCAAATGTTTAAATATTTTATTTAAACTCAAACCTACAAGGTAAAGAGGAAAAACTCAGGGATGGTGCAAGCTGAAGTGCTGCACAGTCAGAATGGAAAACAGTGAGGAAAACAGAGCTTAGAAAGGTTAAGGTCAGTAACACATTACACATGCTTTTCTCATGTAGCATAATGTTTCCTTTAAATAGAAAAAGCTAGGAGTATGCTTAAAGCAAATCCCTTGGGAAAATGCAGAGTTCAAGTCACAAGGAATGGGCAGTATCATGAACTGGTATTTCTTAATAAAACCTAAGGTGACTTTTATTTCATTATTCAATAAACAAAATGTCAGACCCAGGAATGTCTCCCCTGTTCTGACATCAGGAGCTGCAGGTGGCCACAGAGAAAAATCACAACTCATCTCTAAAACCACCTCTGCTTCTCTGAGTGAGCCACAGTGCCAATTCAGTGACAAAAAGTTCACACAAGGGCCCATACTTTTCAGAATATCTCCTTACAGAAAAATATATTTTCACTTTTGTTTGATTAATTTTTTCCCGTGTTGAAAAAATAGATGTTTTCTATTTCTGTGACATAAAACATTTAATTTGTGATGGGCTCCACATTTGGAAATATGTTGTATATTCCAGCAAGTGTCAGTGAACTCCAAATCTATTGCTGTTGTGTTTATGACTGTTAATGGGTTATGGTTTAATTAGCAATGACCTGTCATTGGCACAGTGTATAGGTGTGATGTGCCTGACTTTGCATGAAAAAGCACTGAGGGTACTGCTGCATAAAGTAATTTAAAGCTCCATACCTTGGTCGGGGTGGATGTGTTGTATTATCAAGTTGTCAGAACTGTTAGATGGTTTCATTTGTTTTCTTTGTGGTATCTGAAAGTCATGCCTGCATCTGCTGTTATGGCTTAGTTTCTGCATAGCTCTTTAATTTGCAGAGGTCTCATTGACAGCAAGAAAAATTAATACTGGAGCCAGTGGAATACATAATGCCTGCCTGCAAAATGGTGTCTCATCACATCTAAACAAAGTTGGGAAGGTGAGGGGAGGCATTAGAAATCCCCAGGATAACTGGATTGGAGAACGCAAATGTTCATGGTTAAAATAAGAGCAGTGTTACCCTCGGTGCTACAATAAGGTTTCACATAAACTTTGTGTTCAAACTGTGCTCGTAGGAGGAATTTGGATGTATTTAGGGCATTATGCATCTGAGGTCTGTTTGATTAAGATTTAAATGTGTATATGAGAACCTGATAAATGTGAGCCCCCTGTGACTGGAAGGAGTGAAGGACAGTTTAAAAATGAAAAAGGAAAATAGATAAATACTGAAATGAATAATGTAGTACCTTGAAGAAGCCAAGAAAGTGAGAAAAATGTATGAAATGTCTCTCAAAAGGGAATGGTGGTGTATTTCTTTCAAGGCAGGGAAAAACAGGGTTTGAAATTACAGCAGTTATATTCAGCAAAATTTTATTGGAATATTAAAATATTTGTCTGATACTAGATTTGGGTTGAACGAAGAGGTGTTTTCAACAAAGTCTTAAATAAAGATCTCCGCGACCTATTTGAATGGATGGGGAGAGAGTGTCACAGAGTAGGAAATTTGCCCATGACCCTGAAAAGGAAGGAGATAGCACAGAGAGTCCAGGTACCATCGCTTGCCTTGGCTTTTGCTTTTCAAAGAGCACATCCCTGCTTGCTAGTGATCCTGAAGTTCTAGTTTTACTTTCTTCTGAGGCATATAGTGATGGCTTCTGTTGACAGCATGCTAGAATGATTGGATTAAGATGAACCACTATATTTATTCTCATTGTCCATTGAATAAATATTTCCCAAGCCTGCCCAAGGTATTGCTCCATCTGGTTCCACCTGGCATTTTGAAACACGTTTCATTTAGTGTGTTTAGTACAGATTTACAAACATAAAGCCAAAAGCGGAAGTGAGATTAAACAGGTACATAATTCATACCTCTTTCTACCATGTAGGCTGTACCCTTCGGCTCAGAATTGATTTCAGTGTGGAGAATCTGAACTGTGCTCTATGTGTGACAGCATGTTGGGAACCCCAAAAATTGCTTGAAAATGTGCACATGTCAAAACAATCTGGGAGTTACCTAAGAAGATCGAATAAACACTGATATCATGGGTTATTTTAAATTTTGTGCTTGTTTGCTTATTTATTTAAACAAACAATGTAACCCATTGTATGCAAGTCAGTTTTCCTCAAAGCCTTCATTCAGGAATAATATATTTCTGAAAAAAACCCAAGAATTAGAACGATTTAATGATTTCATGGCTCTCCCACTTGGCTTATTTGCTCATAGAAAATAAAAATTAAAAATAATTTGCTTCTGAATTCCAAGACTTTTAACTGGACTCCATGGCCCATCTCCCTCTAGTACTAAATTACAACTGCATATATATAGCAAAATCATTTATCAGTGTTTGCATAGCACTTCTCATTCAGAAGGATCCAGAAGTACTCAATAACCTTGAAAAATTATAATACAACCTACACCAGGGCATACTTTCCCCATCATTGAAATGCAGGCAGGACACTGCTCTTGACAGAACAATCTTGTGCTCTGATATGGTGCATCCTGCATTCCTGTGTTATTGTGGGCTGCTCTGGGGAGGGCATGAACAGAATGGCAAATGAGGCATTGTACCTTGTATGTTAGTTTTTATTTGGGGTTGTTAAATATAGATATTGCAAAGCCATTTCTGTCATAAGTTTTCTATACTGTAATAATTTCCTCTGCTTGACTGGAATATTAAGTGTTTGGCTGGAAGTATTGTAGGTCATTTGCAGTGGCTGTTTAGTTAGATACAGACCTGACCTTCATCTGGTTAATTCCCTCCTTCAGCCACAAGCAAACACTTGTGGAAATTAATGAGAATTGTCTGTCACCTTTCTCTGAAGTAATAAAGAGTTGGTTTATAAAGTGAAATTGTTTATAAGTTGCATTTGGTGGCTTTAGACAAACCATATTCTAATTTTAGTGATTCCTAGAATTAGGAGTTCAGTGTGAACTTCAAATATTGTTATTAATATGTGAGTGGGCCAATGAGACAGTGAATGTTGTGATAGCTCCTGAGCAGATTCAGTGTGGGAGTTTGTCCATTGTTCTCAGAAGGTAATAATCCAAATAAGTTGGACACTGAACTAAATATTTATCTAGGTTGCATTCAGATAATTTTTTGATGCTTATGATGCATTTATTTTTGTTTATCATTTCCTTCTCCTGTGTTTCCATAATCTCTGCGCAGTTGAAGAGTTAACTTCTCCTATGCTCACTCCAAGGAAAAGTAATGCAGGAGAAACAAGACAGGCATCAATGACAGACAGTGTCAACTCCTTCTTTCAGACATCAATCATCTCTTCCAAGCACCTCAGAGTCAGCAGGCTTTGGATGAGCAGTAGCTCTTCATTATTTTCTTCACTTTCTGTGGAGTTCCCCCTGGTTAAACAAGTCCAAGCAGAAATAACAGAGTCCAAATGGACATTTGCACCCTTCCTGAGGGCTTGACCTCCTTGGCAGCAACCTCTTTGGTAAGCTGGGCCCTGAGGGTTTATACATGGCAATACACAAATGTAGAAATGAATGCAAACTGTGTCTGTGCTCTGAGGCACTTTGCAATTACCTGAGGGCTACACGACCACGGGAACCATATTCTACTGCAATTGCTCCCTGTGGGAGTTTCTCAGAAAGGTGCTGTGTGTTTGAAATTCTCAGCATGTCCAGGTTTCACCAAGGTGTCGGAGGCTTCATTTAGGGAAAGGCATTTCAGAATTCAGTTTTATGTATCTCATTAATGGTGTTAGAAATGCCTTTGGACCATGCCTTGGAAGAGGTATGGGACTCACAGTTTTTTATTTTGTTCTTTGCTTTGCTGGATCACCCTGCCTGACCCTGGGAAGTCTCCAGAGCTCTCTGGGTTGGATTTATCCCACCTTACTTTTGATATTTAATGAGACACAAAGTAGCCATGCTTCTGTCAAAGGCTTCCTGAATAGTTAATGGACAGATGTGTGGCATTTCTAATAGCTGTACATAGCTCTTCCCCTTGAATGAAGAAAAAGCTTCCAGCTCCTGTTCTCTCAGCTAAGGTGTTTCGGTTAGTTTGTCTATATTTGTGTGGGATGAAACCACTGAATTCTTTGCTTTTGCTCCTAGCTATAAAATGAAGAGTGCTTGCTTTTTCTCCTCTTTTCTCATCCTAGTTATTCTCTCAGACAAGTATTGTCTGCAGCAATACAGGTCTATTCAAATGCAGCCTTGATTTCCATTTTCTAAATTCAGCAGTCGGCCCTTTCGCTGCTGTAATAATACAAATAATAACAGAAGCTCTCTCTGCTTCTGCTTGCATCAGTCAGATTTCATTTCCCCTGCCAAACTAAGGGGCAATCTAATTTGCATTAACACAGGGGCAGCTGTTAATGATTTTGGAATTAAATGTAACACCTTATTTCCAGATTAAAGTTAATGTATACCCCTGGCAGGACTCTGAGTGATAGGAATCTATCCAGGAGGATGATTGGCATGTGCATTACATGGAAATAGTCCTGTTCTGTGGGTGTTGCTTCCCTCCCTGTTAAGCAGTCTTCAGCCACTGTTCAAACTAAGCCTCTATTGCTGCAGCATTTTAATTCTTGTGACTGGGTGCTGAGTGTTGAGGGCTTTCAGGAGTTCTTAAGAGTATATTGCCCACCTGTATATGATTTGCTCTTAATGGAAATACATCAAATGAGTGAAGCAGGCTGAGTTCAGAAGTACACATACGCCCCATTCTAGCTGGAGTTAGTGTTTTCTTTTCCACAGTTCTATTTATGTGATTTCCTGATTTTTTTTTTTATTAAATCAATTTTATTAGATTTTGCTTTATCAATTTAGGTACAGGAGTCTCCACAACTTGCCCATACTCTTATCACACCTGAAAGCTCAAAAACCCAATAAAAATTTTCTGGTAACACAACAAAACATTTCCTTTCAAATGTCACCTTCCCTCAGCAAATTGATCCAAAATATGTGATTCTAAATGTTTTGTTATTGCCACCTTGTACTGTTTTTTTCTCCCAATTTTTACAAGGAGACTGTAATGCCATGGCTCTCTGAGGATGCAGAATGCAGAAAATGACCATGGTACCTGCAGTGTTTGTCTTCAGACAAGGCTGACATCAAGACAGTGTTGTCAGGAATAAATACTAGAGTGACATTTTTGTAGACTGAGCCAAAAAGATTCTCTTATTTTAAGACAAAGGAGAATGACAGCTACTGCTCTCAGAAGAAAAGCTTAATCAAAGCTCAATTCCCTCTTATAATTAAGTCTTCAAAATTGATACATGACACATTCAAGCATGGCATTTTTAATTTAATTAATTTTCTAAGGACTAAAAACTAACTCTGATTAAAAAGTACAGTATGCCAAACAAAACTTCCAGAATCATACCAAGAATTCTCTGCCTGTGATGGCGCAAAGGCCAAGCAGACCCTGGGAGTTACAGCAGATCTACAGCAGGAACAAAATGCATCCTTAGGGATGCCAGGCTGGCTCCTCTCCTGCATTTCCTCGAGAGCTGGGACACAGGGCTGAAGGTTACACAGAGCAGGACAGGAATGAGACCTTGAATTGTTGCATCATCTTTAATTATGGCTATTTGAAAAGAGGTTCCCACTATTGTTTTATTGTTTCGTCCTCTGTAAGGCAGAATGGATCTCAGTGAAAATAGTTCCCAGGGATGAATTTTGTTAACTCCTATATTTCTGATGCTTGCTGCCTTTGTCCTTAGCATCCATTTAAACAACAAATTGATTACCAAGTAAAAGAAAATCAAAGGTATAAATTGTATGACACAAGTCATATGTTCACATGCACTGTTCAGCAGGTTGATGTCTGGGTGTTTCTCTCCAGAAGTTCTCCAGCTGCTCTCAAGGACTTTCCATCCTGTCCCACAGGTTGGTTGGTTTTTTGATGCTTGTCATCTCATGAAGTACAAAGAGAAGAGTGGTGGAGAGAGTGCATTAAAGCAGTCTGTGATTTTGCATTTCTTCTGATGAGCTTTATGAAATTCAATCCTTGTAAGACAATCGGCTAGTCTTTTGTACTGGAGAATGCTGTATGAGGTCACATTGAAACTATTTATATCAGAAGAAGTCATTTGGAAGCACCTTTATCTCATTTATCCTCAGTTTAATAATCTTGTGCCTCTTCAGCAGGTATCCCCATGTGGTAATTCCCAAAACAGGAAAGGATCAGATGTTGGTGCTGCTGCACTGAATTCAACAGAGCTACTGCAGGCTTGTCATGAAGTGTGGGGACAAACTGCTGGGGGTCATATTGTTACCAGTTCTCTTTGTGTCATCATTATCAAATGCATTATTTAATGAAGAAATTTGAGAGAACAATCAGCAGCTGGGTGAGTGAATTCCTTTGCCCTAGATTCTGGAAAATTTCAAATATAGTTGTGTTTTTTTTAATGAATGCTTGCAATATGTGGTGTTTCCTTGAACTGTAAGTTGGTTTTTCTTATATTTTTTTTAGATTTAGAGTTTTTGATTCACATACTGATGCAATATTTATATATGTTTTCATTACACATTTCAGGAAAGGAATGTACTGTGCCTAGAGCTCACTAAGAATAATCTTTGAATGATTCTTTGATGAACAGATATTAAGTGCATATTCTCAGTGGAATTTCTTCAGGAGTGTCTCTGGTATATCCTACACACTTATTTGAAAAGTTTCAGTTTAAGAGCTAGACTGTGCAGGTGGGTGACAGTGCTGAAATCAACTAGAACCCTTTCCCAAGGTTTTCTCTATGTTGATCCTTGCAGGTGGAGGTATAGTTTGTTCTTAAATAAAAGGTAAACAAGAACATTTGGTTCTCAATTTATTGGAAAGAACTGAAGAATTAGAAATCCAGCATGAGGCATGAGTTGTTCTTTAAAAGCTCACATACCTTTGAACACTTGTCTCACTTTTTTGATACTTGTACTTTCATTTCTCGAGTTACAGACAATTGAGCATTTCTGCCAGCTTCCTTCAGAAGAGGTAATTTGTGTTTTGGTGCTACACCCTCTGAACAGCAGCAGGTTCTGTTAAATTGCTGGAAAAATATCTTTTCACTAAGTGATATTTTCCAGTTCTAGTTCTCCCTTTTGATTTAAGCTTTGCTTCATATTTTCAGGATATTTGTGTTGTGATAGCTCCTGAGTAAATCTGTGTATATTTGTGTTCTTGGAAACATGAGAATCAGTTACAGATAATAATCAGAGGAGAAAGTTTTGCAGAAAGGAATAAATCAACTCTGTCTTAAATAATATATGCATGTGACTGTCCTCAGATTGAGGACAAATGGAAATTTTATGGTTGCAATGTACAACCCCATGTGCACTGGCCTGATTCCTTGGAAGTTGGTGTAAACTTGTCTAAGTTTGAAAGACAGGTGTCTGCTAAGAAAGACAGGACCCTCTCTTAGAAATGGAGAATGTAAATCCCCTCCCTCCAAATTATAATTTTGAAATGAAGAGGCTCTCAGGAAAAGATATGGGAATTGGGAATAACAGTTCTTTACTAGGAAAATTAAAATAGAAATGCAATATTACAAAGAACAAACTTAAAACACTGACACAGTCAGAATACAACCTGACACCTGTCAGTCAGGGTGTTGGTAGCAGTCCCATTAAATGGTGGCTGCATCCTCCTGCAGTGACAGATGTGGTTCAGTTGGAGCAGTGCTCCTGGACAAGGTGCAGTTTCCTTCTGAAGGTGCAGTGATGCTGTGGAAAGGTCTGGTTTTCCTCTGGAATCCAGTGGAAAAAGGCTGCCCTGACATTCCAAACCTCAGTTTTTATCTAGATAGGAAACGCTTGGCTCCTCTCCCTGGGTGGAGCATCTCCTAATGGCATGATGTAATTTTATCAGTCATGCAGTGGGACTCAGTGGCTCATTAACAGAAGATATCTCCCTGGAGGAAGGATGTGGTAAACATAAAGATGACTGCCCCACCTGGTTTTAATGGATGGTGATAGAATATATACCTTTGGTCACATCCTGTACTGCAACGTAAGACAAAACTGCTGGGCAGAATTAGACATTTTTGTCATTGCCAGCAAGAACGTTGGGTTGTGCTTGAAGGTTCTGCTGCTTCTAGTGAGTGAGAAGAGCTGCACCTACTCTGTGATCAGTCCTTCATAAGAAGTTAGCTTCTGAACTGCTTCACTTGAGGTGCTACTGTCAGTTGTTACAGTCCTGCTGATTTTTATGACAGGGTACCTCTCATTTCTATGTAGGTACCTCTTCTTAATCAGTTAACTCTTTTAATTGTAAATATCTTAGGATATATTATTTATAGTATTTTTGAGGTTTCTGAGACCATTTTTTTTTTTTAATCAGAGGAGAAGGCTTGTAATTATTTGATATTTAAAACTGAATGCTAGCTTGAATGCTGAGTAGCTCATAAGCTCTGTTGATGTTACTGAGAAACACAACTGGAGCAATGCTTAGATACTGAATCCCTGGTGCTTAACCTGGTCTGTGTTTTAAGATCTGTGGTGTCACAAAACAATCACTAGCAGATTTGCTTTCTTTTGTCACACCTGGGCCTGAGACCCTTTACTCACAGCACAGGGAGACTGGCAGGTAATGTGTGTTGTATAATTTGTTTTTCTAATTTTTGAAGAGTTACCAATATTGTTGAAAGTTGCAATATTGAATAGAGGTTACCCCACCCCATCTCACCTGACATCTCTGCAAAGGGATATCTTTTGTTTTCCATCCTGAAGTAATTGTGATTCTTGCTGACAGGATGCATTCTCTTCCCTCCAGCACAGCAGCTCTGGCCCTGATCAGTTCATGGCAGCATAGACCTTGTAGGCTCTCCTGCTGAATGGCTGGGAATGCTCCATGGAGCAAAAAACAAATCCACTCTGGATCTAATATCCATACTGCCAGCACAGAGCAGCATTAAAATGTTTTTTAATCATTCTGAGCTCATAATAAAGATGTGGCATAAATGCAGAATGCATTTAAATGCCATTTCCTCTCAGTAATAGCAGTTTCATTACATGACACATGTATCCCTCATAATTTGGTTCAGACCTACACAAAAAAGGTCTTTTGTAGAGGTCCAGAGGAATTATCTCCAAAGGGCTTTAATTTGGAAACCACTTGAAAGCAACGAAGAAATAAATTATTTTATAAATATACTTTTGAAATATGGCAACTTTAAATAAGTGAAAAAATTACACTAGGACAATTAATAGAAGTTAAAATGAGGTATGCCAACATGAAAGTAAAGCTCCATTAAAGAGAACATAAAATATTAGCTATTTGCTGGGATTTGCTATGACAAAATGTATTTGGACAACAAAGATCATGAATGGCTTCTGGCATTTATAGAAATTACAATGAATGAATCAGCTGCTAATCCAGAGCTTGAGGCACTCTGGTTGTACAGATGACATTTTGAATAACTGACAGTCATGTTTAAACCACATGGACTGCAGTGAATTTCCTGTGGAACCTTTTGCCAAATATTTTGCTCACCTTGCAGTAATTCACTGTCATTTCAAATATATCTCCCTTTCACTGGGTCCCAGACAACCAAAACATTGATAAAACACCTCTAAATTATTACTTCTAAGCATTTCTGATGACTGTGAGAGTCTGAAATAAAAGCTTCTGAAACTATATTTATGTGCTCCACTGAGTTCTAATAATGCTGGGCAGCTCTGCTTTTTTAAATGTGTCACTACAGCTATTTGAAAGACTATTGCACTTGAAGATGTAGGAGGTCAAGAGAGGAGAAGATGAAATCATTCTATAACAGAAATATCAATTGAAATAATAGACTTTTTTGGGGAAGTTTATATAAGTGCCAGTTTAACAGTAGCTGCCCTTTCAGTTCATCTCAGTTATGACCTGCTAAATAAAAATGCTGCCTGTGTAGTCTAGAGATGATTTAATTTCTTCCAGTGGGAGTTGGGGATAAGTTTATTTTTTTTTTTTTAAGAGGAACCTACATAGATCAAGTTCAAATCTCATGGACAAAAATTTTCATTTGAAATTTCCAAGTTTCTGGCAAATAAATTGAAATAATTCTTTATGATTTATTTAGGAAAAAATAAAGACAGAAATAATATCTTTATTATTAATTACAAATATTCTTCAGAAAGAATTTTTGTGTAGAAATTATTTCTGCCATTAAAAGAACAAATTGAGGGCCAGTAAATTTGTGAAGTTTTAATTCTGACATTTACTGTATATCTTAGAAAGTGGATCATAAGATTTCATCGTGAGATGAGATATTAATTCATGGGTTTGCCTTTGTACATGTTAATTGAAATGATGATCAGAGTGAATTTAGTGGGAAAACTGCCAAGGAAAGCAAGACCTCACCCTGCATTTTGTCCAGGGATCAAGAAGCCTCTGCTGGGACTGAGCAGATATGGATCTTGTGGTGATTTTGATCATTGCTAAAATATCTCTATGGAAGTTTTCTTGCTGTCTGATGAGCTCAGATAATTACATTTTCTGTGAAAATAATATTGTGGTTAATTATTAATAATGTTGCACAGTGGTAATATCTCTTTCATACATGTTTTATTAATAGTTTTGCAATTGTCCTTCACTAAACCCATTTTTAAAAAGTTTTTGAATCACAAATAGAAAGTTAAAATAATAAAAAGATTTGCTTGAAATGGTTAGGGTTATATAACAGGTTTTCGATCCTTAGAACTTCTGAAACTGTTCAGTGAGAGAACTTTGAAGTACACTTGAAATAGGTTTTAAATTAAACGTCTCTAAGTCAAAATGAGGTCAGTTGTGTGCTTATTGAACAGCACTTGTATGGATAAAAGACTAAGAAATCAAGGAAAATGCACTCTCTCTTTTGTAAATAATGAATTCTTTCGTAACCCTTAAATTACTATGTCTCCATTTTTTATATCTGAAATACTGCATTTGTTTACATTGGCAAAGTAAATGTAATTTAATCAGACTCTAAAAATTACATGAAATGTGGGCTATTTATTAATTTTTACTTTTACTTGAACAATCTAAATATTTTGTCTAGTTTTAGATTAAGCATATTTTGCTTCCTTATCAGTTTCATTTTGTACAAATGCAGATTAAATTTTAAAGTTCTGTATTCCCTGCATAGACTTCAGAACAGACTTTTCTTTTACACTTTCAGTGCTCAGAAAGGCCCATTCCCCATGTATAAAAAAGCTGCCAGGCTTTTGTGGGTCTGACTTGGCTAAGTATTACATCAAACAGCAGAGCAAATAAGCAATGGCAAAGCACCGTCTGTGAATTCTCTCTCAGCTGGCTGGGCAGGAACTTTTCATTTCATCCATCATTCAAAACTTGCTGTAGTGATTCCACCCAGGAGGTTTGAAACAGTTAATGGGAAAGAAAAACTTCCTTTGGGGTTGGGATAGTTTTTCCCCTCTTCTTTTGTCTGTGCAGAGTAACAGAGCTTAGTTTGGTGTGTGACTCTTTCTAGAAAATACTGAATTTGCTGGAAATCAGAGGCATTGTGCAGGGTGCAATATTAAACCACTGGTTCTTCCCTGCATTCTGCTGTATCCTGCAACTTGCTGGACCACAGCACTTTGTATCTCAGCTTTACTGAAAATTTCATTTGGCAGTTTACAGACTGTGCTTTAATACTGATAATGTAAATAAGTTATGAACAAGCAGCTGGATATCTGTCTTACTACAGAAAGGATATACAGCATTAGAAATTCCAGGGAACATGATAGAGTTCTTAAAACCCATATCTATGACAATAGTGGGTGCTGTAGGGAGTAAAGCAGGATTTTGCTGGATGTAGGGAAATATTAAGTTCCTTATAGTTAAAAATTTCAAGTCAGTGATTCAGAATTTGACCTAAATCACACCCTCAAAAAACTATAATTATTTCACTGAAGCTAATGGGATTTTCTGGAATTAAAGTATTGCAAATAAATTCAGTATTTCTAGGTAAGTAGTTACTTGGAGCCATCTTCTTCTTAAAATTAAAAAAAAGAAAAAAATCTGAATCTCAATTTTGTATAGCAGTGCTAGCTTTTTTCTTTCCAAAGTCAGGAGTAAAGTGGCACTAACTTTATATTTCAGGACTGGACAGTAAAGCAGGCACATATGCTTCACTATCAAAGCTACCTATTCTGCAGGACAACAATCATCTTTATGGCTCTATTGTTCTGTCATTTTTTAATGTCTGTATCTGCTCATCTCTTAAAAAAAAAAAAAAAGAAATAATTTACACCTTTTAAGATGCACTTTGTTAAACCCTGTCTTAGTGTACAGATTTGTGAGGATTACCTGTATGGAACACAGGAAAAACCAGGCATAGGGTGCTCTGTGTTTGTATGCTGTGGAAATTCACCAGAATTTAAAAAAAAAAAAAAAAATGGTCATAGAATTTATGAATTTATTTTGGCAACTTATTTTACAGCAGTTAATTATTTATATAAATGAGGCAGAATTATTGTGAAAAATCCAATAAAAAGTTCAATTAAAAACCTAAATTATAAGTTTAATCAGAATCTTCAGCAGCATAAAACCTGATTTGCATATAGTCTCACTGAAAAATGCTTTCTGTAAGATGAATATTGCACTTTTGTGCAGTCTCAGCTCTATTAGTTATTTCTGCTGCATAAATGATCATATATCATTTTATCGATGGCAATTTTCTCTGCAGCTGCAGTTCCTGTAAAAAAGAAATCAGTAGCTCTCCACCTTTACACTGAGAATTCAGAAGGTTCCTCTTTTTTGTGTATGACCAGTATGTGAATCAACACAAATTAGAAAATCCAGAGTGTTCCATGGGAAAACAGTCCCTATCCATCCATTTCCTGTTTAGTTATACTGAATTGTTTGCCTGCCATCATAAAAATCACATTACTGCAGTAATAGCAAGTTTCAGAAAAGCTTTCTCATTATGAGTAAAAGCACATAAATCTCAAAGTATCAACCATAACAGAGACCAGGTGGAAAGGTTGGTGTGCTCAGGGTCACAAGGAGACCTCGGGGGAGCTGATGCCATTGAGTGTGGAGGGAAACTGCCCTCGAAAAGTCCACCTCACTTGATAATCCTTTGTTTAGAAAGAAACAAGGTCATGCAAGAGAGAATTTAAACCTCAGATAGTGGAATGGCACGGGCTAAACTCTACCAGAAAACTGTTTTTAGCATCACAGAATAGTCAGAACAGGAAGTGAATACAACCTGCTCCTCTGGTAGCATTTATTCTGCAGTCAGGTACTCAGATTTTGATGTGCTTTTGTTTTTTGGTTCTTTTTCATCTTCCTTCACATGCAGTATCCTCAGGGTTAATGCTTAGATCTCAGGTATGTAAATGTATATTTATTGAGACTGAGAATAGTGAGCCAGTGGAGACCTTGTTCCACAGATCCTGCACATGACTCTTTGGTTATACTGGTGATAGGAAAGTGATCTATTTAAGTAAAGTATTTGACTAACAATGATTTGTGAACAAAATAAGCATAATGCAGTGAGTGAAAAGCACATCTGTATATTCATACTTATTTGAGAGGTTTCTTACTTCAGGATGAAATATTACTCGACAGTGGTTGTGGTTTTCCATAGAAGAACTGCCTGCATTCACTCTCCAAGGAGGAATCACCAAGGAACAGTGATCACTGCCACCTCCATTTTTTTGTGCAGCCCTATGTTCCATCACTCAAATAACTCCACAGCTCCCATAGATAAGCTGCTGGGGAGGCAAGGGAGCATCTCTCTCATCTCTTTTCATCTGGCAGCAATGCAGCAGGCTTGGTTGATCAACGTCTGTAATGAGGGCTGTAAGAGAGCACAGATATTTGGATCAAAGGGTAATCTCTCTCTTTTATGTAACTGCAGAGCCTCACATATCACTAGATTATTCTCTGCACTTGCTGTAAATAATTCTCCCCATCAGAGCTAAGCACTTTGCAACCATTGCCTTTAAATTATAAGATGATCTACACCACCTCCACCTCTGTGCAGTTCTCTGACCTAAGGTTGCTTATTTTCACTCAGCTCCAGCTGCAGATTTATGATCACAGGATTACATTTTCTCTCAAGGGGACATTTTTCTTATCAAACAGAATTTATTTTTTATTCAACATTTCATCATCACCTATTTTTATTACTATACTTTGGAAAGTGTGGTGAAAATATGAACTTATCAGTTTATTCAATGAATAGCTTAGAGCTATAGCATGGGTGGGAGCAGATGTAGATTCCTCTGGAGGGGTCTCAAAGAGAGCCATCCTGTCCAAGTTGTCTGTGTGCTCAGTTGCCTCTTTATGTGACCTCTGACATGTAAGGGGGAGAATGGACACTCAGCCCCAAAATCTTTCTTTACAGCTGTACCTCTAAAGACACCTGAATGCTGTGATACAGAATGTATAGACATCCAACACCTTGGTATGAAAAGAAGTACTCAAGGTTGTGCATTACCCTGTGATCCTGACTTAGAGCCTACCCTGTGGCTGTACAGCTGTGGGAGCTGAAATGGGCACAGTGCTGTAGCTTTCCACCATTCTGATGTTACCCCACAATGACACATAGAGAAATGCACATGGCAAAGGAGTCTAAGAAAGGAGGATTTCTGAGGGCCCATGGAGTGCTTTAAGAAAATCTGGAACTCTATTTTAGCCTACTCACAATGCAGTATTGCAATCCTTTAGGAAAAAAATTAACTCCATTAGAAAAATCAAGTGCAAACTATGGCCAGTGCCATGGAACAGAAATTACCTTATCTGTCTGAAAACTGAGACATAGCAGGGCTCCTGAACTACAGTGCCTATTCCAGGTTCAGCATGTCTCGGGGTGAATAAGGTACTTTTCATAGCTGAACTTTCACTTTGCTCATTCCATAGGAGCAGATTCCCAGGAGAGGACATTTTACAAAGTGCCTTTCCATGGGAGTGTTGGAGGGGGAATGACCACAGCAGCAGCGAGTTGTGTTCCTGCTTTTTCTTTGGTTCTATTCTGTTTGGTTCTATTCTGTTTCACATTTCACACACGTGGTATCACTTACCCCGAGCCTTGGCCTCTGCCCTGCCCCTGGACACCAGGCCAATTTTCAGCCAGGTTCATTGCAATCGTCACCTGCCACACTGAGTTTTCTCCAAATACACCTTTGTGTCAGGTTTTGCTGCTCAGTTTCAGGTGTCATCACCCTCTTGTGCTAGGCACTGTGATAATGAGACAGGTAAAGGGCAGAGCAGAAATTCAAAGGGTAATGGAAGGAGTGAAATATGGAGCATACACCTCACAAAAGGAGTAAAGCAGTCGCTGTTGTTATAGACAGAATACACTGACAGGCCAAATAGAGGTGAACCTCTTAATGCTTCAGCTCTAGTGGAGCTGAGTGATCATGATTGCTAGTGGTCTCTTAATTCACCTCTTACTGAAAACAAGAACTCGGCGCTCCTGCTTGTGTCTATTCACACAAGAGTCAGTGTGCGTGGAGAAGAGAACTCTGCAAAATTCATACCCAGAAAGGGTAAAGAGTAATTTTTGCAATAATCTGGGAGACAGAATACAGCAGGGAAAAATTTGTCGCAAAGATACTGAGGCAAAAATATTTGTGACAAAATTTCAAATGAGCAGTAATTCAGAAGCATAAAGAATTGCAAACTCTTTCAACTAAAACCAAGGAAACATTTGATGAGTTGCAGAGAAAGCTAGAATTTGTTCAGTGAGCAGAGGTTTAGCTGAAGTGAAACTAGAGAAGCTCTTCTCATAGACTTGCTTAGGGTGTGCAAGAAATGAACCTTAGACCTTACTCCATAATGCGCTACTTATCACAGGATAAGTAACAAAGGGAGGGACAAAAAGTGCATAAAGAGGAACATAATGCTTACTTTGGACATCTCATTGGGTGTTTTAAATCCCACTTCATGGATAGAACATGAATGTTTTAACTGAGGTTCATGGAATCCTAAATTATTATATCTCAAGTAGACTAACAAATACCAAGCACACAAATAAAGAAATGTATCTGGTTAAAACCCAAAAGATCTGGAAAGACAGATCAGAAGTAGCTTTTGATGTTAAGTAAAGTTGACAACATGCATTTACAGAGTTCAAGTGGCAAATGAAAAACATCTATAGTGAAGCAAAAGGAAGAGACCCATCTTTCATATATAATTGAAATACCTGAAGGTGCAATGCTCAGACAAGAGGAAATAAAATGCCAAATGTAAGGGATATTACTCGTGGCTTTATACCACCAGATAAAAACTAATATGAGCAGGAGGGAAAACTAAGTCATGAACAAATTTAGATGAATATTTCCACAAGTATAAGTGATGCTGAATTTTGCTGATGCCATAATAAGTTTTTTCTTCCTTTCATTTGACATATTGTTGATTGTGACTGTGCCACAATGTGTGTCTGTTAAGCTTTGAGCTGGGAGAACATTTTTAGCCACATGCAGTGGCAGATAGGCTTCACATCTTACTGAGGAACCACAAACCCTGAAGGAGTGCAGAGCAATGCCTTAATTTCTGAGTTTGGGACTTTTTATTTCAGCACCATTAGCATTTCTGTACCTGTCCAAACTTTGTAACACAGGAATAACATAGCCTGTGAGATTTCCTCTCTTCAAATGACCATCAACTAGCAAGGTCTATTCTTTCAAAAGAGTACAGTAATTTCACGACTATAAGGCGCCCCCTTTTGACTAAAATTTTGATTGGAACCCAGAAGTGTGCCTTATAATCCAGTGTGCCTTATATATAGACAAAGTTTGGAAATTTGCCAACTCGGAAGTGTGAGCTGCGAGCCAAGCCATGAGGGCAGTCGTGGCAGCCGTGAGCCGCAAGAGCTGTGGCAGCCATGAGAGCTGTGCCAGCCAGTGCCAGGGGTGGGAGTGCTGGGGCCTGTGGCACTGGGAAAGCGCCTGGGGCTGCGTTTAAAGGCTACACCGATCTGTGTAAAATGTTTGCAAATTGAGCACCTGCCAGTAAACCCTGTGATAGCGCAGTTCTGTTACTAATTCGTTACTTTGTTGCGTACAGATCCTTGCTGCAAAATAAAGTGCGCCTTATACGCTGGTGCACCTTATATATAGACAAAGTTTGGAAGATTGCTGACAACCCGGAAATGCACCTTATAATCTGGTGCGCCTTATAGTTGTGAGATTACTGTACTCTGTAGTTTTCATCTCCCCATTTTCAAGCATTCGGTTTGGAACCTGCACACTCAGGTGGCACAGCAGCACAGATCCTTCTGCGGGGAGCTAGACTAAACCTGCACAATCCAGGGCAGTGGAGGAGAGCAGGAAGGTGCAAGTGAGCCTCCCACAGTGCTTTCCAAGGGCTGTGCCGGTGTTGCTGGCTGGATCCCCCTGCTGACTACTGAGGACAATGGGACTTTAACCACCAAGGGCTCTCCAGGAGCTGAGGAGCATTGCACAAGCTCTTTGGTAAGGGTCTCTCCACATAGCTGTAATTGGGAATTTAGACACTAAACTCAGCTCCTGTTTCACTGCACATGGCATATTCTGTCAGTTTTTCATGGAAGCATAAAGGGAACTGTTCAGTGTCTGCCTAACAAGTGCATTTCTGGGACTGCTTGTGCTGTTACTGGTGCCAGTGGATGATGCCACCTGATTCAAAGCATCTGAAAGGTTTAAACGATACAACTGCAAGAGCAAAATGTTGGACAAGACAGGCTTTCTAATTACAGTGGTAAATGTAATATTTTAAATATTAACAAAGAGTAAAAAGGGAGTAGATAAAAGAAGAAAGCAAATGTTTAGCCTGGGTAAAACTCACCCCAGAACTGGTGAAAAACACTGTGCCCATGAGCTGTATGAGCTATCAAAACAGGAGACAGGCCAGCTGCCTCTTGAGATAAGAGTCTTACACCTTGTCAATTGAAAGGAAAGGAGGTTGGTTTTTTCCACATTCAGAATACATCCACACATTATGGTCTAGCTGGTGGAGGGGACAGATGTATGTACAGTAATGTCACGATTATAAGCTGCACCCAAATATAAGCCGCGCTTTTTTTTTTTTTTTTTTTT
>VRYO01000570.1:4417280-4548128 GCA_009812075.1 Sialia sialis
TGAAACTACTGTAAGTTCTGCCTCAATTTCATCATTCTTTTCAGCACAGAATAAGGTTGGACAATTTTTAAAGTTTATCTTCATTTAGCTATTGCAATGAAATTTAATGTCATACAAGTTATGCCTTGAGCCTAGACATGCTTGAATTACTTACAAGCAGACTGATTTTATCTGTCAATCAGGAATCCATTATAGTTGGTAGTTTGTTCATATTTTTTAGCAAATATCAAGTAGAATCAGAAGTTCTTTCCTTCAGAGATTAGTTCACAATGTCTTTGATATTTCTGAGTTAGTATTCAAATTCACATTTCAGCCCTCTGTAGCCTGCCACTGAATTTTAATGGAGTCCAACTAAGGTACTGGAGTAATGGAGTAATGATAAAGTACAAAAGAATGAAGGTAGGGAGAAGACAAGTAGGGAGAAAAAAAATTCATCAACTTTTGCCTGGCTATTCCTCAGCTTGTGTCCTGGTGTGAATTCTACAGGGTGTTGTGGCTGGTTTTGCTGTCCCTTGTGCCATAGAGGGAGAGGAGATTCCTGTGATTTCACAGTCCAGCAGTCAGAGAACACCAGGGCAGATGCAGATTTCCCCCAGAAAAACACTCTGCCCAACAGCCAGGATGCTGATGTTGCAACCAGCATGACCAGACAATGCTGACCTGCCCTTAGTGCATGTTCAAGATTGGATTATTACAAATGCTTAAGAAGCAGCATGACTCACATGCATGTGGTCTATCAGAAATATTCAGTGATTTACATCCTGATGAGAAGGGCAGAGGTTCCTCCTCACAGAGGAGACTGAGTAATGCATAACTCTGTCAGGAGAACACATAGAAATATATTTTATGTCTTTTGGTTTAATTTTCATGATCTTAAACAAGATTTCAGACACCACAGAATGCAGGTGTCCATTTCACAAGACAAAAGTGATCCATACCCATATATACTCATATACATTAATTTCTGGAGATTTAGTGGGTAGGGAATGCAAAAGTTGCACAGTAAACCTTAGACAAGATAACACTGAGCTTGACTGAAAAACTGCTGGAAGGTCTTCAGAGTAATTTCTTATGGTAAGGGAGAGACAGTGTAAGGAAAATTTCAGTTGCTTGTATATAGATGGAAATAATTCAAGGGTTGAATGTGACCCTAGCTTTAGAAAACTGACAATAAATGAGGCCCAACCTCATTTGTGGTGTCTTATGAAGGTATATTTTATTACAATTGTCAGTAATGAGAAGCAAAATGAAGTTTATCTTACCAAGAGTTTTCTTTCCTTAAGATCTGTGCAAAAAGCTTAAAAAAAATTTCTTAATTCAGAGGATGTTAAGAATGTTCAGACATTTTCTCTCATTCTGAGAAAAGGAGATGTTCAGCTTCTTCCTCTGGGTGCTCTAGATTTGACAATAAACTGAACTCAGACTCTTAAGGGTAAAATTATTGTGAATTTGTTATTCTAATGTTAACTCTGTCTCTCACAGTTTATGACAGTTTCAAATGTTCTGTTTTGAGCTTGAGTGGATTAGAGGATAGGTGTTTGAACAATCAGGATTTAAGTTTTCAAACACTATCTTGAAAGAATTCAACATTTTTTTCTTAAAAGAAAGAAAAAGTTTTTTGCACAGTCCTTATGAGCCTCAAAAAAATTCTTCAAGAGGAAAAACCAGCTGTTTTGAAGATTTACATTAAAACTCTTGGCTGTATCTTTGTAATGTTTGCTACAATGTGCTTATGATTGGAACCACACCATCTTTTTCCCCCCCAAGATGTAAAGACAGAATGTTCATGTTTTTCAGACACTATTTTCCTCTTTTCCACCTGCCTGTCTCTTTATATATATGTGTATTTTAAGAACTGAATTGCAAGGGGGAAAGAGTGGGGAAGGGCAAGGAAGAATTATCTGGAAGATATTATCTCCTTTTTAGAATTGAGTCACAACCACAGAAATGAAAATAAGGACGAAACAACTACTGATGTTTGCTTGTTTTCTGCATTAAACCAGAGATATTTAAACAAACCCATTGCCTGGGTTTATTTAAACAGGGGGATGGTGGGGGATAATCTGTTTTGATCAGCACTGGGAGGCTGTGGAGCCATTTTAGCATCCCCTGCTCATGGTGATTTCCAACTCTCTCACAAGAGCTCCTGAGCTGGGACATGGTGCTGGGCTCACAGGGAGGCATCACCTACAACATCCCTGCAAATTTATTTAACAGCATCTCTACATATCCTCTCTATGAACATTGATACAAGCATCTCTATGATAGCAGTGCTGTGTTGCACAGGCATGGAGCCCAGCAGGTAACATGAGCTTTTAATGAGCTTTTAATGAGCCAGCGGAGTTGGGAAGGGGGAAGAAAATCCCTTCTGCCCGCACTGGCTCTAGAAATTTTGCTCTGTGCTTTTTAAAATACCAAATGACTCTCTGAGAGCTCAGGAATTGCTTTACAAAACTGGCATTTTTGGAGGGAAAAATAAGCTAGCAGATAAAAAAATGTTGTTGTTGACAAAACCTGTTATGAAGCTGTGGGATATATTGAGAGAAAACAAAAAAAGGACTCACTGATTTGTTTTGGTCAGAAGCCTATGTCATTAATCTACTCTCAGGGTCAGTTGGAGGTGTGAGCAGAAAATAAACTCCTGTAACATAATAAAAATTCTGATACTACCTTTCCCTTCAGCATTTACTGTCCTAATGGGAAGTCACAGTTTACATTTATATTAAAAAAATGTAATTTATCTCAACTTATCTCAGAAGCTTCTGTATAACTAGGAACTACTCTGGAAAGCAGTTTTTAAAAACCCCTTACTCTGGAAATTTCCAGGAAGCTTACAGTACTGTAGAATATGTTTTATCACTTGGAAGATTTTTTTTCTTTTTCTTCTGTAATTTTTGACAGGAACAAGCAGATAAATTGGATTAACCAGATGTATTGATAAAATCCCTTCACATTGCCACAATGCCCAGGGATTTCTTCCTGACATCGCTATTTCTATTAACATCTTCCTTCTCATTGCTGAAATATTTTTCAAATTGTGTTATAAAGTGACAGCATATGGTAATTTGGGTGGTATATGATTAAAAATCTTGATGAGTCGTGCTCTAGGATATTGAGTTTCCCTTGAAACTCAATGTCTCCCACCTAGCACAGGCTTCCTTAAAGAATGCCATCCTTAAACAATGCCAGTCAGCTCTTCTCTGATTAGCCCTTGCTGTCCATCCTCACAACAGGCCTTGTTTTCCACCTCCGACAGGTCCTGGAGCCCTACAGTCCCCTCTGCTTAAGAATCTGGCAGAATGTCCTTTTGTTGTTCTCACTCCTGTTTGAGGAAACTCATTACAATTCAGCGAGACTCCAGTTTCTCTTGGAGTTTTACATTCCTGGTCGGTGTGAGCAAGTTTCAAACCATTTGATGGTAAAATTCAGAGTGTGCCAAGTTCCTGGGAGCAAGCACAGGTGACAAACCACAGCTGCGCTCTGCTCCCAGTGAAAAGCACCATTAAGTCCGTGGGCTGCTATAGCAGGCACTGAAGTTTTAACACTCTGCTCGTTAAACCACCAGTAACAGCCCCAGTTCACTGCCAGGTGCACACCTCTGAGGTGGCCTTAGCAGCTGCTCCTGGGAAAGGCATGGGGAGCAATCCTGCCCTGGGTTTATTTGATTGAACCTGCAGTGATGTGACTTGAGAGGTAGGAAAGAACTGGGACTGATAGCTAGGACTACACTGAAGTACAGCTTTTCCCTGCTTCCATTTGAAATGCTGGGCAAAACTCAAAGGCACTATTTACAGAATATTGCTCCTTTTGTTCATTCTTTGCTGTCTCAAAGGCATTTCTATTATCCATTCACCTTTGTGCTCACCCTCTATTTCACAGTTTTTTCGGCAAGGATGGGGCCTTTCACAAAAAGGCCTTTTTCATAATTCACTCCTATAACTCAAGGTGAAAACTGATTTGCAAAAATTCATATTCAACTTGTGCCTGAATTGAATTAAAATTACAGAAGGACAGTGAATACATTTTAATGTTTGTCTCCATTCATAGTAGCCTAATGGGATCCATGAAAGTGTTTCAGGTGTGAAATCCGTAACAGTTTATTGTGCTAAGTATGCATTGCTCCTATGACTATCTCACCCTCATGCTCAGGCTGTTGGTTGGTTGGGGACTACAGTTATCTCAGCTCTGAAATGGACTCATTATGTTGCTTTTTGTTTTTAAATAATGTGGAGAATTTAAATATAATTAAAACTTGTTTCATATTGTGAGCTACTTAAAATCTTTGTTACTGAGTTCTGGGCTTAGAGCATGGCACGTTGAATATTGCCTACAGTTTGCATGTAATCTCCTTTTTATAAGTCAAACCCTTAAGAAGTACAAAGATTTTTTAGCAAAGTTACAGTGAAAGCTGTTTGGCCACAGGTATTTTTTCACTGCCGCCTGTTACATCATTCCATAGAAGTACAGTGCTGCCATTTCAATTTCTCTCATGTACACCTGTGTGTCTCCTGTAACCATGCAGATTTGTCTCTTAAATCTGTAGTCACTAAGTGCTAGTCTGGAACAAAGCCTGGTTCCATAAACATGCTGTACAAACAAAGATTAGGTAATAACTAGTGTAGATAGGAAGTGGCACAGATCTTCAGGGTAATCTACCTCCGAGAATACATGGCCCAGTTTTTATTCAGTTATTGAAGACCTCTATTGGTTCTCCCTTCCACATTCTCTTTCCTCTGTTCTTTACACCTTTTTTTTTATCTTTTTGTTTCTCTTCCTTTGGCATCACTTCTCACTCTGAGATGCCTGCAGATCCCTGTTCCTCTTTGCCTCACTGTGCTTTGAAGTCAGCAATCATTTCTTTCATGACATTGACACAGGACTCGAAGGAACACTAAGTTTGTGACAAGACTAATTTGGGAGTAGCTGTTGAGTCCCTCGAGGGCAGAGAGATCACCAGCTGGGTGAAGTCTAACAAAGACCAGTGCCAGGTTCTGCACCGGGACAGGGCAGCCCTGTTTGTGTTTGTTACTGGGGAATGCTCTCAGACACAGGGTGGGATTGCTGGGTCTCTCCTGTCCAGGGCCAGCAGCTGGACTACATGATCCTGATGGGTTCCTTCCAACTCAGCATATTCTATGGTTCTGTGACTTACCCCCAAGGCAGGGTTGGGGGAATGGGAAAGACATTTGGATTTAAGACCAGCTTTAAAATGGGCTGAGAAGCCAAATCTAGACAGATTTGGACAAGACTGGAAAGCTACTGGCTGCTTTCCTTCCACACTGGTCCACTTGAGTAGGTGCTACTGGTTTAGAGGCCTTTTACCCTTCTAACCTGCCTCTTTTTAAAGTTCTGAATTTTAAAGTATTTGTTGAAAAGCAAGCTACAAAATTAGAAATTGGAGGATTCATGTAATTATGCTTAAGTTGCCTTAATGCTGGGTGTTTAGTCTCTGCCTGCTGTCTTCAGCCACCTGTTTTTCTTTGAATATCCCATCCTTAGACTGGTTCCCAGGGAAATGAAATGAGCCGTCCCTGCAGCCAGGCTTTGATGTGAACAAAATAAGACTTAAACATACCTGGTAGGATTATATTTCCCATACTCTGATACACAAGTTAGTGTTTTCCTCCCTGGCTTACTGACTCAAATCCAGTTTGATATCTGTTTAAAGCATTGCATTGTTTACACTATTTGCTGGCAGGTAATGGGATTATTTAGCTGAAATAGGCAAATGTGTTTTATGCAAGTCTCCTGCCAGTATGGCCGTGTACATATGACAGGTACTAGACACATGATTTTCTCTGGTTGAGATGAAAGGAAAAGCTGTACAAATAGTTTCTCTCACCAAGCAAAAGTGCAAAGCAAAATATTGCATTGCAGTATTTTAGAAACATGTAGGAAATGTACTCTTAGAATGCTGTGGATTTGTCAGTTTTTGCCAGAGGTAACTGACTTCGGTTTTGCTGAAACACCACAGGAGCCAGAAATGAAAATTCCATTTGCTCCTGTATGTTTTCACAGACCAAATGTTAGATGGAAGATCAAGTCTGGGAGGAAACACATAGATATCCAGAATTTAAAGAGAGAGAGATCCAGCTGGCAATTTAAGATGCATGATAAGGCTATCAGAGGCTGAGAATACAATGTTGTCTTTATTTGCTAGTAACTTTGTTTCATCCATTGCTTTATTAAGCTGGAAATACCGAAGAAAGAGATGTGATAGGGATTTTTATGGGGGTCATATCACAAGATTTTTGAGAGGAAGGAGACACAAACATAGTAATGATTTGGTTTACATAAGCTGCTTAAGAAAATGTGGCTCCAAAAAATCTGTGATTGGTGAAATGAGGAAGGAGGGTTGGAGATTAATTAGGCAGGGTTTTTTCATTTTATAATACTGAAAAAGTTATCTCAGGAAAATTAATGATTTCATTAAAGAGGGACAAAAGAAGGGAAAAGAAATGTGATGGCAAAGCAACATGGATTTGCAGTAGGTACTGCAGCTGAATTGCTGCGAGGGGATTGCTGCTCAGGCAATCATCAGGTCCTGAAGGCACTGGGAGAGCACAAGCAGCAGAAATACAGGAGAGAAGCAGGTATGAGTGTTCCGAGAGGTGGTGTCTAATTCTGATATCATTCACATCAGTTAATGGCAGAAACTGCTCCACAGGAGTCAGAGGAATTTTACAGCTTAAAACTGGTGGGGGGTTTAGGACTTTTGACTCGTGGATGAAAAGAAATGTCCTGACTGAGATCTGAACCCCTGATTTGAATTTGAAGAGGAACAATGAGTCACACTTGGAAATAGTGCTGTGGATGTCTCAGGACTGCCTATACAATATTCTTTTCCTGACTATTATGATGATGACCTGAAACCTGCACAAAGTCATTGTGCAACATTGGTAATTAATGAGGTTATGCTTTATGACTTGTGCTGATTTAACTGATATTAGTTTGTGATATGTGACAAAGTCGCAGCTGGGTCAGGGACCTCTGCCTAGAGCTGGAGCTGCTGTTTTCTGATATTCTTGGGGCTGAAGGGATACCTACTAGGGCACTTGGATACAGCAAAAGGGGAAATTATTCCAGACAAATCTGTAGGTTACAGGACAACAGTCCATCTGAGAATTGAAGACATTCATGTTCTCTAATGCCATAATTATTGCAGTGCTATCCTAGGTAATTTTTGTTGCCAGAAGTAGTAGCAATTCTTATTCTTAGGCTGCCTGACACTTTATATAATAGAGGGTTCTCGTAACCTTTATCTGAATGTTTTCAGCACCTCATCTGCTTGCAAAAGACTTTTGAAATTCAGTGAAGTGGAAGCCTTCAGGGTAATAAATGTTCACAAGTAGAATCACCTGGGAATCTTCTGTAAAAGATTTAGAGGTTTTCTGTTTGAAAATTGCTGAATCCCCTAAATTGAATCTTTCCTGATCCCAAACTTGGGACAGATGCAGAATGGAAGACCTGGTCAAAATGAGAGATAGGAAAAGACATTCACAAAATGGCCATTATCAACAAAGAAAAGGAGACAGAAAATTGTCTGCCTGAGAGCGGCCAGGCACCCAGCACTTAAAATACTTAGAATTCCTCATATGGGAGGCTCATGTTTTAATTGCTGCTCCAGATTAATAGCCTGAACCTTTATTTTTAATGTGCAAGATGAATGCCATGGTGTCTGAGCTCTGGGCTTTGTAGTTATTCCTTCCCTCCTTCATTGGAAATGAGAATTTTATCTTTGACATGCATGATTTTGTTAACAGCATGGAAACTCCTAGGCAGCTGCAGGTCTCTGCAGGTACAAAAACACTGGCAGAGCTGAAAGAGGAGGTTGGACATCACCTGCAGAAAAGTGGCCTCACCAAAAATGCACTGAATTACACAGACCTGAGCCATGTCATCTCAGCCAAAACAACTTTAAATCAGTGTGGTTCTAAAGTTGGAGTTACTGCAATTTCAAATGCATGTGCCATACTCAGACCAGACCGGGTGGTCTATTTTCAGCACAGATGGAATAGTTCTTCTGTGACAAGATGTTTCCAAAACAACTCATCTCAAAGATGAAGCTATTCTGTAACTCAAATTACCAGCAGGGAGAAGTCTGTCAGTTCATAAAAGATATAGCTTCTAAGCTCCAAATTATATGGCTCTTAAGGTGATTGAGTCTATTCCTCATTGATCCCAAAGTGTCCTCCTGTACAAACACTTGGATATTTACACTTTAGTGGCGTATCCGATAAAAAAAATGAGAATGGACATTTCTGCCATTGCTCTTTTGCAGCAGATAAAACCATTAATCACCTGCAGTACTCTCCCACTGCAGCATGCCTGGGGATGATAAACAACCATTAGAAACCAACAGCAACAGAATGTTTTCTTCTGAGCTGTATGGCTCCCTGTAATGATGTTAGTGAAGAGAGGGCATTTTACCCTATTGAAATTCTTCTCTATTTGAGACGTGAATTTAATGGTAATGGAGAGTGTTCAGATGATGGTTCTTCAAACTCACATGCTCTGCTATTTCACTGTAGTCACACAAAAATATTTTTGCTACTTCTGGCCTATTGGACTAACTTCATAAGTAAATTTTTCATGCAGCTCCCACATCTTGTCTGTCCTCAGAAGAAGACAAAGGAATATTACTATGAGGAGGGGGAACTCTTGACCACGGGGCAGAGAATTCAATCTTTCAAATTATTCAGCCACCAGAAATGAAGCTTAAAGAAAACAAACTATGATATTTATTTTTATAATTTAGTTTAATGTGGGAGTCACAGGTTCAAGTAATTTCACAACTATAAGGGGCACCAGATTATATGGTGCACTTCCAGGTTCCGATCAAAATTTTAGCTCAAAAGGGTGTACCTTATAGTTGTGAAATTACTGTAAATACTCCAGAGTGATGCTGATGTGTCCAAGTAATCTTCCCATGTAGTGAGTGGGTTGGTTTTATTTTCGTCTATAAAATGGAGAAAATAGCATTTCCTTAGTTTAAAAAGACTGAAAAAGTAATTATAGGAACTTGGGGAGCTTCACAAACTTGAGGCTGAAGAACAGCGTATTTCTTCCATTATGAAAACTATTTGCTCCAAGTTTATTCAATTTAATCCCACTCTTTGTTTATTAGATTTTATTATTATCAATACAGTTTGCAAAAAATTACATGGAAGCTCCCCTTAAATCCTTTCCAAATCAGATCCTGCATCCTCTGAACAGTACTCAGTGAAACAAAAGTCCGAGAGCAAACTAAATGAGGAAAACCTCGGCAAAATGTGACTAGAATAATTTTCAAACCAACTCATAGCTACAGGGTGATGCTGATGGTTGCAGGGTAATTGAAACAGATATTCACAGCAGTTAGAAATATGCTGGTTATCACAGAGGGTTTGCACATTACCATTGTATGTGCCTGTATTTAGCTCAAGTTCTGTGGGAAAGAAAACTCTTAAGACAAATGTTAGCACATTTTGCTTTACACCAGGACGTGACAATTACACCGGGATCACCTTAAATTGTAAAAAGTTCCTTGACTCAGTTGTTTTCCCTTGTCTGTATCCTCCAAGTGTCTCTTGTTTTCTGGAAACCACAAAGTTAGGAGGGAAAGTCTTCACATATAAACACTCTTGTACCAACTGGTAAGTGATTTTCTCATTATCCTTTCAGTAAAGCTCCCTCTTGCTATTGTCATTTAAATGGTGTGCTGCAGATACATTTTAATGTGTCAAATAATTTTCTTTCCTTCTTTGTTTCTATTAAAGGGCAATGTTTTCCCTCTTTTCAGAAAATAATAACAATACAGCTTTGTTGACATACCAAGTTGCCTTTAAATGCCAGAATTTTGATGAAAATTGGTGAATTCTTTTTGCAGTAGAAGGAAGTGCAGCTAAAGGAATTAGAAAGGAAAAAACAAGTCATAAAGACAAAATATTAAAATACAGAAATGACATTATACACTTCTCATGCTGTAATAATGGAGTAATAAAAGCTAATTCCCAAAGTGAGCTTAGCTAACAAAAACTGGATCTGAACATCAGGTGCCAAAGGAATCTTAGATGTTTGCAATTCTGGCATTTGCCACTTATACTTGGAAGCACTGGAAATTCCCAGCACCTGTGTTTACTGTGTGTCTATGGATTCACTTTGGGACATCAGTGTTGATCAGTGACTGCACAACTCTGGGCACTTTTTGGTCTTTTTAGGTCAGGAAAAGGTCTCAGAAACTTGCTAAGTACCTTTCATTTTCTTCCCCCCACAGATTTAAGAGCATGAAATTGCTCATTAAACCCTCTGTGCCTATAATTTTGTAGCAATAAATTTACAGAAATTTATCTTTGCAAATTGTTAACCTTTTTGTAGATTCCCTGGCATAAATCAAGTGAACTATTTATTTGTAATTGCTGGTTGAGTTAAAAAAATTACAATAATGGTACTTTTGTTAGGAAATTCTAAAGGCCCAGAACTAAATTAAAGTTTTCAATGCTCTTTACCTTGAAAAACTGAGTCAAAGAATACTTTACAGAGGTCTGTGCTTTTCCTTTCTTCTAATAACTTTTAACATACTTGCTCAGAAAATGGAAAACATTAAACATACTTTTAAACAAACGTCTAGATTTGCCTGCATCTCAGGCAGAACTAATAACCTCTAAATACTTTCATTTTACTGTAGATATATTTCTGATGAAAATTGCTACATTCCTCTACAAAAATCATATGTCCAGATTCCTCACTTCTATTTTCTTTTGGAGTTTCTTTTTCACCCAGGAACAAAATGAGATTCTGATTAAACCTATAGTGGAAAATAATATTTTACTCTAAGTTCACTTAGCTATGGTGAAGCACATTAGTAAGTTTCTTTCCTTGCCTATATTTATCACGCCAGATTGTATTGGTTAGAACCGTCATTTTTGTCAGATTTTATTTTCTTTTAAAGATGTTCTGTCTCTAGACCAAAAACCTCCAGCATAGCAAAGTATTTAAGTGATTTTGGGAGCTAAAATGTGGTCTACAGGCAGATTTCAGCTGCTATAAATCATTTTTAGCTTTACAAAAGTGAAAGGTTAGGTTATTTCAACTAGGTACCAGGCAAAGAATGTTTCATATGAGGAAAAGAAAGATGAATTGTTGTCAGCACACAATTCTGTATGTATAAGTTATTTGTCTAGGACCTGTTCATCCTAACCCATTAGTTCATAAGAAGGTTACTCTGTTAAAGGATCAATAAGGTTTGCTAACAACGTAGAGGGGGTGTTCAGACAGGATCAACAGTGCCGCTTTTTAAGCCCCTGCCTGTACCCAAGCAGCTCCTTGTGCTCCTGGCACATCTTTGGGAAGGTCCTGGCTGCTCCTTGTGCTCCTGGCACATCTTTGGGAAGGTCCTGGCAGGTCCTTGTGCTCCTGGTACATCTTTGGGAAGGTCCTGGCAGGTCCTTGTGCTCCTGGCACAACTTTGGGAAGGTCCTGGCTGCTCCTTGTGCTCCTGGTACATCTTTGGGAAGATCCTGGCTGGTCCTTGTGCTCCTGGTACATCTTTGGGAAGATCCTGGCTGGTCCTTGTGCTCCTGGTACATCTTTGGGAAGGTCCTGGCAGCTCCTTGTGCTCCTGGCACAACTTTGGGAAGGTCCTGGCAAGTCCTTGTGCTCCTGGCTCCAGCAGCAGCTCTTGTTTCTCGGGGGACACAAGCACCTGAGGAGCCCCTGATGTGAGTGCCACAGGACCAGGATGTGTGTGCTTGGAACAGGCGCATCTCCCAAGGCAGAAATCGTCCCCTCCTAAAGGTTCCTGCTAAGAGGGAGCTGACACCATTTGCTGGTGCAGGACACTGCTCTCTGCAGGAGAGTGTTTTTCCAGGGCCCTGAGTACATTGACTAGCCTTGACTGTCTGGAGCAGCCCCACCTGGGATCACTCACACCCTCTCTGCTTTTGTCCTCTTCAGGAGCTGTAGCCAAGGTCTCTACTCCTTCTCTGAGCTCTGTGCAAGCTAGCCCTGTTTCCTTCTGTCCCAGCTTGCCAAATGGGTTTCAGAATTTACCTTGGACTTGTTTTGCTATTGCATCTTGTCAGAGCATCACTGGGTGGCCACCAGAGCATCCAGAGCCCAGCTCTGCCTGGATGCTGCTGCACTGCACCTGACAGGTGAGATTGCTGCTTGGTCAGCCTCAGCTCCTGCTCCGTCTGCCCTTGTGGAACAACTGCTTCTGCTGCTTCCTGATATGTCCATTAGCTTTTCTCAATTGTATTTACAGTGGAAAGAAGATAATGTTTCACAACCCTTGCTGAGCATAAAGTGTTATCTTCAAACTGCAAAGTGCATATCAGGTGCAAGTGGGTCTGTCACACTTGTATGAGGGTATTGGTTGAGTGTCTTTGCTGATTTACCACTTAAAATGAGCTTTCCATTTGCTAGAGGATGTTTTGCTACTAAACTTTAGGCTATTACTTCTGGAAAGTTTAGGCTGCTCTATTGAGTCTGTTTCTGTTTGTTTGTTTGTTTGTTTGTTTGGAGTAAAACTACATAGATCGTTTTCAGCCACCCCATGTGATGGACCTTTGAAGGATGGATCTTTGGGGAGTCCAGCAGGGTGGTGAGGAACCCATTCTGTGCAGGTGGCTGGGGAGCAGCTGCAGGTGAGCTCTGGCCCGAGGCAAGGGGCTGTGAATTGCTGGTCCTTTGGAGAACAAAGCTCAGCATCCAGAGGCATGGCAGGAGCTGAAACCTCAGATTTTCTCCTGCTTTATCTGCAAAAGCCTAGGATCTGCTTTGTTCAGGCTTCCTTCTTGGGGAGAGCAGCTTGGGCACTTTTTGTGTTACTGTACGGGGAATAAATTGTTTTATGGAATGAGACATGTGAGACTCAGCTGTGGGAAACCTGGGGTGAGTGTGGGGTGTGGGGGTCCTGTCAGGCCCCTAAAAAGGGGCTTCAGTGCCAGCAGTGACAGCCTGGGGTGGTGTGAGTGTACCTGCCAGTCTTGTCAATGGTCAGACTGGGAAGTTTCCTTAACAGGAAATGCCAAAATCTAATTACCAGAAGAGAGCGGAAAAGAAGGTTTTGTGTAATATATTGAAGTCAAGAGGGACTAAATGAGGGAGAGAGATAGAGAGCAAATCCTACAACTACAGTCCAGAAATCTCTACAAAGAAAAGACTGAGCAGCAGGAGGAAAGAATTGTTGAAATGGAAGTGTTGGTGTTAGAACAAACTGGATTTTCATAGGGAGGTGTTGGACAACTGGTTAATGAAATGTGAAAATTCCAGAAGCTGTTGTACATTTAACTTTAGTTTCACTAACTCAGAATCTTATACAATAAATTCATATTTGTTCTTCTTCAACAGAAAGGGTGTAGAATAAATTCATCTAACTTAGATTTTGACTGTAGGATATCTAGGAGAGTGGGAAATATGGACTTGAAGAAGCATAAGAAAACATCAAATATCTTTAAAAAGAGCCACACGCACAAGTGCAAATCTTACTGAGTTAAGAGTCCTGGGTTTTCCTGCTACTCTCAAGGAACTTCAGCGTGGTGCTCTGGCACACAGGTGTTGAACCTTCTGTGTCACTTTGAGAAAGTGAACTGATAATCATTTACCTTTGTCTTAATCTGGCATTTAAAAACCTCTTAGACTTCTAATACACATGTAAATATTAAAATGCCTTAATTTACATATTTCATTTCTGTGTCTTGGTTTTGAAGCTATTAACAATTAATTAATTAAGCTATTGACAACTAGAGGAAAATTAAAACGCATCCAAATCTGGCCTCAATTGTCAGTGAACCCATGGTTGTTTCTTTTCTTCTTGGAGGATGATATAAACAGTAGGCAAAATTGTTATTGATAACAGATGTTTGAAAGACTGCAGGATAGGAGTTGGTTGCCTTGCTAGGTCCTGGCTGAGGAAATGTTGCTATTCATAAAATTGCTGACTTTTAGTAGGAGCTAGAATTGTCAGTGATTGATCTTCAGATTGCTTTCATTTTGAGGATTCCACATAGAACACTGTGTTTGATTTCATTTTTTGCCTTTTTGCCAAGGAAGGTAATTTATAATATCAGCTCATGAATAGATTGTGAAGCTCAGAGAGCTTCATCCTCAGAGTGGTTTAAGCTCAGGGCATGATGAAGATTGACATTAGGTAAACTTCCCTGTGCAATTCTTCTAGACCATTTAAATGTCTCTCTTAATTTATTTTTTCCCCCCAGCATGAAATTCCTCTCCCATAAAATGATAATACTGAAGATGAGTTAGCTCTAGAAAAAAGCACATTTATTATCTGGATAAATATTTAGCACATTTCAAAAGAGGGATAATCTTTTCTCTGTCTGCTGGGAAAATGACTGTTCCCCTCTCTTTGATGTCTTTTAACTGAACAATTGCTACATTCCTTCACAATTTCCTAAGTAGTAATACTTGGTTTTTTGAGTAGGTTTCATGATATTTCATTGAATTTTTAATGGTTAGCTGAAATGCAGCTTTGTGAATTCTTCCTAGTCCATATATTTTATCACAGTAAATTTAACTGTAGAAGATTAGAGAGAGTTTAATACAAATAATTGTGGTAGTATGCAGCGGAGTTAATTTCCCAGTGGATTTATCAAGAGGAGTAGATCACATCAAAATTAATTACAAAGACTTCTGTAACTTATTTAGCAAAGCCTCTGCTTTTTTGCAAAAAACAATTGAGGTACTATCAATAATAAGACAACCTGAAGTCATTGAAAAAAACTAATTAAAAAATTTGTTTACATTTAGTAACAACACTTCAGATCAGAATTGCCTTCCCAAGTGGTAATTCATTGTCAGATTTTTTTTTCTTTCATAGGTTAGCTAAGGCATGCAATGAATGATTCAGGCTAATTCAAACTGCTTTTGATATTCACCAGCAGCAGTAACCAGGGTAACCTGTAACTCTAATCTTAGTTCACTTGAAAGTCTTGAGCTGTTTTTATTAGATCTTGTGTTAAACTTTTCCTTTATATATTAAACATTCATTTAATCAGTGAATCTTCTGTCCAAGGAGCTGTTAGGTTACTTCAACACACAGTGGTGCTGTCTCTAGCTTGTAATTGTTGAGGCTTTTGTAATGTGAGTGTTTCTAGTTAGTTTTTCATTATGTGCAAGCAAAGCATTTCAATATATTAGTTTGATAATTGTTTGAAAAAATATATTTTCCTATTGTCAAAGTATGGGAAGGTGAACGCCGCCAGAAGCTGTAATATTAGATTGGGAACCAAAGCACAATAGTAGATATGTTTAGAAATGCAAATGTTTCTCCTGCCCATTCTTCCTGGCAGTGTGGTGGGCAAATCCTTGTGGCAGCTCAGCCATGGGATGGATGTGGCGCAGCAGGAGCACACCTTGGGTGGGTCAGCGCTGGGTGCTGCAGCTGGGGTTGGTCAGGAATACATGTGCCCTGTGAGAGCTGTTCTGCCCTGGCTCCTGGAGGAAGAAGAGCTGGTGTGCACAGGCAGGGAGAGTGTCCGAATGCTGCAGATAATATGGCCAATGGCTTAGGATTGGAACAGACTGAAATTATTTGCTTACCTCCATCAGGAAAGTTTTCACAGACACAGAGAATCTCTCAAAAAGAGCCCTTCCTATAATGACTTGGTCATTTGGAGTAGCAGCAGTGTTCTACTTCCATCCTTGGTGGGGAGACTTGCCCATGAGCACCTTGATAGTTAGATGCATGTCAGCATGATTTAAGATGAAAGAATTTTTTTTTCACAGTATAGTTGATTGACTTCTGTTTTCAATATTTATTTTTAGCTAAATGAAAAAAGCTGTGGTGATTACCCCAAGCTGTTACACTACTCATGCATGATGGATATGCTATCTAAAACACAGTTAATTTTCCTTCTAACTGCATATTGCACTTCCTGCAGTGTCAGTTATATTGAATGATAAAGTTAAACCCACTCTGGGATTTAATCTTTTTTTATTAAAATTGTCAACCATATGAAAAGGGAACCATCAGCATCAATGGAATTTGTACTGGTCCCAGCTGCTTGTTATTTCTGTGCTTCTCTGGTGTACGACACATATTGCCGAGCAGACTCTGCATAAAGTCACACATTCCTGAAATACAAAGTGAGACTCCTCCTGCCAGAGCTATTAAGTGAGTTTTACATGTAGTTATCTAAACAGAACAGGAAGAGACAATTCTTCTAACATTTACACAGAATACATACTGTGTTACTGCTCTTGCCTTATTTCTAGTTAGCTGTTCTGGTTTGTTTTAATTAATTCAATTAATTAATTTTTTTTTTTTTTTTAATAAAGCAACTACTTTCTCCTCAGATATAGCCTACAGTATAGATGAGGTTTGTTAAACTAGTTTTAAGTCTACACATTTGAAAGGTTTCATTGTTGATAGTGCTGGAAAAAAGAATGCAGCCCTCTGTAGGCTAATGTGTAAGATTGACATAGCTCAGTTGTTTGCTTTTGTAAGTTCAAGGTCTAGAACATCCAGTTATGACTCTTCTAGGAAGACTGAAATGCTGATTCAAAGTCAATCTTTTTATTCTATAGCATAATGGAAACTGTGGAGACCCACACAGCTAACAGTGACTCCTCTGCAGGGACAATTAAATGTATGCACACAGCCAAATGATACAGGCCTCACTTCCTAGGTGGTGATTGCTTAGTCTCTTTCTTAGGTGAGGCACTTTCGTAATGCTCACAAATATCTGAATCCCTTCCTTCAGTAGGATCCATTTACCATTGTGCAAATATTCTGTATTAATTCTAGACCACACACAGATCTGAGTGACATCAGAGTAAGACTGCAGTAACCTCAATTAATTTTAGGAGGCTTATTCCAGGTTTATCCTACTCAGATAAAAATGTGTGTATTTATCTTTGAATTGCATGGCACAGGCTATTATAATGAGGTGCATTGAGCTCCATTCTCAGCATAAATTAATTTGGGGTAGTCAGTTGAAAACACTGTTCCACACCAGATTGACAAGCTAGATGGTCCATTATCTCTTGAGTTAAGGAAAATACGAATGTTAATGAGTCTACTTTGTTCTATCTCAACCTCTGAAAATAAAAGGAAATTCTAACACCTATGAGTTTTTTGTGGGGTTTTGGTGTTTTTTAATCGATTAGTGAGCACTGAGGACACTGGCATTTGAAGGAAAAAAAAAAAATTCTAACTGGTTGGGCAGCCTTTTGTTGATGGGAGTTGAATCCTTTGAACAGAACACTTTGACATTCCTTAAAAAAAATGGACTCTTGTAAAATATTCTTTTTATTGGTCTTCATCTATAAATTTTTGGCAAGTAAAGGTCAGTGGCAAAGTCTGGTTCATCCTCCTGCATGCGGATCTGAGGCAGATCCTTCTCCTGTTCTGTAAGGCTTTGGCACTGCAGAGGCAATGACATCCAGCTGCAGTGGAAGAACATGCTTCGCTTCTTCCCTGTTGTGATTCACACTGACACAACCTCTGAAATAAAAATACATTTTTATGGAGAAAATTGTCAGAGTTCGGGTGAACACTCTCAAATTTACTTTTGCTTGTACCTCTGTGTTCACATGGCAATTGAAAGGGACCTGGATGACTTCTTTCTCCATGGTGCTCTCCGTGCTCTTCTCTGCCCCTCACTTGGGTGACAAGGCTCATTGCATGGAAGGATTCACTGCACACAATGGAGAGGATAATCAAGATTCTCTGCAGTGCACAATTCTGCCTACTGGGTATGTCCTGCTTGGCCCTGTCTTCTCTATTCAGTCAGGAAAACATATTCTAAAATAAAGCAGACCAGAGAAAAAAAAAATGCTTGCAGTTTATTAAGGTGAATATCACAACCTCATTTACTGTGCTGGGAGGCTTTTATATGAATGCTGATAGAACTGTGATTTTACTCATTCACTTTATTTTTTTTTCTAGATCTTTAAATTTTCACTTGTCTTTTCCTGCTGAATTTCATCATGTTTCATTACTTGAATTTAGGTTGTGGAAAGGATGCCTGTTCTGTTTTAGGCTTGGCAAAGTACTGCACAAAATTATGAAGCTATTAGTACTGTGTATTGTCTCATTTTAATAACAATATAGCCTTTGGTTCAGATAATTTTATTATTTAAATAAATGCATGACATGGAATTGGTGCCTTTTTGTCTGTGGATGCTATTTTATGTTCACTGAACAACCATCAGTTTTAGAAAAGGGAAAGAAAATTGCAATGCAGTACAGTATTCCTCTTCAGCTCTCTTTTTCATCAATTTCCTAATTTAATGAATGGAAATCCATTTGATAGTCAGGTATTTATTCTAAAACCTTTCTTGTTGTTCAGAGAAATTTAGGAAAGAATAACATTTGACATTTTAATAAAGAATTTTGGCTTTATGCTGCAGTCAGTATGTTTCCTTGAAAACCACCAGCCACAAAGGGAAAATAATAAAGATTATTTTTTTATGTCCTTTTCCTTGAATCCAATAATCAGAAGAATGATGTAGTTCAAAAGACCTAATTTGAATATAAATTTGTAATTATGTTGCTGAAAGATTTGGTAGTTTTCTATTTAAATCCCTAGGGTTCAGTCTGCTCTCAAAATGATGTCATAGCTCTACTACACCTGAGTATTTCCAGTGCTAGAGCAAATCTTGACTTACGACCATTGAAGGAGGAAAATATGAAACCCAGAACACCACCTTGTTGCGTTTATTGTAGTCTGACCATGGGCATTACTCCAGATATTTCAATTTTTCAGTTATATAAGGAGACAGGCTTTAAAACCTGGGACATATTCAACAAATAGTTTTGCTCAGGGACTAGACTCTGGATCACAATAAGAAAACTCAGTTTTAAAACAATTTTGGTGACATTTAGTAAAGTTGACAAATTATGAAACAAAGCTCTTAACATCTGTTCCACCCAAAAGCATATTCCCATATATCTGAACGTCAATTAGTTCATTCAGTTATGTAGAAAATTTGCATAGGTTTAGAAAGCTTCATGAGAGTATAGAAAATTTGCAGTAAGAGAGTCCTTTTAATGCGTTTTCAGTCTCGAATTTTTTTTTTTTAAGAGTAGCTGTTTAGAGAGTTTTTATTCAACCTCTAAGTGGTTCATGTTGATATTTCAGGTGTTTAAGTTCAACACATGTAGGACCTAAAATTTAGATGCTGTAATCTCAAGGGAGGTCAGAGGGAGCCTGCTGCACTCAACATCTGCAGGTTTTGTAAATCATCACTTTAAAATGTGGGATTGTGTTCAGCAAGCTTGGGATTTCATGTGTTGTGTCTGGTATTGCAGAAAGGAAAAAAGAGAAAGTGGCTGTTTTGTGTCTGAAGTAATTGGCTTGATTTTAATAATTACTTGAATGATCTTAAGTATAGCTCTTCTCTTTTGGCCTCAATGGGTTCAATATTTTCATAAATTTTATGAATTTTCAGCTGGGATTCTTGATTTTGCTTGTTTATTACAAAGAAACCCAACATTTTATTTGCTACAGATTGGTTTTAATGCCTTTTCTTTGCAGGCAGGGGGAATTACAGTAATTTTCACTGCCAGTCCTTAAATGCCCTACTGATGCTTGGTGTGATGACAATCAACTCCAGCTCTGTGTTAGCAGGGGCCCTTACCTAAATTAGAGTTTGGGGAATTGGAAAAAAAATTCTTGAACTTCTGATTAAAAATGAAACAAAGGCTGTGCATTCCGTGAGTGTCAGACTAAGCCACTTCACAGTGCAGTTTTTTATGCACCTAGTAGCACAGTGTAGTAACCCTGAGGTTATTCTGCACTTGCACGTTTGCAAAGATTGTCAGTGAGCGTATGCTTGTGTCAGACTCGTGAGAAAGCCAGCAAAACACATTGAATTAAACTTGGCAAGCAATTCTTAACTTTGAGTGCCCTTCAGGTTGCAGTTTTATTGCATTTTTGTTGATTTGGTGACACATTACTAAAATACAGCTCTTGAGGGGTTTTTTTGGTCTGTTTTTGTTTGTTTTCTTCTTTTTTTCTTCCATATATGAGCAGATCTGTGATCTTGATATGTTACTTTATTTGAAACAGGACTATTGTAACATGATCTTTGTTGGAAGAACAGAAGGTGATGCTTGAGTTAAGTCTGTTTCAATCATCATTCAAATTATTGAGAAAATGTTTCCAATTAAAATCAGCATTTGATTAGTTAGTAGTTGACTTATTAGGAAGGAGCCAAGAAAGTCAGGAGTGTTAGGATGCATTCAATGCAAATCAGGGGAGGAGAGTGTTGCAGGAAAGGAACCATCAGTGCTTCAAAGGATGCTGGTTGCTGCTGATGTTCCTGTAGGACATCTTTTAGCAGCCTTTTCAAATGGATTTGAACAAACTAATAAAGAAAACAGCTACAATTTGTAAGCACTTTGAGGTTAATAAGAGCACCCATCCTTCATCATGAGCATTATGTGTGACTGAGTATAATATTGTGCAAATGGCAGATTATCATGCCAGAATAAATGTCAAGGATGTGCACATCCTCATACAACGTTTGAATAAAAAATAGATTTGTTCAATTTTATTATTTTAAGGGATATATTTTCATTTTCTGTTTTGGTACAGCAGGGACACAAACATATCAGCTTTCAAAGTGGCACAGAGAAAGAAGTAGCACTTAGTTTTAGAAATTCTGTCTCCTGGAGACTCTCTTACAAATGGGTACAGTATTGCTTTTGTCTTTTTGGTCTTCTTGTGGAAGTTGTGTAGCATTCAAAAGAGAGTACAATGCTCATTAGAGTGAAATTCATCTTTCACAGCATTTATGTGATATTGGCCCTACAGTATATTCATCCTTGCAGATGAATTGCATTTTTTAGTACCAAATTTCTTGATCTAGAATCATAGAATATTCTGAATTGGAAAGGATGCACAGGGATCATTGAAGTTAAACTTCTGCCCCTGCACAAGACCCCAAAATCCCACCATGTGCCTGAGAGCATTGTCCAAACTCCTGAGCTCTGTCAGGCTGCTGTGTGACCACTGCCCTGTTCCAGTGCCCCACCACCGTCTGAGGGAAGAACTGCTCCTCATATCCAACCTAAACCTCCCCTGACACAGCTTCAGGCCATTGCCTCGCGTCCTGGCACCACAGAGAAAGGATCAGACCCAATGAGGTCTCCTCTCAGTCTCCTCTTCAGCTGAAGTGACCCCAACTGCTTCTCACCTGGAGGAGCGAGATGGAGGTTTTCAAACAGCTTTGTATCCTTCTGATGGTGTGCCCAAAAGCTGTCTGGCAGCAGCAGAGCCATTCAAAAGTCTTCCATGATTATAATTGTTTACATTTGCTAGGTCATCACAGTCTAAATGTTATTACAGTAATTTCACAATTATAAGCCACACCTGATTAGAAGCCGCACATCCGGGTAGCTGGGTAGAGCACGGGATTTGTCCATATATAAGCCGCATCTGAATATAAGCCGCACCTTTTTTTTTTTTTAGCGAGGATCCATGTGCAACCAATTAACGAATTAATAATAGAATCGTGGGTTTGGTGTCAGGTGCTCAAATTGCAAACAGTTTTCATAGACCAGCCAAGCCTCTAAAGGCAGCCCCAGGCACCCTCCCCAGCCGGCTCTCACTTCTGGGTTGGCATTTCACTGGGATTTGTCCATAGATAAGCTGCACCTGATGATTAGCCGCACTACTGGGGTAGGCTAGATTCTTCAATGAAAAAGGTGCAGCTTATAATCGTGAAATTACTGTAATAGCATGCATAACACTGTGCAGCTTTATGGTTTCTATTCCATCTGAAATATCAGTGCAAAATGGCCTCAGCTCTGAGGGATGCCAGCAATTGACCGCTTGGTTCCGGTTGTTTAAATTAAAAAATTTAAGTAGAAGTAGCAAAGATTGTTGATATATTATCCAGAATTCAGAGGAAATCAATACAAGCCTTAATGGCCTTCTCCCACTGCTCTGTAGCTGCATTAGTCACATCTTGAGAGAGCACTTTGGCCATCAATCAAAGAAAAAAAATCACTTTATTTTCATATTCTGAACTTCATGGCAGCTTATGTGTAATTTTGGCAAGCTATTTCTGAAATTCTGCAAGAAAAATGCAATAGGAAAAAGTTTCTAATAGGATGGTAGTCTTTAAAGCATATACAAGCAGTAATTTGGACACATTTTATATAACTTTAATTGTTTTTGATAGTGGAATGATCTGGAAAAGTAACCATGCATGTTTTTTGTGTTGAACCAGGGCACAAGAGAAGAGCTGTGCAATAACAGCCATACAAGAGTGAACTAAGTAGAGCAGCTGCCCAATCTCAGAGATCTCTGTAGGATGCCATATAAATGAAATACTTCGAATAAAAATGTGGGTTTGTTTCAAATCAAGCCCCTGCTCTAATTTCTGGTTTACTAATCTTCTCTATGGGTGAAGACTTGGTTGATTCTTATGGCACTGATGTATACATCTATGGATTGGACAAGAAATATCTACTAAAACCTTGTTTCATTTCAGAAAATGAGGGGAACCTGTGCCAGGGAATGAGGTGGGACAGGAAATTCCTGGAGCACCAGTATCTGGCACATGAACTCTTGAACTGTGCTCTCAAGTGGACAGCATTTTCCCTAGTCCTGCAGAGATGGAAAAACAAATAGACTGTAGTCCAGTGAGGTGATCTGACTTTCACATCAGCTTCTTTACAAAATTTTCCAGGAAAGCTTGGCAACATGTGATGACTTTTGTTCTAAAGACTTGTAAGAAAATCACACTTAAATGCTCTTCTGATCTGTGCCTCTTCACGTGAGCAAATTGTGGACTTAAATTTTTACAGAGAAAAAAAATGAAGTAATTATATTTATATACCAAGAATCAAGTGTTTTCAGAAGACTGAGGGATTAGGCTTAGGTAGAGAATGCTTAGTGATTTAAATATATCTTGAAAGCACTTCAGTAGAATTAAGCTTCTGTGATGTACAAAAATATTTCTGTCTCATGTCCATCAAACAAAAGAGGAAATGACTTGGCCTGAGTGACTCTTTCAAATATGGAACAAAGAGGAAAGTCCTTTTAAATGCCCTCTTAGCAATCCCACCATGTCCAGACAGGTCTAGCAAAGATAACAATTGCTTCAAGAAGTACTTAGCAGATTAATGCAGGTCTTGCTGATTATTCCTCATGCCTGCAAGACGACAGAGATATTGAAAAGGTTAAGAGGATACAAACTGTATTTAGACTGTAAATTCCACTGTGAGGATGGATTTCTTTCTGTGCAGCTTCACTGTAATCTTTGGTATAGTGCATAAATTTGGTTTTTATCTTGAATATTAATGTAAGACAAATAAGCGTGAAAATAGAAGCCAAAGCTATGTCTCCCATTATACCTCTCAGTCCCTCACAGTGGGAGAATGATTGCAAACTGCTTATGGCTTATTGAAAATGAGTCTGAGCCTCAGAAACTGAGGTGTGTCCTTAACAAAACATGAAAAGAAGTGAAGCTGGACAAATGCCTTCTAAACAGCACCAGAAATAAAAATAATCAGGAGTTCATGTGTTAATAATTTGTCCTGCAGTTTAACACAGTACTATTTAGTACTTTTTGCATAAAAAAACCCAGCCTAAATGTGCAGAAAATAGAGCTATTAATAAATTAAAGTCAGCGTAATTTAGTTATAATAACGCCACATCCTAAAACACATCAAAGCAGTGATTTTTGCAAAGTAAGTATCTTCTCAGCATTGCATTATGGCAGAGTGATACTAATCTGGCCTGCAATTGCAGAGGAATGAACTTAATTTAATTACCTCTCTAAATACAGCTTTTGCTTTGACCATAAGTAGTAAACTGAGCTTAGTGTAAAAATAACAACATTGCATTAATTTTCTTTGCTGCCCAGCCAAATAAACACTGCATAGTTAGATTCCTCTGGCCCTTTCACTGCAGTGATCCAATTAGTCTTTTTCTCTCTGATGGAAGGGTGACAAACCAGCAGGTTTCTCTGGGATCAAATTAGAGATCTTATCTCTGTTCCTGAGGGACAGATGACCTAAATTTGACTGCACAAAATCTTCAGTTTCTAATAAGAGCAATCTTTACAGTCATATTCCAGACTCTGGGTTTGATTGGATGACTGCTTTTAACTTTTTACCAGAGCCTCTTCTGCAACTGCAGTGATACTTTTCACTGCTGTTTTATTAAAAGAGGAAAAGATATATTAGAGTAGTATTTTTCCCTTTGAAATTTCTCCTGTGTTCTAGTCTGTCTTTGGTATTCAATTTTTTCATCCTGCTTTGTTGCCAAAGCTGCTAGGAATCTCCTAGGAATCATTCATCGTCAAATCCCAAAAAGTTCTTAGGGACAAATTGTTATCAGTTAATGGTTAACTCTGGTTATCAGTTTTCCAGATCATATAATAATGAGTACCCCCAACCTTGCCTGCACCTTTACTGTACCGGTACTAAATGTTTTAGCCTGTTTCAGACAACTCGCACAACTGAACTCATGAATTGCCATAATGTCTCTGTATCGCAGTAGTTGCATTTCATAGCATTTAGTGCACTCAGCATAAATTCTTTGGGTTCTTTTTGTGGTGTCTGAAGAGTATTTCATGCTATGTTCTGCTGATATTGCTGCAAAAGAAATAATGGTATTATCTATTTTTTTTCTGGCGTAAAGAAAACTCCATTGGACTCAGTTTATTATGTCCCATAATGCAGTTAAAGATCTATATAATTAATTTCCTCTTCAACTTCATTCCAGCACAGGCTTTCAATATGGTGTAGGAAAGAAAGATTTCCCTATCTTATCCAGAGATACAGGTGAAATTCATAGGTTCCAAAGAAATTTTGTACTGGTACAATGATTAATGGCCACACATTTGCAGCTCCTATTTGCTCCAATGACCTTCATCCATGATCTCTTTAACTTGAAGTGTATAATACCACCATCTCACTTCTCCATTTATAAAACATGTTAAAATGCTTAAAATTTTGAAATGTGTATTTAAATTCAACAGATGAAAAAAAGAAATAAAAAGCTGTGCCTCTGCTATCATTACAGTGGGGATGGGTGCCACACCCACACACTACATTCTCTTTTGAAAATTTTGTTTGTTTTCACTGTAGCCTTTAGTTGGATTATTTTGTGGTTGCGGAGTATAATTCTGAAAGAGCTGCAACTTGGTTAATTAGAAGCTTTCTCTTTTTTTAATTTTTTATTTTTTTAAATTTTTAAACATTCTTTACCTTGTCATTTCACCTGTAGGAAGACTGCTTTGGAAAGGCAATTATTTCGGTTATAATTTCTCAAACTCATGATCTAGGGTAGCAAGTAACCAGTGAGACCAAATCAATCAGTTATGTACTGCAAACTATGTACGTGGATTGACTTAAAAAGCACAAAATTCAATTATAATCAGTTATACATGTCTTTAATGACTGAGAGTCATATCCCTGTACATGGTAGCTTGGCAAAAATAGTCCAAAGGAAACAATTTCATGTGATCTTACCTTCAACTTCAGAAGTAATCCTACTTCCCTGCATTCCTTTTGCCACTTGTTATAGTTAAAATGTGTACTCCTGAGTGCTCTAGGTAAAAGGTTTATTGATTAGTAACAGTAAAATTTATGTACAGGCAATAGAAACAACAATATTTCATTTCCTTCCCCCTCACCCAGCAGATGCCAGTGAAAGTTTATTTGTTCAGTGTTGAGAGATAAGTAAAATCACAGTGAACATCTCTAAGTAAGTCAAAAGATCTAATAAATGAACAGTCAGCAGAGCTGTGAATAATTGGGGGAGGCATGAAGAACATACACTGCCAAATTTAGTTTCTTACATCGTGAGACAGCTCTCCCTGGGGTTATGATAGACCCAAAAGATGGGTGAACAAGAGAGATTCTCTCACAGGGGAGCTCAGAGCAGGGGCTGACCGAGAGATGATAACAAATGATGACAAAAACGTTCATGGATTTTTGTCCCAGTGATCTGACCTATATGATTTCCTCTTTGCACATTCTTCTGGCTTGCCAAGAGACCTGACAGCTTGTACACCTGAAAATGCCTATGGTTATGACAAGCTGGACTCCTGAACACCTTATTATGCAGGGTAGATTTCATTTATTTCAGAGAAGTCACGATCAAGTTGATACTTGTAATAGACATGGAGGGGAAAAGTGTGATCACTGTTATCTCATCCTTGGTATGACATTTCAAGGAGATGAGTATTTCACAAGAATCTGAGTAAAATATTAGTCATCTTTCTCATTTGCATGGTGGTCTATAATTTGGAAGTGGAGGCTTTCCAAGCTACATGCTCTATAGGGTTCTGTGAACTAGATAGAATTTTTCCAACTAAATTAACTCAATAAATTTGAAATCATTTGGCAGTTAGAGCATAAAATCTCTGTTGACAGAAAGTGAGAGACTTTTCAGTGTTTGGCCTTGTAAAGAGGAGTTGACAGAGGATCCATTTGTGCTCAGTCTGCATGTCATATTTCAGGATTAAGCAAATAATAATGGGAAGCCAAACTTTATTGATTATGATTTGATGTCTTTGGTATGATATGATATTTTTGCATTTAATTCACTGCCATCAGACTCATGAGTCAAATTTGACAGTGTTCTTCTGGAAGCACTTGCAGTCCTCCATATCAGCCAGAATGATGGCTCCAAACAGCTGGGGAGCAGGTGAGGTTCTTGGGGCCAGAGGAATTTTTCTGTGTACTACTGAGAGTGTTTGGTGCTGATTTCCTCCTCAAGATTTCTGGTTTTAATGTCCTGCTGGTGAAGGAAGCATTTCTGATCGTTTTCAGCAAGGCCCCGTTTGTGTTTCTGGATATCTCTTCTGCCTGCTGTGGACAATACCTTTTGTTCCTTTGCATGCTATGGAAAAACTGACCTCTTCATGACTCTCACTAAGGGGTAAAAACCAAAACAATTCAGAAAATAGATTCAGTCAATTTCTTAACATCCCTGCATCCTGGAGGCTGAAAGAACATTCCTCCCTGTTCACAACTCTGCAGCACAGATTTTTTTGGCCTGAGTTTAGTCCTTTGACCTGATGGATAACAATATATAAATATATTACAAATGAAAGATGTTTGCACTCTTTTTTTAAGCATCATTTGGTATGAGAAATACCTAGAGAAACACATCATTAAGCTCAGTTTCCTGTGTCCAGACATTGAGGGCCAAAGTAGCATGTGAGCTTCTTAAATGACCTTAATTTGAACCCTAAATGCATGGTAGGTTCAGAACATTTCAAGATAAGCCAGTCAACCAAGACTGTTCCTCTCCAGTGCAAGTGAATAGTCTGCAGATATTAAAAGTATATCAAGCAGTCAACTGCTAATTCAGGAAGTCAGGTCAAGTTGAGAGCAATTCTACTTTTGAACTGGCTGAGGCTGGAGATAAGCATTTTATACAGCTGTAATTGAAATACCAAACTTTACGAAGTCAGTCATTGAAAGCTTCTACCATGAATCAGGATTATTTCATGGACTTAAATCCTCCTTGAGATTTTACCATAAGTGACTCTTGTGAGTTCACCTTCTCATCAAGGTGTTCCACTCTTGATCAGAAGGCTCCTTGTTCCTGTAAGTTATAGAACAAATTCAGGGACCTAAACAAAGTCTTATTAGAAGTCCCCCAGCTCCACGGGAAGTGTGTTTGATTTTTGGTTTCTCTGTGAACTGGCTCAGGCTCTGTCATGTGCTGATATGACTTTAGCTGCCAGCTTTGACAGCTGTTCTACATAACATGTGCACACCTCCCATGAACCTACCATTGAAAAAGTGCAAACAGTGGCACTGTGGTTCCTTCCAGAGACACAGCTTTCTCTGAATGCTGGAAAATTCATCAAGACTTTTTCCTTTGACCTTAAATGACTCTGAATTAAATGCAGACAGTTATGCCATATGTAAAACCAGGCACTGGTCTGCTCATGAGTCCCTGTAGTTATACCTGATAGTGATTCTCTTTGATTCAGTATTTATATCCTTTCCTTCCCACATAGCTTAGTCATTCTAGAAGAAAAGAATTTTCTCCTGGACTCTGTAACCTTCTTTCTCCTTTCTCATTGTTCTTTTCTGGGGTGACAAACAGCAAAAATGTAAGTCACCTTTACTATCAAAGAATTCAGTGTCTTTTCATGGTTACCTGGGCCATGTATTTCTGTAGTGAAGTGAGTGCAGGAATTTGATATTTACACAAAAAAAGCACATTGATGTACTTAGGGTTGGATCAAGTGTTGTCTCATTAGCATTAAACAGCTGTAATGGGAGAAAGATGAAAATAACTGCAGAAACATGAGGAGAAACAAAGATGAAAAGGAAGATGTGAGAATGGTACAAAAACCTGGTTCCTTATTTGTAGGGTAAACTTGAAAGGTACCCTTTTCAACTCGCCTGCCTTCTAATGTATTCAGAAATGGAAATTAATCAGCAGTTGTTTATAGCTGTGCAAATCTGGCACAGGGATTGGATATGATAGTTAGCAAGCAACTGCAGATTTTAAAACTAAGCTGCAGCTCTTCCACAGAGCTGCCTTTTCCCATTAATCCTTCGCCATAGTCTCACCATCTGAGCTTTTTTCTCCTTAACTTTGATGTATGAACATATTTCTCACTGGCTACTCAGAGTCCAAGATACTATTCCTTTATATTTGCATCTGTTAAAATTTTTTGCACTTTATGTGAATTTCTCTATGATAAAATTGATAATTTCAGATATTATCTGAAACATAATTATCTAAGTTTAAAAACAGAAAGATTCAAAGGAAAACTGGTCTAATAAAAGCTCGGTTCAGTCTATTAGATGTGGTTTATCACAATTATTTTTCAGTCAGTTTGTGTGTATCTTTAACTTTTTTCAGTTTCAGTTTGGTCCTGTTTTGAACCAGAAACTTAATTTTGATACCAGTCAATGTGATCCCATTATCTCAAACATCCTAACAGCTAGACTAAAATACACAGGTTCTCTATCACTTCCAAGGTTTCATTGATAGAAATGAGTTGTGATACCTCTTCCAAACTGGAGTTAGTCTAAAAGATGAGAAAACTGAAGGATTGGTTATTGTTGCCCCATCTACTCATATCAGTACAATCTGAGTTTTTTCAGTGGAGGCATTTGTCTCTTCAGATTAGCATTAGATTAGATTTTTTAAAAAATCCTTAATTCTGAAGAGTCAGTGCAAACAGACCTTCTGCTGATTTCTAGTGGTTAGTAATTTGCAGAGTGGTGGCGGAGATATAATCCAGTGGAAATTTCATTTGGCGCTGTTGCCATTTTGCTATAATTCTGCCTGGTCTCAGCCAAATTCTGAGGTGCAGCATCACTGAGATGAGAGCAAAGACAAGGAACATAAATCAAGGGGACATTGCCCAACTGCTGTGCCACTGAGATTCTACCAAGCAAAAGATGTGGTCTCTCTATGAAGCCAAGCATGTATGGCAGGGTATTTTCTTTATTAGCCTCTGCCAGTCTGATCCAACCGTCATTAAGAGCACTGCCAATCCTTCCTGTGACATTCAGAAGTTTTGGGCCAGAACTCAGAGTATTTTCACTATTTCTCTGCATTTGAGCACATTATTTTTGACAACTAATAATTTAAATTGCCAGTTTACACTGGACATGTGTTGTCTGAGGTAAAAGTTATTGTGTATTCACTATGAATATCTCTGTTTTGTTTAGTTTAGTTTAGTTAATTGGAGGGGTCTACCAGAGTGGTAGAAAATGCCTTTCTCATTGCTGTATTGAATGGTTCAGTGAATGACATTTTCGGTAGAAGTTTTTAAGCCCTCAACATTTTCATAACTATTGATCTGTTTTTGAAGCATGGAAATTCTGCTCTGGGGATATTATGCACACAAAAACTTGATCTCTAAGCCATTACTTTGTTTTATGTAGTTTGTATAAATGTCATTTTCAGGTGTCCGTGAAATTTTCCTCAGATAATATTGAGTGATTAAAAAAATTTCATTATTGTAAAGAAACATTGTCTAAGAAAAATATTTCACAGATAAATTTATTTGTACTGTATTGCATCTGACTTTTCATGCTCATTTTCTTGAACAAGTTTACTGTGATTCTAGTGGGGGGGTTTTAATAAGTCACATTTCACATATGACTTTCCTGTTAATAAAAGAACTTTACTGATTTACACGCATGTTTGATGTGAACAGCTGAATGAAGCAGTGTGCTTGTTTACCTCGAGGACACACATCAACCATGGTGCTCTTGATCAGTGTCATGTTCTCTCCCAAGAACACAAACTGTGAACCCACAGAACAGACCTTAGCAAAGGATTTATTTTCCTCCCTGATTGTTCTGTTTCATTAGTCTCTCCTTCATTCAGCTAAAAAATACTTCAAACACGTCTGGATGTATATGGTAGCTCATTCTGGTCTCACAGACTATTCAGCTATAATATTATGCAGTTAAAGGACAATTGCAATGCCAGAATTTGGGAGTTATTTAAAATGTGAATGGGTAATGATGAAATGGCTTGGAAAATTCATAATGGTCATTCCGAGAAATAATACTTCACCATTTCCTATCTGTCATCCACTGTGAAGATTTGTGGCACCCTTTGATCAGATGACTTGTCCTTGAAGTACAGTCAGAATTCCAGCGTGAAATACCAACTGCTCTGCTGACAGAATGAGTTCAGGCAGCAAGCAGCAAACGCTCAGCATGGCACTCATGGGAACCCAGGACAAAAGAGCTTCAACCCTCGGGCAGAGCAACCTGCAGCCTGGGCTGTGTGAGGTCATGAAAGGTTTTAGTGTTTAACAGCTAATTGTGGTGCTGCTAATATTAGTTAGGCTCTAACATTACTTTTGTTATGAGAAACTGGTGACCTTTTTGTTCATTGTTGGGGAAGTTGACGGGAGACTGACCATATCTATATCCTTGAGCATAATCTGTAGATAAAAAACTGCATACCATAGAGTCTGCCCAGCATCCCAAATATGAACTGTGACTAAAGGGGACGAGATCACTTGTATAACCGTTTTGAGCATGCCCTGTAGCCTGCAGTCAAGGAGGGGGCAACGAAGAAGACTACTGAAGCCTTCATCTACGACCACCAGATGGCAGATTACGACCCCCTAGCAACTGACAACGCAGCCACAAATGCCCTCCGGAAACTGATGCAACTGTGATGCAATCAGGAAGCTCGAAAGACGATAAAAACCGAAGGGGGAGACTGCCACGTTACGGCAGTTGGTAGAGCATTTTGACTCCCCTGTCGTCCAGCGCTGTTACTTTGCTTTCCCTCCCTGCTTTAATAAATTTAATATTGATTGGATAATTAAGCCTATTGTGCTCAATTTATAACAACTTTATTTGTTTCATGAAGCAATACAATGACCTGTGCTCACATGATAGTCTTCCCAAAGTTGTCATCTCATTCTTTAGGAGGTTCCTTTCTTCACCCACCACTTCATTTTTACTAAAATAGTTATTGCATATAACTTCTGATGTTACTTCTAAATGTATTGCTCTTCCCAAGTTTACATTTTTATATAGATAGTTATAAAAGGGAGATCTGACTAATAATGCTTGGTTGTTAACGTGGGAAATTACTTGAAATGAAAAAATAATAACATAACAATTATATCCCTATCAATAGAATATATATATTATCCAGGTGATATGTGTTCAGCTTTTAGAATTATGATTTTTGATGATCTAATAGTTGAAGGAAATTAATATCTATCTCTCAGTCATCAGTCAGGGAATATGTCTATGGAAATTAACTTTGAATTTACTGATTTCATATTGAATAGTTGTCATTCATATTCATGTAGGCCCTGATTATGCTATGGAGCAGCTGAACTCTGCAAATTACTTCATAACTTTCATGCCTTCATCATCCACAAGTTCCCTCTGGCTCAAATATCTGACTCGCCTTTGTATTAAAATAAAGTTTGATGAAATACGACAAAATAAACTAGATAGTGTACTCCTGATTTTTGCTTTCCACATGGAAACAAAAGTAGCTTCAGCAAACATTTGGATCCAGGAATCACTTCCTTTACCTACAGTGCAGCCTTACCCTTAAAGTTTGTTCTGTCACTTGAATTTTTCTGAAGCAGATTTTAGACATGACAAAGGGGATGACTTGAAGAAGCTCATGCTGCTGCTTATATGGAACAGGGAATACCTGAAAACAAAGAATTTGGGTATTTGAAGGCAAAGGATGACTGTACTTTAAGTAGAGAATGCTACTCCCATAATGTAGTCAGAACACTTTCATATATACGATTTCCACAGTTATTTAAAAATGGAAATTTCTTGACCACATGAAATCCTTTGTGTGGATGAAGATCTTATGTCAAAGCACAAACACTTCAGCCAGGTCCATGCTGTATTTTAGACTGAATGCAAGGTTCAGATTTTATTCTTCCATCACTGTTCAATCAAACATGAAATGAGAAACAATCATCATGATATACTAGCACTGAAATAATTATTCTGTTACATACAGTGCACTTTTATTCTGATACGAGCTCCAGTTTTGCTTTTGCAAAATGAAGAAATAAAAATTGACTAATGACTTTATGAATAAGGTCTTATAAATTAAAAGAATAACAAATGCATGTAGATCAAATATACCCTTCATATAATATATATATACACTCTTATTCATTCGGTAAATCTTGTTATGCTAATCAGGTACACACTCTGCAGGGTATAAATATCTAAGAATATACTTCTTTTCTATGAAGTATGACATAGATTCAGGTATTCTGAATATGTTAAATCCCTCAGCCTTATGTTCAGGCAGTGAATAGGTCATGAATGAGCTTCATGATCTATTTTGTCACAAGGCAGCAGATCCCTTTCTTAGCAGAAAAGGTTTTTTCTAAATTATCAGTTTTTATGATAGGCTCATAAACTTCCTTTAATAAAAGAAAATAGTAATATATTGATTTTGTGCATTATAAGTCTAGTCTTTGTAAAGGCTGAGGAAGGTGCTCCTGCTCAGGGGGCTGGAGCACCTCCCCAGTAAAGATAGCTGAGAAAGTTGTTCAGCCTGGAGAAGACAAAGCTCTGGGGGAACCTTATAGGACCTTTCAGCCCATAAAGTGGTCAAGAAAAAGACAGAGTGACCTTTTACACAGGCAGGTAGTGGCAGGGCAAGGAGGAATGGTTTCAAACCAAACCCATGAGATTTATATTCGATGTTAGAAATCCTTCCCCTGCGAGGTGCTGAGGCCCTGGCACAGGTTCCCAGAGCAGCTGCAGCTGCCCCTGGATCCCTGGAAGTGTCCAAGGCCAGGTTGGACAGGGCTTGGAGCAACCTGGGACAGTGGAAGGTGTCCCTGCCCATGGCAGGGGGAGGGACTGATGAGCTTTAAGGTCCTTTCCCACCCAAACCAGATAAAGATCAGACAATTTTCCACTTGAGCTCAATGCCTGCTTTCATAACAGGTCCTTCCCCAAAGTCTCCAGAGCAGAAAAGGGATGCACCAGCTGTGCTCACCCCCCATGATGCTAATCACAATTATTATCACCTCTTTGAAAGGAGGCTAACAGGGCTGAAAGTATGTGAATCCCCACTCAGGTACAATAGTAGAGAAATTAACAATAGATATAAATTATTTTCTTAAATCATAACATTTATTATTCATGTTAGTCTTCAGAGTGACTTGGACTCAAGTGACAATCTACCCGAATAATTTTCCATGAAGACAAGATGTAATTTTGGCCACTTTTACATGACAATTTCTTTCTTTAGTAATCATTGACAGTTGAATTGATAAAACTTCAGTCCTTAATATTCTGAAATAGTCTATATCTGGGAAAACTTTCAGGATAAAAGCAAGACTTCTGTTTTATAGGTAATTTTCCACATTACTAAGGGACAACAAAAGGTTGGTTTTTCCCTCTTTTGAGAGGCTAGCTCCATCACAATAATTTGATTATCCTAATACTGTTAATATTTAATAACTTTAAAATGTTCTAAGAATTTAGAGGCTGGAATATATCTTCTTTTAGCTAGATTTCATAGACATAGGCTAATCTTCTTACTGGCCTGATTCTGCATTCATTCAAATATCCTACTGCCTTCGTGGTATGGGTTCAAACTCTGTATGGTGTGTGTGTGTGTAAGGTGAATACCTGCCTAGTTTATCAGTCAAAAGCTACATTAAGTTTTCCTGGTGTGAATCAAGCTCACAAAAGGATGGAAATTCTCAGCATTAAGCTTCTAAGACTTCACTGCAAAAGCGTGACTTGAAGTTAGGTTACAGTGGTTCCCTGTTGTGCCTTGATCCCTCTCACTAATGTCTGTTTTTCTGTTGGTGCAGATAAAAGTTAAAGTGAAGTCTTTTTAAAAGTTAGGATGGATAAAAGAATCCCCAAGCTCTTCTAGGGATATGAAAGCATAAAGGTCTGCAGTGACTGAGGTTTTGGGAATCAGAGAAATTCTTTTGTGTGTCAGTCTGGAAGTGGTAAATGGAGCTGAAGGGTAGCTCTGTCCTGAGGACACCAGAGCATTATGAAATATGGTGTTGTCACCCCATGCCACAAAACCTGAGTGTCTGTGTTGCCTGTTACAACACCTCAGAGAGCCTTCATGGTGAAAGGACTATCTTTTGATCATTGTACGCTATCTTGTCATTTCACTGGATTATTTACAAAATTCAGTTTGACTCTACAGATGGTTTTCCATTACCTTGAAACTATGCCTTTTCAAACACATTCTTTTTAGGGAGGGGTGGAGAGAGAAATATTGCTCCTATAAGGTAATGAGCGGGGCACTGTATCAATCTGCTGTGCTAGTTAGGAGACAGATGGATCAAGGCAAGTGAAAATGCAAAAATTCTCATTGCACAGGCTTGGTAGCTACAAACCTGATGTGATGGAAGGAGGAAGTTCGTCATTTGGAAACTTTTCATAGCACACAAGTGTTCTTATGTCGATGTGAACTTTGCAGTGTTTTGCTTGAAGGCTTCTGTGTAATCCTGGGTAGTAGATCAAGCAGGTGATGCAGATAAATTGCAGGACTCTTCTCCTCAGGGATGGAGTAAGTTCAGCAGTTACTTAGCACTGAGGTAACAGTATCTTGTTCCTAGGGTCATCCTATAAATATTTATAATTTCATAATTAGTTCAGAGGCAGTTGCTGTGGAGCTGATCAGTAGAAACTGATAAAGAGAAGAATTTTTAATAGGACCCATTTAAGTGCAGCTCCTCCACCCCTACTACACTTAGGGGAAAGAATTTCTGATTTAGGCATATTTTACCATTTTGAAATAGTTATACTGCTAAGGCCACATTAGGAGTTTAGTGTGGCATCTAACCCAAAAGAAAGGGATTCTAAATGTGTAGAGTATATTAGATATTAGAATACTGTGTAAAATATTATAATAGGTAAAACATCCGACCCTTACTGTTTCAAAGACATCTTAACATTCAGACAGTTAGAATTCTTTTTTACTTTTTCTTTCCATTTTTATTTTGAGAACATATACTGTGAGCTTACAATTGTGTAAATGAAATGCACATTGACAACACATGAGTCAAACTAAAGGGATGCTTATTATATTGCATATGAAAAAACATTCTTAATAGACTGTTCATCAAGAAAGCAAAGTGACAACTGTGACTCAATCTTTAAAGTAGAAACAGGTAATAAAGGGGAAAAACAACTAATGACAAGAGCAAGATGCTCTTTCATCCTGCTGGAAATTCCACTTACTCCTTTTTAAACTGGCATGTCTGTTGGAAAAAGAATTTTGAGTATTCAACTTTCAAGCTGATGCTTCTTTTCACATAAAAGACAAGCCATTGACTGGACTAATTTAATTTAAGTTAGATGAATTAATTGTTTTGATATAGATTATCTTCACATTATGAAAAGGATTTCCATTGGCTTCTTTATCTAGAAGAACTTTGTTTTAGTGTTATTTCATCCAGTTGACTTAAATTGCCTAAGGTGACTTGATGTATGACCTCCAAAAAATTATTTTAGTTATCTGCTGAAATTATTTTCTAATTTATACTTGGGAAAAAATTAGAGAATGGATTCTGATATCTGCGAAATGCTTTGGAGTCCCAGTGTGCTCAACCTATTGCATGGAAATTACAGGCAATTACAAGTGACCTTGACTGCACCTTGCAAACTGCAAAACGTGACTAATCAGGTGCCCTTTATTTTGTTTTCTTCTTCAACAAAATCCAAGGACTGAAAGAATGATGTTATTCATTAGCTTGTTGAATATGACACTAAAAATCACTGTTTATATGTAGCTTGTTGAATATGACACTAAAAATCACTGTTTATATGCAAAGACAGCCATAGTGAACTTTCTCTTCAGTAAAGCAGTGAAGAGCCTGGATTCAGATCTGTTGCATCAATAACCTCAACCATCATCCGATTTTTTTAAGCACAGTGGTACAGAAATGTTTCTAAATCAGCTGGAAAACAGCTGCTGTGGTGAACATTTTGGCTGCTATTCAAATCTGATTGAGTCTTCCAAATCCTAAGTGTATAAACCACGTGTATTATTGGAGTTAGGGAATCCACTGTTTTTCTGTGGTTGCACTCCTACATTGAACTACACCCAAAGTATATACTGAGTTAATATATAGTGATAAGTGAAGCTGTCTTGTATTTCAAACTATATAAATACATCCAAACCAAACTTAAGTCATGATACCATGCCTCTATTTACCACCATAGTTGTTGCAAAATAAATACAATTTTTGGAGGTGAAAATGCAATATCATAAAATATTTAATTGGCCAATATTTGTCAAATATCAGGATAATGCATTGGTTTTGATGGATCTTTAAAACATATTTTTTCTTTTGTACATTTTTCCTTTGCTGGAAACGAAACCTTCTTGAAGTACATAATGAACTTATTTCAATGCGTTTGAATAGAAACACAGTTTTTAGAGGCTCTGTCCAAAGTACTTTCCTAACCCACAAGTTTCACTTGAAAAATACTGAGGATTTAGACATATTAATTGAAGTTCTTCAGAACGAAGCAGTATGGTTGAATGCCTTAATAAAAAGATCACAAAGTTATAAGAAAAATACTGTCAGTGTGTCCTTTTTATAAAAGTATATTTTAGAGTGCGACAAAGCTCACCTGCTGGAAGTTCTGCACAGAATCAGAGAAGAAGAAATATATGTGACTTTTCTATTCATTTTTCCACCTTCTTGTGGCAGGTTCTTATACAAAGTTTAAGGCACATGTCTTGCACATCTCTAAGTAGCCTTCATTCATAGAAGAATTCCTTTGTTAGCCACTGGAGTTACTAATTTTAAGAAGGGTAATTTTGTCTTTAATATGGAAAGTTTTTTTCATAGTTGAAATATATTTGGAAGCAGGACAGGTTGGAAAATACTTTTATGTCATGGTAAAAATGGAGAAACAAAATGTAAAGTTCTGGTGTGGTGACTCTGAGTACAGGAATAATGGCATTAAGAGTGCCTGGCATAAAGTCTCCTACCTGGACATACTCCTAGGAATAATGACATTGTAAGTCAGAGTCTGCGCAGATTAATGTGCATAACATATGATTTGGCTACAGAGAACTAGATAAAGAAAGCTTGTAAAATGATTTAGTTAATTTATAAATTGATAATTAAAAAAGTAAAAACCTTGATAATTTTGTAAGCCTTCTGTTTGTTGTTTATTAAGGGTAACAATAATATTTAGTATCAAGAATGAAAAAGAAGCTTGGCAGACATAAATACTACGCACCTAACGAGATGCTCACAAATCTTTCATTGTCTGATAACCAGACTAGAGAGAGATTTTTAGGTTGCAGTCACAGCAAAAATTGTGGCCAGATCTCTTACTTGCTCATTGACAATTCTGTGTCAGAAAATAATTACGTTGTATGAGCATGGAATGCAATACAAACACAGCTCAGTGTATTTGTAGTTGTATATTTATCCTTAATATAAGAGCAGGAAAAGAAATTAACATGTCCTGTTAAGCTCCTGATAAATACCTACAAAACCTGAAATTTTTTAATCTGTTTCAAAGAAATACATGTATGTGGTAGAGGAAGATGGAGGCAAGAGAAGACAGAAAGGAAAAAAGAAAGAAATTTATGTGGTTGCAAACTTTGCTGTCATAAGATTCTGTATCATGATATATTGGATGCCTTTGGTTTATATTTCTGTGGACACTACAGAAGTCAGGTTCCACTGCCCCTATTTCAAACAGCCTAGATTACAGACCTGGATTAGAGACCTGGGTTAGAGACAATATTTTGAGATGCAGTTATGAACAAGGTATATCATCCTAAATCAGAAAACAAAAATTTGGTTTCTTCCTATAATTACAGTTTTTAGTTCTGATACTTTTCTTGGTCTCCTCAGATAAAACAGAGGGAACTTTTTATTTTTTTAAAACAAGCTTGAAAATTGGCTGACAATGTCCTTCTCTATCTGGCAAAATGAGGTGTCCTTGAATGTACTTTCATTGTGCTTTAACTTCTTTCTCCTTCATGCATTTGAACCAGTTAACACCTTCCTAAGTTCTGCTCCCAGCAGGGAAAAGAATGGCTCCCAGATCCCAAATCTTCACTGCAATACTTCTGCAGCTGTAATAGTTGCTGCATATTTCCCAGACATCAAGAGAAAAAGAGTCCTTAATCAGCTGTCAATGACACAGGAAAGTGAGGAGTGAGCCTGATTCAGATAATTTTACCAGACTCATCTTCCACCAGATGCTTTTGGAGAAGGCTTTGTGATGTGGTCAGCTACTGACATTCTTCTTCCCAACTCGTTTAGACTTTCTGAGCAGCAGTGAGAAACTGCTCATAGAGAAATGACATCTTGAAATTTTATTTGTCTTGGCTTTTTAAAAGCCGTTCCCCTTGTGTCTCTCATTGACTTGATTAATCCACTGTTGTTATTTCTTAAATTGCACCACAGTTTGGTATCTAAATAAAAAAATACTTTTCCAATATTCCTTAGTTAATTAATGAGCCAATTAAACAGTTTCCCTCTCCTTAGTAAAATACAGGAGCATTGAGCTATCTGCCTCTGTCTTTGTAGGGAACTGCCCCAGATATGTTCATCATTTTTTATCGGTAATAATTTTACAGCTGATAGTGCAATAAGATGTTACATTTTCCTTCATTATTACACTAATCTGGCAGTTCCCAAGCAAGATTCACACCATTTCCCTGTGAATGATTAGTAGATGTGTATGGCTTCATTTGCTTTTCTCAAATCTGCCACATCACATATATACTATGGAGCTAACTATCCAACTAATTGAGGTTTTGTGCCTTATCCTTCTGAATTTTTATTAAATGTTGCAGTTTCCCTCTAGCTTCCCTGTGTTTAACTTTGTATTTTGTGATCTCTCCACTAAACCTGATTCCATGAGTGTCCTTAGGACCGTGAAATGCCTCTCAGAAGAGGGATCCTACTGGAGATGGGCTGGTTCTGGCAACCTGCAGCTGGACCAGCAACACAAAACCTCATTATACTTGTTCAATTCTGTTAACAAGGATCCTGACTCCAACTCTTTACTGCTCTTTCTAACTCAGTTAATTGAAGACAAGGATGAATTAGGATGAAAACTCGTGGTGGCCAAGGGGTACTGGGTGTCCTGTCACGAAGAGAGAGTCACAAAATAAGTATTTTTTTCTACTTCTCTGTAATAATGATGGTAATAGAGCTGCTCTCTTCTATGATTTTAGGTCTCTTATCTAAGAAATCTATCTGTGAAACACTCTGTCCTTTACCAGACAGAAATCTCTTTTGATCAATTTATATTTTTATCAAAGATGGTTATTCTGGGGCAGGCTGTCTGTCTTTTAATTAGCTGAAAAAACATCAAAGGTTTTTGGATTCCATCCAGCACAGAACAAGGACATTCTGAAATCTCAGGGATTTTAGCAAGAAAACTGCCTCAGTCTGAAGGGAAATTTATGGCCAAATGAACGTGCTGAGTGAGGAGCTGCACAAGCTCCCCAGGAGGCTTGGAGTGGAGAGGAAGACTTCTGAGGAGGAAGGCTGATGTGAGCTGGAGCTGATATCCTTCCCAAAGCAGAAGTCTTGCCCGAGGAGCTCAGCTTCAAAGACTTTCCTGCAGATAACCTTCTACTTCAGGCGGTGGCTGTGGAAAAATCTTGGGAGGAAGTTGAAAGAAAATAATCTTTTTCAGGGGTAGGACAGTCAATGGCAGCTCTGACTCAACTGAGTCTGTGTTTTTATTTGTTTGTAAAAATAGGCTCAGGTAATGATGACATTGATTTTTGTGTCACTTTATTTTTTTTTTTTGTCTCCTGATACTTTGGGCAATAAATAGGTCTCCAGACTCCAACAAAAATCCCATATATTTTTGCAGGAATTACCAACTAGAGCTGTCTAAATGATGGTGAGGATGGATACTGGTTTGGAACATCTTAATTATTCTGAGAAAAGCGTCATGGTCATAATTTAAATTATGTGCAAATAAAAAATCCTGTTAAAGGTGCAGGGAAAATTGAATTAATATCTCAGTTTAATAATGGACAGAGTGATTTAGATAAAAGTTTGAAAATTGAGCAGGCACAGCTAATGGAATCAGTAAGCTGTGAGAAGGGAACAACGTTCTTGTGGGAAATGTATGCAATTTTCATTTCATTTGTTTTAGATAGTGATTGGCCTAGAAATGTGATACCTATTGATTTAGCACTAATGATGATCAGAGGCTGATGGAAGCAACAAAAGCAAACACAAATCCCAGAAAACATTTATGAAGTTACTTAGGAATGAAAGCACATCTGTAAGAATTACTGAATGAGAGCAGTTTTTCTGAGATCCATCAGTACAGATAGAACTGATGAGCTCAGACAGAGGCTTGAGGACATGCCTGTGTGGACAATATTTACACACAAAGGGAACTGTGGAAATGATATAAGAGAAGTGGGCTTGTTTTTCTAGGGAATAAAAAGACCTCCACATGTTTCCCTGGTTTAGCCTCTCAGTTTTAGTCTAATTTGATGTCTCTATCCTGGCTGGCATAAGTATTGAAGAGAGATCCAGTCTGATCTGCACTGATTGATGCCTGGAAATAGTTTGTGGAATATGGGGGTACAAAGTCTGATCCAAAAGTCAGCAGAATAAACAGGAGCTAATGAAGTGTTTCTGTACATACCCACCCTTCTGCACTCACAGGCACTGCAGAATAAAGCACAGCATTACTGAGTGATTTTACTGTTTAGCTTCTATTATTCTAAACAGTCATGAAGGGATATCAATACCATTATCCTAAGGAGGAGAATTCAGAAGCCTTTTATTTGTGCATGGAAGATCTGGCATTTAATGACTTGGAACCTTCTTGCTTGGATCAGAACATATTTTATAGCACACCAGCACCCTCCCCCAAGCACTGCAGACTTGTGGGGAGTGCTGATGCATGGGAGCTCACTGGGACCCGCAGCACACTTTGGCTATTGTGCCACTTTCAGTTGCTTATTAAAAGTTTGGGAAAGGTTGTTTTGGTGTAGCTTCTTGGATTGAAAAAATTATAATCAGCTATGGCACTGCACAGAGTATACCGATACATGATAAACCAGACTGTCATGTTAGGAATTTAAAAGGGACTCATTCTATCCTCCCTTATTTCACTGTGTTGAATACATATACAGTAATTTCACGAATATAAGCCGCACCTTTTTCATTGAAGAATCCATCCTACCCCAGTAGTGCGGCTTATATTCAGGTGTGGCTTAAAATAGTGAAATTACTGTACTTCATTTTAAAGACATCTTTGATCACTTAAGTGTTGTTAAATTGTACAAGAATGTGCAATACCATGTTAGGATTACAAATTGCAACCACAATCAAATATGTACGTGGAATATTTGTTGCAGGCCAAATATATTTTCTATGCCTCAATCCATTGTTGTGTATGTTTTCATTTGTCTTTCATTATACCTTCTTTCTGTCTTCATGAAGAAATGACTGTTTGCTTTGAGAAGCTAAAATGAAGATAAAAGTTTGATTCAAGTGAGTTTGTTTCTATCAGCTGTTAGCCGAGAGAAAAGGAAGAAGGTATGAATCAGCCCTTGATATTTGGACACTCGTATCACTGAGTATGAAGAAAATCTTTCAGGAGAGAGTAAGAATAAAATTCTAAATTTTTTTACTATCTCTGCTGTATCAGGAGTTGGAAGAAACTATGCTTTGTTTGGACTTATAGAAAGAATAGTCCCCCTTTGCTGGTACAATTTTTTGTCACAAGCTTGCTAGGTTTCTGTTCTGGTCTCACCATTTCTTTGAGTACCACTGAAGTACAGCCCCAGAGCTTTATAAAGACATGACTCACATGTTCTTTGAGATTGGCCTTTGCTATTTGGAGCACCAGGGTGATGGTGCTAAGGAAACCTTGAGGTTTGCTCAGCTCATATCCACCAGTCTCTGAGGGAAGCTTCTCTTAAGCCAAGCAACCCAAAACAGTTTTTGAAATGAATTTGTAATTTATTAGATAATTAAAATGTCCTGTGTAAAGCTGTCACTGAGCTTTGTGAAACCCAACTCAAGGCTGCTTGTGGTGGGGCAGGTTTTGTGCCACTGAGGATGGCAAGAGTGTACAATGGAAGCTGGCTGTGGGCCCTCAGTTCCTAGCCAGCAGAGGAGGAAGCTTTCGTCATGCAGACCATCTCAGCTGAAGGGGCACACTGGAAAAGGCATTGCCTGTTTCCCTGTGCTGAGTGTGAAGTCTGGATTCCTAGACCAGATGTAGATGTTTGCACCATAGATGTTCAAAATCTTTCCTGTCCGTGTCTGAAGGAGTAACAGGATGAGCAGATCAGGCTTGCCCAGACACCATTTTAATTCCACACTTATGGAAATGTTTTAGCTGGTAATTAGAGCTGACCCAGTTCACCTGGGAATACTGCGAACAACAAAGCTGCTCATGTACGATACTGTGCTCAATTAGCCAAGCAAAGCCCTGCTGAGAATGGGGCTATTGTTTAAATATTTTTAGAGCCAAAAAGTACAGAAAGGGAGAGTTGACAGCTGAAGAACAGCAGGGGAATTGTAGCCCTCAGAGTTCTTATTCGAGAGACACTTGTGTAGGAAAACACACTCAGAACTCTGCTAGGACAGTAACTAAGGAATTTACATTGTAGTTGGTCAAGGATGTAAGGGGAGCCCAAAGATCTTTCCCAATTACCAACAGAATTCTGGCTTCTGCTTCTTTTCTGCCTCCCTACTCCAAGTTGTAATGCAATACCTTATAGAACCTACCCTTGCCTTTTTATTTACAGACTTTAGATGCAAACTATTAACACCTCTAATTTAGTTTTTTTTTTTTTTTTTTAATTTGGTTGTCTTAAGTCTGCTGTTGTTTTCTTAGGAGGATGGTTCTTCTCACTAATTAAATTACCATTTTATGGGAGGACACACAGCCAGGACTGATTCAGGATTACTCTACCCAAGATAAGACTCCTGTTCCTGGTAGTGACTTATTTTTTTGAATGTAAAACTTGAGAACTGAGGCCTGTATTTATACTATGACTCTGTCCCTGTTCCAAGAAAGAAAACACCAGTAAAGAAAAGCACAGGTACTTTCCAGAACTCGAAATCATAGAACTGTAGAATAATTTGGTTTGGAAGGGACCTTAAACCTCCAGCAATGGACAGGGCACCTTCCACTGAACCAGACTGATGATGAGATGTTTGAATCAATTACTGCAATCAACTGCATAGGGCATACAGCTTTTACAAGCAGTAAAATAATTCAATTCTGAAAGCTGGACACAGTAAATGTTTTCTGTCTTGATATCAAGAGATTAACAATCTGTAGCTGCAGAGTAGGCTGTAGGGTAAAGTGGATAATGCTGGCAGATTTAAGAGCTCACAGTGTGAAGAAATGTGATTCACAGCTGGTCAGGACTGAGGGGAGTCAGGGAGTAGATCTTATGGCCAGCTGTGGGTCCCTGAGGGCATATGTGAAACAGTGTGAGTCATGTAAAAATTATGGACTGACAGTGGAAAGAGATTGTCTGATCCCATAAAATTCCTTCCTGAGTGCAATCTTTTTCCTCTTTGTTCTCATTTAATGAAGTCTATGTTTTGGAATGTTATTTTTTCTGTTGACTTGTCATTCAGACAAGTGCTATGGTAGGAAGAGTAGAGGTGTGTGTTGCAGTATAAAAGGTAGCTGATGACGTGTAGACAATCAGCAGCAGTTTGCTGGAGCAGAACTCAAGAATTCAGCACCAGTGAGAGGGTGAGATGACTTCCTGTACTGGTTTGAAAGCAAAACCAGTGAGACTCCAAGTCAGAAATAAAATTTAATAGAAAAAAAAAAGCAGCAAAATACATGCAGTAGTACTAAAAAAGAAAGCACTGACGGAGTCAGAATACAACCTGACTGTCTGCTAGTTTGGGTGGCTGCAGCAGTCCAGATGAAATGGTCTTGCTGAAGTGGTGATCTTGTAGAAAGATCCAGTAGCTCCTGTCTTCTGGAAACCAGTGGGTAAGAGAGCTGCTTGCTATCTCCCAGATCCCACATTATACCCAGGTGGGAATGCTTGGCTCTTCCCCCTGGGCAGAGCATCTCACAATAGGATGATATTATCTTACCAGTCATGTGGTGGGTCCTTGATGGCCCATGAAACAGGAATGTCTCTCGGAGGGAGATATCTGTGACTTATAGGGCAGGTCACTGATCCATTAACAGGAGATATCTGTGACTTATAGGGCAGGGCTCTGATCCATTAACAGGAGATATCTGTGACTGATGGGGCAGGGCACTGATCCATTAACAGGAGATATCTGTGACTGATGGGGCAGGGCAGTGATCCATTAACAGGAGATATCTGTGACTCATGGAGCAGTGATGATCCATTAACAGGAGATATCTGTGACTCATGGGCAGGGCAGTGATCCATTAACAGGAGATATCTGTGACTCATGGGGCAGGGCATTGATGGCCCATTAACAGGAGATAGTCCAGGGGAGGAGGCAAGGAAAACACTGCCCCTCCTGTTTTTAACAGTTCATGGAGATGGTGATTGAATACATATCTTTGGGCACATTGTTACATTGTAACCTAAGACACCTCCTCTGTGTACCCACAAAGTGATGGGAAGGGTTTTTGTCAGCAAAATAATCAGACAGCTGGTGAAAATGGCAAAATAGAAAACAATCCCTCCTGCCCTGTTGGTTTTCTTTGGGTTTTCAAATTAACTGTATTTTTGTCTCTGGCCTACATTTGTGCATTTTTCTGTGTGTTTATAGAGGTAAAACATCTCTGACACCACTCTGAAGTATTAATTTGTACTTTATATGCTATTTACTGCATGTTTAAATGCACACATGATGTAATTTACAAATTCTAATCAAGAATGTAAATCCTAGGGAAGTGTTCAAGTCAGATGTCTTCTGAATGTTTAGTGTGATTTCTACTTGTTACATTGAACTTAATACCATCAAAGAGAGCAATTTTTGTTCTTCTAAAGAATAAAAAATTTTTACACAATCATGGAAACATAGAGAAGACTTCCCAGTTTTTTGTGTAAGCACTTGTGTGTGTGTGTATAGATGTAATTTCCATTGAATTGCTCTGGAGATATTGTCTCAGAATTAAAAGGTCAAGGTCAGGTCTTCTGATGCCAATACTTCCCAGATAACACCACTAATGGATTGGTATATTGAAAACCTAGCAGTGGATAAGAGTAGATAATAATTGTTTTTCCTTCTGAATTTATTCCCTTTCTTTTCTTATTGGAGCACTGAGAGCAATTGTAGCACAAATCCAGGGGAGAAGAGGTCTGTTAAGGTGATGGTTGTTTCTTTTAGTATCTCACACACAGCCAGCACTGTGTGCACTTATGTAAAAACCCAAAGCTCATAAACAGTGTTAGAAAGTGATTTCTGAATTCATGACAGTAAAAACCTAGTTAAGACAATCTGAGTAGTATAAGTGAGAATAGTGTTACACAGCTGAGTGTTAGTTCATTCTGCTTTTTAATGTCATGATGAATCTGGTTTTGAAAAAAAACAGAATCCCTTAATAAAGGGTGTTCTTTCTACTTCATCTGGTAATAGAGTTTACATACTGGAAATGTAATAAATTTACCACTAAACTGTTCTTCCAGTGTTCAGTCTAGAATAGAAATGATTGCTGTAATAAACAAAGTGGTTTTTAAGTTCTCCCTTTCCAAGCCTGGTGAAATAATGTTCCCACATTTGAAACAAAGACATGTTTGTCTTCTACATTACTGTTGGAATAATTTAATGAATAGATATATTTCAACATGATTTACAATTGTCACAAGGCTCATCAATGCTACAAACATTTTACTCTCTATAGAGGAGAAAAATATATTTTTAAAAAGGGCAATACAAGAGTATCTAGCCTTTTCTTACCAATCCATCTGGAAAAGGTGAAAACTGTTTCTAAGTTGCCATGCTGATGGAAGCTTAAAAAAATGCATTTTAATATTTGGAGATATATTTAAAGTAGAGTAATATATTATATTTTGTTTATTTTATTTAAATTTGATCTTTTATAACTGTACTGTGAGTTGAGAGGTCTTGTTTTGCAACACCTTTCAGATATTTCTGTGTAAAGGAATGGATTTGTGTTTGTGTAAACTATGAGGCTTTTTTACAAACTGAAATGGAACACCATCTTGTTCTTTAAATGTTCATCAGAACTGTTTTTGAAGAGAGTCCTAATTTGGCTGATTTGCTTCCCCTTAAGCCCAATATAGGATTTAATTTTTAACTGTGTTCTATTAAGAGACAAAATTAATGAAATTCTAGCTTTTTTTTTTTTTTTTTTTTTTAATAAGTGTCAAAGCCAAATCTGGACATCTCTCATCATGGGGAGTCTTAACATCCCTTGCACAAGGACTTAATCAAGCACAATAAAAGAAATCCTTGGAGGCAAAGCCCTGGGTCTTGCTCTGAGCGAGGGCTTTCAATTCTCTTGGAAATCACAGCTGTGTCCTGTAACAGCCCTGCATCACTTACTGCAGCAGGAGACTTTTGGTGCTGCAGAAAGGATCTGTGCCTGATGATTCATTTTTAAGCTTTAAACAAATCAATGAAATGTGAAATTCTTAAGACCTGTTCGGTCCCATGGAGAGAAAGGAAATGATGTTTCTGCCCTGACTGCATGACTGTATTATCTTCTGATAATTGGCTTTTGGGCTCAGTAATAAAATAAATTTTTTTTCTGCTCTGTGCACAGCCTGACTCTTTATAAGGAAGTGACAGCAGTGCAGAACATAACATGCAGTAAAAAAAGAGCTGTGGAAGGCAGTGCATTAACCATGGTGTGCTAACAAAAGTAGATTGGAAGGAGTAACATGAGAAAAAATGTCAAACCAAAAGCCACATGCTTGGGTCTTGTCACATCCCTGCTGTGGGAGCTTCACTTTAAAGCTGGGGACAGCTCCAGGTTTGAGAGTTTCTGGAGAAATGTTTGGTGTCATCTTCATATCACTGCATACTCTGAGACTTCTGCAGACAAGTTCTTTGGGACACATTTAATGAAAAATGTTTTCCTACTTCTGTAAGTGCATACTAGTATTTCAAGGGCTAAGCAAGAAGCAGCTGCTGCTACTCATCCAATGAAAAGTTACATTTAGCACATTACCCCTCTTTAGGAGATACAGCCAGACAAAGATACCTTCTCTTGCATTTTTAGTAACATATAAAGCACTCTGGTGTGAGGTTCTTCGCCCACTGTTTTATACCAATGAAAACATCAAAGATTTTCTTGATTTACATTTGACTCTGAGGGAAAACTGAAGGAGAAAAGAAGTAGTACCTAGTTATTAGTATAATGGTGTTTGAAAATAAAATGCTCACATACAACTCTGAAAACCCAATCATTTGCAGTAGCTGTTTTTTATTTTTTCTCTTTGGAAATGGCTGATCTACTACAGAATTTTTCCTACCTTGGCTGCTTATGGAATTTCCTATAAAAAATGGTATGTTCTGTTATGCATTTACTACGCTTTTGTGATGTATTTTCAGATATATTAAATGCCTCTGCATCACATAGATGTCATAAATATTTTGCTTTGTAATCTATCATACCAGAGAATAATAGATTATTTATCAGTTGAAGAATCAGCTGTGTTCTGTATTAATACAAAATCTTTCTTAGGTTCAAAAGGTAACTAACAACAATTAGAAACCATTTCTGGCAAGTTGACAAGAATTTAATAATTTTTCCCCTCTCTCATTCCACGTCCATTGCATCGCATGTATAGAATCCATGTGAATCTAGTGATTCTTTCAATAGAACATTGTAAACAACGGTATATACACAGAAAAACACATTTCAAGTAGTACAGCCACCGCCTAATGTATATTTTATTTTACTCTTGAGTTATTGCTGAGAATGGTTTGGGTATCTTACTCAAACATGCAACTTTTATTGCTAGTGGCCTTCCACCCTGGTGTATTACCTGTCAGGGAGATGCTGAGCATAAGACTTTGGATCTTTTTGTTATGCTTCAGTGCTTTCCTTATCAAGAAGATTTATATTAGTATGAATGGGTGAAACCAGGTATTTAGATGCTTTGAGAATGTTCTCTAAACATATTAAAGTATTTAATCCTCTAGTCTTAAGAGTTTAAAGGAATATTTCCAAAGTATGCAGATACATTTTTTCTTTTTTTCCCCCAGTATAAGAACATTATTTGACAAAAAATACTCTGGAAACAATATAGAATGCATCTGGTACGTGTGCTTTTATGCCATATGGCATTTAGAAATGTAAAGACAACCTGAAATCAAGGGACTTATTTTTCAGTTGTCACATCATTCTTAAAATCACCTGCTTGGGAGGGAAGTAAGTGCTGATTCTATGATTGTCTCTGTCTTGTGTGATTTATAGTGCAAGAACATGATGAATCTGAACTGAAGTCACTGGCAACCTCTTCCATCTCTCATGCAGGTTAAGCCCTACATCAGCAAAGTTCAATTTTTAAAGCATAAGTGATTTCAGAATACGTGTTTGTTCTTGTGTCCTATAGTTGTATAAGAATAGATTAACTTCAGTGCCACTTACTAAGACCGAAATACTCTGCTTATTCTTATTTCTAAAATTATGTAACAATGCTTACAGTTGTTGCTGGAATGGGGAGGTGAGGAATATTTTAACTTAAATACAGTAATTTCACAAGTATAAGGCACACCGGATTATAAGGCGCACTTCTGGGTTGTTGGCAATTTCCCGAACTTTGTCCGTATACAAGGTACAATGGACTATAAGGCGCACTTTTTTTTTTCAGCGAGGATCTGTGCGCAACAAAGTAACAAATTAGTAATGGAACCGCGTTATAGTGGGGTTTACTGGCAGGTGCTCAATTTGCAAACATTTTTCAGGGATTGGCATAGCCTTTAAACACAGCCTCAGTCACCCTCCCTGTGCCGCGGGCCCCAGCACTCCTGCCTGGCGCAGCTCAGCTTGCGGCTTGACTTGCGGCTGCCCTAGCGGCTTGTACTTCTGGGTTGGCAAATTTCTGAACTTTGTCCATATATAAGGCACACCAGATTATAAGGCGCTCTTCTGGGTTTCAATCTAAATTTTACTCAAAAGGGTCATGAAATTACTTAATCTCCTATTTTGAAGTCTTGTTCTTTCATCACAAAGGATTTGTATCTTTTCTGTGGGCTTATTGCTCCCACGTTTTCATGTTTCATGGGGATTTTTTCTTTTTCCAAATGAGGCAGAGAGATGGGACTCCCAATCGCTTTAGAAAGTGTGGTTTACTTTTCTTACCTTCTACAGAAAACGTGAGTTCTTGTTACAGGTGTAGAGAGCATGGCTAGAAGCCACAAGATTTAAGGCTACAAGGTATTTTAAGTATTTATTACCAATAAAACACAGCCAACACAGATATTTACGTTTCTAATCCAATACTAAGGAATTATGTCTAATTACAGTGTGACCTTTCTCAGCCAATCCTGTTCTGAAACACAGAACTATTCTAAGACTTTTGTCACCTTTACAACTACTTTATTCTTTCTATATCTTAAACTTTATGGCTAAGCTTTTCTCTACTTAACATGTCTCTGCTTTAAGCTCTAAATCTACATTCTTGCTCCTAGCACCTAAGCTTAGAAGCTTTTCCCAAGGCCTCAGGTCAAATCCTGTGTTCTTTTTGATTTACAGGCTCAATGTTCTGAGAATTCCTTACATTTTGAGTTCCAACACATTTACTTCAGTGCCACTTACTAAGATCAAAATACTCTGTTTATTCTTATTTCTAAAATTAAGCAACAGTTCTTACTGTTGTTGCTGGAATGGGCAGGTGAGGAATATTTTAACTTAAATAATGTCCTATATTGAAGTCTTGCTATTTCATCATAAAGGCTTTGTATCTTCTCTGTCCTTGTCTTACACAGTGATAGGTGACCTTGTTTTCCTGAAAGAAATAACAGATCTCTTTACAGAGAGTTAACCTAGCCTCAAGAATATAGCACTGAAATCCATCAGGTAGACTCAGGTGAATACACACACAAAAAAGATGCATTTCCAGGACAAAGGTATTTGCTGCTGAAGTGTACCAGAAATTAGAAGAAAAACACAGAGCTGAAAAGCTGCCAGGCTTTGTCATGGTTCTGTGATACTTCTCTTCACACTTTGTTTTCTGTGGTCAACAGAGTTTGTGAGAATCTTTGCTTTGAGTTTCAGTGGAATTGTTTCTGACCATTGTTTGGAGAAAGCCTTGAAAACCCGAAGCAAGGACACCTAAGAGCATCAGAAAAATAGGAAGCAGGGAAGAAACTTTCTTCAAATAGAATTTCATGGCTTTTAAGGCAGTTACTATGATTTTTGCAGGGCACACAATTAGACTTTTTTTTTAAATCTTTGTGCTTGGCAGTGCTAAAAAGAATATGTTGGGACATGTTTAAGCACATTTTGGGAATAAATCACAAGGGGATTAGAAGCTGTAACAACCAGTGGGCAACTCTCTTTGGGCTTCTTTGGTCTCCTGTGAGAACCTCACCTTATAAAAAGCAACTGTACTTCTGTATATCATGCAAAAAAACCTGCCATGATTTAACAGTAATTGAGTGTGTATGCAGAATTCTGCTACTGCTCAATAACAGTGTGTCCGTGACTTAGATCCAGGCTATATCAGAGTTTATATTTTCCTATGAAAAATGTGTGACCTTGATCAAATAACCTGCATGTTGAGATTTAAGTGCCCTGAAATAATCAAGTTCCAGCAGCCAAACTTTGCCCTTAGGTTGACTGTGTCGTTTTACAGTTTATAGTCCTAGAAGGACCTCTTGGGAACCTTGTGATGTGTTTGTTTTGGCAATTGTTACAGGGAGTTGCTCTTTCCCTTGTTGGGGCTATCCCACTACAAACTAGCAAACTTGTACTAGCTGCAGTACAAATGAATGGAAAACCCAACATGTTCTTCTTTGTAATCCATTATAATTTAGGTTTTTGTGGAATTTTAGTAAATTCACATTGGAACTACCATTAATAAAACATTCATTCCCAGCTGTATGTGAGCCAAGTGGTTATTGCAAGGTAAGCACACAACACAAAGAATATTGGAATAGCTGGAGAAGCCCTTTGAGCTGAGGGATGGTTAACTGTAAGCACACAATTTTCTGCAGATTTCAAGCATTCTATTCATAGGTGTTAAGAGTTATTTGGTGTCAAATAATATTTTTAAGCCTGAGATTGTGAGGGGAAGAAAACAGAGAGGGAAAGGAATTGTGTGCTCTTGCATTTTTACAGTTATGTGCTTGCAGAATTTCTGTAACTGGGATCAAGTGAATCTTAGCTGTACTTCTAAACAATTCTTCAGTAACAGAAGGAATAGGATTGGAATTGTCAAGATCAGCATGGAATTATTAAGGAGTTGTTATAATGCTTGTCTAGTGAAGGCTTTCTCCCAAGGCATAAAATAAAATCTTCACCAGTGTTTCTGGGCTGAGAAATAACATTGAAACAGCTTAGAAAATGTATTTTTTAATGACTGAGGAAAGTTATTCATTTTGGATAAGAGCTGGAAAGCTGCACATTGTAATTCTAAAAGAAGCCAGATTTGTAGCAGGATAGAGATACTTGAGTTTGATTCTAGCTATGTTTTTTCCAAGTAGACAATGACTTTTACATTTTCCATTGAAAGTTATCAGCTGGCAGGAGGTGTCAGAACGGAATGGAATAATGCTTGTTCATTATGGATTCATAATGGAGTTTAATGCACTCCAGTAATTTGGAATAAATTAATTTAGAGAAAATAAGCTGAGTTTTCTTAAACAACTTCAGTGTCTTGTAAGATCTGTATAAATTTGCAAGGGTTTTTGGGTTTTTTGGATGGTACCGGCTGATAAAATAGAGGTCCTTTATATAAACTTTTTAAATGCAAAAATTCCAGCTCTGTCCCATAGCTCATTTTGGATGCCTTGCTCATAATCAGCACGTAATTTCTCCACAGATTATTTTACTACAATATAGGGAGATTACCAGTACAAATGCATTTAATGGGATTTTGTTTGTTTCACAGAATGAATCTTCCAAAGGCCTGAGGCTCTTTAGCATAATACATTAAGTATTAAACACCAGTAGAACTCCCACAGCACCACTGGGCAGGGTGTTAATGAGATACCTTGCTTTCCCTTCCCTTGGATCACCTAATCCAGTTTATGGATGTGTTTCATCACATTTCCTTAGAAGTTCAGAACCTCTCTGCAATTGGCAGTTTGCATTAAGTGGTCAGTCAGTGTTCCAGGGAGCACTGGGGTGTTGAGGGGACACAGAGCAAAGTCCACAGAAGCCAGGACTCTGTCACTTGTGGCTCCTGTGAGCTGCACTGCAGTGTAAGCACAGAGCAGAGTGTGGGTGTAGGAAAATCAAGCAGCCCTGGATCAACAAGAGATTTCTACACCTGATTGTAACACCCATGCTTATCTACACCAAAGGCATACCTGCTGTTATCTGTGAAATCCCTGCTTTGCTCAGTAATTCTGGAATTGACATGGTCTTAATGCTGCTGAGCTGTTGAATGCTCTGCTGTGCACAGAGCACACTGAGATAAACAATGTGGGCAGCTTGGCAGCTAGAGCTGATCTGGACTTTTGGGGATGCCATTACTGTCTGGAGCTCGAAGGTTTAGGGCACAGGAGTTAAATCAGTGAGTCTCAACCTGACTTAAATGGACTGGTCAAATCATGAAGAGGGATGATGGAGTTTGCTGAAAATACAGCTTCTTGAGGGGAAAACGTGTCACTTTTTTAACATGGGAATTTTTCAGGTATTTCCAGAGAGAAGATTTTGAATCTATGTACTGTTGGCATTGAGAGATGACGAAAGACTTGAGAAAGGAAGTCAGGGACAAAAATGTCAGAAAAAGTGAACAGAGGAGCTGTGGATCTCCTAAGGAGAAATCCAAAGCAGGGACCCATCTGGCTCTGGAGAATGCAATAGTGTTTATTTATTTTCTGATTAGATACACTAAAGGAAAGGAGTGAAAGGGTGGAATTGAGGTCTTCCTGAATTGATGTGTTTCAATTGCTGACAATAAACATGTTTATTAAATTTACTGCCAGTGGGAAAGACTAAAGGAGCAGACCATCTAAATACATTTGTGTATTATTATGTTTCTAGTTTTCTTCCTAGAAGCTGTTTTTCTTTCAGGAACCTCAGGAGGTCAAAACTCACTATTTACTTCTCCAGCTCATAAGGTTGGCTTAAAACATAATGAGATTTAAAAAAATAAAAAAGGAAAAAAAAGGAAAAAAAAAAAAGAATTTTTACTGCTTTTTATTTGCCTTCTTGTTTTGTGTTCCTTTAGGTCAAACTATATTTTATATGAGGAACATTCATTAAATAAAAGCTGTGAAAATATATTGGGCATATGATTTCAGGAATCAGGGAAGCAGCTGCATGGCTTGGAATGTGACTTTATTTAGTATAATGATTTCCTGAAGCTGATCACTTGTATATATTTATGAAAGTCCCAATGAACTTTGAAGCACTGTGTTTCTTAGTTTTGATTTATATTATATATGTCTTCTGTTCATAGAGCATATTAAACATTTTATTGAAATGATACTGCTCTTAGAGGCCTCAAAGGTCGTGCACAGCTAGCTAGAGCCACCAGTTCTCCTAAAAAAATAGGTAATTTTACTTCTGGAAATGAGGCATTTTAAAAAATCTGCTCTTTATCTGAAACCCTGGTTGTGATATGAAGTGCTATGATGAGCTCTCATATTATCCTCTTCTTGCAAGGAGCCTGCACTATTAATTTAGTGAATGATTCTATTTGTAGTCCTTATTCCACTAAAATTAAGAAGCAAAGAGTTCCTTTCAAAGTTTAATGGAGTCTTTTGAATATAATTAGATGTATTCCCTCAGATAAAGACGGTTGACCAGTTGGTTCACTCCTTTAATCTCATCCTGTTACCCTTATTTTAACTCCAATGTGTGACATATCTTTGCTGAAAGGCTGGATGATCATTGTAAAAATTGCCACCACCTCCTTCACATAGGAGGAAAGGTCAAGCAGGAAAGCAGCACCAAAAATACTTTATTGAAGTGACTCTGACAAAATCTTCAGTCTCTACAACCTCAATTTAGTCACCAATTACATCACAACAGTCTTGCGAGTCAAGGAGAGAGGCAAAGAACTCTGTGCCACTTCCTGTGCTTTAATTCTGTTTGGAGAAATCTGGAATGTGGATGGTGATGTTGGTGTGCACTGATGAGCTAAAATATTGGGTGGAAGAGATTCAGTGCTGTTGGAGCACTTCAGAAAACACGAAGATTGAACACAAAGTTGTCAAATCTGTCAATGTATAAAAGTAACCTGATTTCAGATGTTATGCCTTAGTGTCCTTTATGTGCTTGGTAGTGCTTAGGCTGTGCTGTCACTAATTATGGGATAAGCAGGTGGGGGCAGACAGCTGGAGAAGAGCTTGAAGCCATGGTTCTTGTCACAGGTTAAATCCTGCCTCAAGGTGTGGCATATCAGCATAGGACTCATTTATTCTTTTGGCAATCTAATCTTCTACAAATGTTCTGCCTCTTCAGGAAGAGTGCTTTCGGGTTACTAAATATTTATCATTGCTAATGTCTTTTTAAAACTGTATCCTTATCTTCATTGTATAAAGATAACATTAACTAGCCTGGGGGAGAGAAACATGAGGGAACTGATTGTGTTCTTTTATTTCTCCCAAGATTCAAGCAGAAATTGTTTAAAATGCATTCCTAGCTCTCTATGCTGCAGAGAGAACTTTTGGCCTCTTAAAAATGATATTCAGATGTGTAATTAAATTTTGTATAGCTTTGTTTCCCTGAAGTTTGCAAATTGTTCTTCCAGAACCTTGGTGCAGATTATATGATATAGCTACTAAACATGGTTTATCTTTTGAATGGAAAGCAAAGATTAATGACTCAAACTAAAATGATGCATTAGATGTGTGTGATGCGATGCAGTCTTGCAGTGATGTAGGAATTGGAACTAGAGAAGATGAAAATGTTAAAATGAGATTAATAGAGCCACATGCTGAAGTAAAAAGAAGGAAAAAAAAAAAAAGAAAGCTATCCATTCTGTACAAGGGAAAGAAAAAATGATTGAAATGTTTGTCTTATACATATAAATACACATATAATAACTCTTCAGAACTGTCTGTCTCTGAATTGTAGTCTTACTTTGCAGAAAGCCTGACTGCAATTTTGACTAAACAAAAACTTCTTGGAAAGAGAAAAAACTCTGCAGACTGTACTGTATTTATACATATGCTCACATCTAAAATTTCCAGAGAAATTTTAGAAGTGTGTATATATACAAATAAATTTCATTGGTAAATTTTAATGGATCAGTTGCCAGGTGTGGCGTGTGGAAGGAATTTCTCTCCAGCCAGCTTGGCAATGACCTGTTGGTTTTATTCGGCTTTACTATACAGAATATGTTTCAGTCCATTTGCTGGGATCACCGGGGCATTTTGATAGGCAGATTTCTGTCCTTATGGATAATGGAGGCAGGATGATCCCACCTGGGATCTGAGCTTTGACAGAAGCCCTGGGAGCTGGTGCAGCAGACAGGGCCCAGCTCAACTGTGCATGAACAGAACCATGTCCCAGGGCCCAAACATCACTTGAGACGTGCTGGGGGAAGCTTTTTTGTACTGACTCGACCATCTGAGCAGCTGTTGCTCTTATCAAGTTTAAAGATATGTGATTTCTACCTCTCCTTGAGCAATGTATTGGTACAAATATTTGCATAACCCACCAGTAGAGAAAGTGCTTTATCTTACACAGAAAGTACAGTAATTTCATGACTATAAGGCGCACCCTTTTGACTAAAATTTAGATCGAAACCCAGAAGTGCTCCTTATAATCCTTTGCATCTTATATACAGACAAAGTTCAGAAATTTGCCAACCCAGAAGTGCAAGCCGTGGTGGCAGCCGCAAGGGCAGCCATGAGAGCCGCAGCAGCCGACGCCGGGACCTGCGGCACAAGGAGAGCACCTGGAGCTGCGTTTAAAGCCTACAGCAATCAGTGAAAAAAATGTTTGCAAATTGAGCACCTGACAGTAAACCCCACGATCGTGCGATTCTGTTACTAATTTGTTACTTTGTTGCACGCGGATCCTTGCTGCAAAAAAAAAGTGTGCCTTATAATTCAGTGTGCCTTATATACAGACAAAGTTCGGAAATTTGCTGACAACCTGGAAGTGCACCTTATAATCCGGTGCACCTTGTAGTTGTGAAATTACTGTATTTCGTTATCTAGCTGCGTGCTCTGCTCAGGTGAAAGGGTTAGTTTCGTTTTGTTTAAGAAAAATTTACAGGAAAATAAGTAGCTCTTTTTTTTTATGCACAACTGACTTTTCTGGCATGACTACTTTGATTGGAAAAACAGGATTAATTTCTAAATTGGTTGATAATGGCATAAATTAAATTGGTCTAATGAAGTAAAGTCATGCGGTAGATACAAGATTTCTGTCTCCCAGGTAGAAGTTACCATGATCTGTCATCACCTCTCTGAGGGTGTTTGCTGAAGGAGCTGCTCACATGAATATTCTCTAAAACTCCTTAAATGTATAGGTTTAAGCTGTTGAAATTGGTGGGCTGATTTAGCTCATTAGTTTCTTGACTTCACCAGCAGAATCTGCCTCTCCACTGGAAAATATTATCAAGTAGATAGACTATTACAGCTTCCACCAAATTGACTAGATCTAGAAGAGGGTATCTATCTCCAAATTTGCTTTTACTTCCCAATTCTCTTGGTAATTTTGATGTTTTATATATTTATAGTGTATTTTTCTTCAAGATGAGAGTCTTTTTAATGAGCATTTCCTTAAGGTGTCTTAACCATGGTTACCTATGGAGGGCCTAATTCATATAAGGGGATGTGATATAAGTGGTATGGCTAATGAAACACCAAAAACAAAAGCTGCAATGGTAGTAAAGGTGTTAATTTTTGAAATATTTTTAAGTTGTTGCATAGAGGTAAGGGGTGTGGGATAGTAGCGGCATATTAAGACTCTGCATGGTTTAATAATTTATTGTTTTTTCACCTGAAGATTGAGACCCATTTTGGGGTAGTGGAGAGATCAGCAATTTGGTTTCATTAAGACGTGGGAGTGAGTAGATACTTGCAGACAGTAATTACAGTCTGGTTTTGCTCCCCTATGCAGCAGAAATGGAAGTGGAGATGCATGGGAGGAGGAGAGCTGGAGGGGATGGAAGGGTGGCAGAAAGACAAATGAAGCAAAAGGGGCTGCATTTCAAAATGTTTGAAAAACTGTCTTAAATGGTTGGACAAAGTTTAATGTTAGATTGCACTAGAGGAAAACCAGCACAGAATAGCTGAGTGATTGATGACTCTCTCAAGATTCAGTTAAGGAAAAAAAATCATCTTTAAATAAACTGTATAGCACTTGAGATCCTCTGATACTGTACTGTTTCAGGTTCAGAGCAAACACTGTGCAGGGTTCCAGTTTGGGTTGAGACTGCTCTGAAAACTTGCTCACTTCTGGTAGTTTGTTTCTGGTCAAACCCTAGTGGCTCAAATCATCAGATGTTCATGTATTCCTCTTCCAGAAAGTTGGATGTGACCAGAAGGGTGCATTGGCATCTGCACACTCTGCTCTGAATGCAGTTTTAACCTGATGGTTTCTTCTCAAGGACTTAATAAAACCTGCAATAGATGAACCTGTGACTCACAGGCACAGCTCAGCACACACTGTGTCTGTCTCAAACAATAGGGTTCCTTGGTCTGGGTTAGGTTTTAGGTCAGTATCATTCACTGCTCTTAATAAAGAGCCTACAGTGAGATTTCTCCTGACAGGGTGATGATAGAGCATCTGTAATACTCTGAAATATTCCTTAAAATTCCTGCATACCAAGTGTGAGGACACTGGACAAATAATAAGAAAAAATACCTGTTGGAATGGATTGCAAACAAAGCAGAAAGGATGGATAAGATGTTGAGGGTGTCTCTATTTTACAGGTGAAGTTATGAAGCTTGCAGAGCTTGTTTAACAATAAACAGAATGCTGAGAGTCCTGTTGAGAACCAAATCAAGCTTGAGATCCAGCTTCTTTATCCCAGGCATTGTGGAGCCAGGCCATGATATATTTCCATATTCCTTCAGAAAGCCACACCAAAGCTTTTCTCTACAGGATATAACCTGTTTCCTGTCTGGTCTAGCAGTGATATTAAAGCTCATTAGAATTAATCGTAAATTTAAATGCTTCACTACTTAATCCCAGCAAGTATCACCTCTAGGTTTTTAAATCTCACACTTTCTTGCAGTGACTTTCAGAGAGCTGTCCTTAAGGTTTGCTGTCAGAAAGGCTGAAGAATTCCTGTGGTGCATTATGGAATCTATTGCGCAGACTGCTAAACTTTGTGTGGATGCATTTTTCAGAAATTCTTCCCAAAACCTCACTGAAGGATCCCAACTTCAGGAATGTGTAGCAGAGAAGGCACAGTTGCGTTTGCCATGGCAGCTTTGTGACAGGAGAGAGGGGCACTCCAGTGAGGAGCAAGAGGAGGCTGACTCATAATCTGCTGGCATCACTGAAATTCTGCTGCAGAGTTTTGGAGTTTGGGGTGTCTCTGCCTTTGATGAATCCTAACAGAGATTGCTGATGACTCATGCCTTTTAGTGGAGCTGGCTTTTATCCACCTTGGGCAAAGCAGGAGTTTACTCTTCCTGCATAAATTACTTTCGGGTTGTTTTTGTTAGTTTTATTTTCTTCCAGTGGAAAGATTTCTTATTTGTTTATTTTTAAACCTTAAGAAAAGTAAAAATTAAAAATCAAAGAGCCTGTTTGCACTGTGTGCAGGTAATGCAGGTATTTTACAGAAGACAAGTAGGTTGACTTGTAAGTGAATATTCTCATTTGGACTAGTTTAAATCTAACTTAAGCTTCGAGGGTCTACAGGTGTCATTGCCTCTTGAGATTAAATACTCTAGGACTTTAACTGATTTGTGCAAGAACGAGTCTGTTAGTTCAGACTTGCACCTCAGGTATGTTTCTCAATTCAGACTCAATAGACAGTTTCTTTAAATACAATTTATAAATGGTGGGATAATTTCACAGTGTAACATGTTATAGTTTGAATTCAGGTAACGCAAAATCCTGGATCTGTTTCTTCCACAGGTTATGTAGAATTCTAATATATGACAGTTTGTGTGAAGGAGTAAAGGAGTTTGTGTGAGCCAAATCTAAAAAGACCAACCAAACACAAGAAAACCCAACTAGAGCTGTTTATAAAGCTGCAGGAAGTAGAGATAGAAACAATGTCTTACTGCTTGTACTCTCCTCTAGTGCCTTTTAAAAATTATTAATGAATTCTAGAAGTAAAAGACATAAATTTACTGCACAATAAATAACGCAATTATGCTTCTTCATATAAACATCCTGAGAGATTTTTTTATATTGGCTAAATTTGCCAAGAATAACAATAGACATGGTCAAACATATTTCTTTAACAAAATGATTTTTCTAGTTTTTGTTTCAAGAAAATTTTTGTTGCGCTCACACCCTCATCTCTGAAATCCTGAAGTTGTTATAATTATGAGAGGTGTTGCCAGTATTCTGCAGCCTCCCGACACCAGATAAAGAATTTGTGGATGCTGACTTTAATGAAAATATGTGCTGGCCCATGCTGGATTTTTGGTTCAGAGCAACAATAGTCTATAAAGAAGCTATGGGACAGTCCTTAGATCTTGTTAACTTCTTAATGGCTGAATAATCCCCCATATCTTCACATATGCACCTGTCCAGAGAAGCACTTAAACTGGTTTATAACGTCAAGCAATCAAGTATTCTGGAGAGGTTTTTCATATTCCTAATTTCATGTGTAATTAAGATGAAATTAGCCTCAGGTTTGGTTCTTTGAAAATGTCCTTTAAGAACAATAACCTGAGTCAACAGCAAAATAATCAATGCTGTTATCACAATAAGTCAGCATCTACCTGCTGTGAAGCATTGTGGAGTTCTTGCCTTGCATCCAATGCTTTAAAAGCAAGGAAAAAAAACCTTAAAATCTCTCACTTTGTATAGAATGGAAGTGAAAGAAAAATCCTTCAGACTTTTTCCAATAATTTTACAATGTTGGATAGAAGGAGAAAAAGGGGGGCAAGGTGGAGGGGAAGTATAATTTGAAGACATTTGGCCTTGGTTTGTCATTTTCTTCATGGTGTGTGCGCAAGACACTTAAGACAGTTCTGCACTCCACCTGCAATCTCAAATGCCCAAAAGACTTTTTTCCCTCACCTTTAAAAACAAACTCTGTCTTGATGTCTCTCATTCACAAAGACAGATGGAAATAGCTAAAGGGCAGTGAGCTTGCTTTGGGTGATATACAGGGGAACCTGCTGTCAGTAATTATTACTTCAAATAATAATAGAAAAGGTAAAGAGTCAACTTTGGATGTGAACAAGTGCTGAATATTTACATCTGCTGGCTAAAGCTAATTGGAACTGTGGGTCTCTGCCCATGAATTGGGACAATTTGTGCTGGAATAAATTTAGTACCAAATCTCTCATTGACTTCAATTATGTAGTGGCAAGCAGCAATGAACTTAGGCTTGAAAAAGTACATTTGAAAGGGAGATTATATTGATTGGTTAAATGGAAATAAAGAAATTTAGATGGTCTTCTAGTTGCTCTTCCTGAATGCATTTTGATATTTGTGCAAAAACTACAAAAATAATGGTGCAAATTGAGTCCTTTGGGTGTTTCTTAGTGCTTTCCTCTGCTTTTGTAATTGAATGGGATGAAAAATTGTTTGCCTATGAAGTGTTTAATGAACTGGTTCTGGTTCATCTGGTATTGAACTCCTTTGAAGTGATATGGCCCTCTGCACATGATAAACAGCAATTAAATTATCCTGCTCTGTGTTTTACTTCCTATAAAGGGATCTGATCCTGCTCCTGACATCTTGGATTTGGTCAATATATTGTTCTGTTACAAAACCTGAAAGACACTTCCTGCCCTTCCAAATATCTTCAATTATCTTCAATTTTTGAATGTAATTTTTTCTTTTCTTTTCTTTTTTTGTTTTTTTTTCAGAGCTAATGGTTACTATCTAACAAATTTCAGATGGTTTTATAAAAAAAATTGAACACATTATTTTAAAAGTGAAGGCACACATTTTTGCTTCCATTAGCAGATGGGCTGAAGTAAGGAATGATTTTAATCTGAAGGTCAAGCTTGATATCAGGATTTCAGAAACTGTGAAAAACTAGTCAATGAAAGAAAGGGAAATTGGTGAGTATTGCAAGGAACCAGTAGTTCTAGAGCTGAACACAGACCAATTAAAGTGATATTATGCAGCTTGACTCAATTTTGATCAAGTCCTGTCACTCAAATAATCTGGGATATTATGATTTATTAGTACTTCTCACCTATATTTCTGGTGTGTCTAAAGGCTGTGGCTTTCAAAACTCAGCAGTGAAGCCAGAAATGAATGCTCTTTGACTAGGGTCTTTTTCCCCCTACTGTTAATTTCCAGCACCATCCAACAGTAACAGCCTTTCTCTTAAGAAAAATGTTAATTAAAATCAATGATGTTCTCAATTAAGTTGTCAGATTACTTGAAGCAAGTATCTCAGTGTAGAAGAGAAGATGTTAATTAATACAATAAATTCTTTTAATTTCAGTCTCCTAAGCAGATCACCACATTATTACCATTCTGTGACTGTTACCATTGTCACTGAAATGGGAATTACTGGCAAACCGTTGTTTGAACCCTATAAAACCTGCTAAATGAGCTCACTGAGAGACCTTATACTGAACCCAAAACTAAAGATTCATATTGTACATTAGAGCTTTCCCCTGGGAGTGTAGAAGCCCAGCCACTTGTGCAGTGTTTCTTATTGGAAATTTTCAATGTCTTCAGCCTGACATCCCTCTGCATGTGCAGGAGTTGCATTCACATGCATTTAGTTATAGAAATAGCAGACAAAATGTGCCTGCAGTCCTAAGAACTGTTTGCAGTGTTCTGGTGTGCAAATGTTTTTTACCTGCACTGAGCCAGAAATCACCGTTTATTATTCTGCTTTTGATTTCCTGTCTGGCTTGACAAACTTCCTTCAGCCAGTTAGAATTTCTGTGATAGGTGAGAACATCTTGGATACTGCATGTAATGGATTTTTGCCTTTGGTGGGGTGTAACATGGCCCTTCCTCTGCTTTTCAGATGAGTTAGAACAGTGCCCTGCTGTATATGGGCCTGATGTTTCTACTTAGCAATAGAGATTCAGCCTCAACAGCAGGATTCAGATGGCAAAGCAGACCTAGCTTCTGTACTTCTATACTACCAGAATTGTCAGGTGAGAAGATGCTGCTCTTCCACCAAGTAAAAGCATGGCTTCAGCTAGAATAGATAAGAATTTGTGAGTTTTGATCTTGCGGGTCTTCCTTGAGGGGAGAAGGGCCTGGGAGGTTGTTTATTTTCAGCAAGAAGAATGCCATGGCAGTGGGGGAAGAGCCTGATTTTGGACATCTGCTGGATATGCAGCTCAGGATATTACACAATTAAAGAAAGTAATTTCAGCATCCAAATATGGTGCTGAGGTATTTTGGTCCGAATAGTACTTGAAACAATTTATCTGCTTCAAACCTTGTAAATCAGGAAAAGGACATTTATATTACTCATGTACAATTGAAGAACATTGATAACTTCTGTTGCAACTTCTGTTAATTTTAGTAAGATGAATTTTTTTGTTAAATTAAACTAAGGATTTATTTTTTTCCTTGAGTAAGACCTCTTCTCTGGCCAGGTAATGTATATTGGCTTTGGGCAACACTTCATCCAGGTTCTACAATATTTGTTAGTCTTAGATGCTGGAAGAGCTTCATCACCCAGGCTTGATGTAAGAAAAAGTGGATATTCTCTAGAAGCTGAGGACAACACAATGATAAATTTCTCTTGGTGGTTTAGTGTTCTGCTTGAGGGTTTGTTTGTTTGTTTGTTTGTTTGTCTGTTTGTTTCTCCTGTGATATAGATACTTAGAAATTTGAAAAATTGTGGATGATTTTTGGTATTTATTTTTTGCAATTCTCTAAAGAAAGGGTTGTGATAGTTATATGTTTATATAGTCATTGAATAGTTATAGGTAGCATAAATGGAATCCCACAGACACCTGGGACTTAAAAAAAATCTGTGAAAGAACACTAAGCACAAGTAGAGATGTAGATTTTCAAAATGAAAGGTAATTTTTGTATAATTTTTCTGTGTTAGGAAGGGTGCTGTGGATAGCTGCCCTGTCAATACTGCCTTTAGGTTCTGCTCTGAGACTCCTTCACTGCCTTTCCCTTATGGCTTTGAGTTATGATAACTTAAATTAAAAATGGAATCTGCTAACCCCATCCAAAATGCTGCCTTTGCATTGGTTGGCAGGAGGAAAGAGAATAAAGCATATTCCTATTTTATCTTCTGATGGATTAGCTTTTCCTTTTCTACAGTGATTATGAAGCTGGAGGTAGACACATTGATGGAGTTTATTTTTCAGACATCTAAAGCAAAAAATAAGGGTTGAAATGATCCAGCAGCTACATTGACCGCTGTGTCTGAAAGAGTTTCCACTACGACTGAAATACACTCACCTGTGCCCCCTCTGTTCTGTGCAGTCTAAGGTGGTGGGTTAAAAGAAATCTACCTTCAAAACCTAGAAATACCAGTGTCAGAGGTGTGTGCATCCCATTTCTTAAATAAAATTAACTGTCACACTTGCATCATCCAAAGTTGTTTAAATTCCATATTGCTATATCCTGTCTTTCAAAGCAAGCAGCTGAGTGTGTGTTGATTACTGGGGGAATTAGGGATGCAGCCAGAGGCCCCAGCACAGCCCAGCTGCGTGTCAGTGGCAATGTCAGCTCATCACGTGCTGCAGTTTTGCCAGACTGATGGAATTGTGGACAAGATTCAAAGGCACTTATTATGGATAATTTTATCATTTGCTTATTTCAGCAGCTTCTCTTTCAAAATTCAGTGCAAAACAGTAAACTTTCAGTCGTTCTGACTTCATTGCAAGAAAAATATCAATTATGTCATTACTGTGCTGACTAAGCACAGGTATGTGCTTGATGATTTACAGCACTGATCTGGGCTGGATCTGATATCCCTGAAGGGCTTGGGGCTGGGCACTGATTCCACCAAACCCCTCAGTGGCTTTCACACTTAGGTTTCTGATTTTCTTAGGCAGCAACCTGGCTGGTTAAGTGGACAAAACTGCACAACTAAATGAAGAGGCAGAATTATTCTTTGGCATTTCTCATCGAGAAGGAAGATGAGCAGATGGAGTTTTGTGCAACTGCCACGAGCCAGAACCTCTGTGAATAATGCTTTCACTCTGCTGGGATATAGAAGCTCTATCTTCATTAATGATTTAATTTGAATACTTAAAGACTTCGCCTTTAACTACTGGCTGCGTGAAATGGAATATTAGAAAGTAAATACAGAGAAAGGGAAATCCTGAAGACAACTTTTGAAATTAAAAGGAACTCAGGGTGTGAACATGTGTTTACTGCCTTAGCTTTCTGAAAAATGTCATCAAGACTGTGAGGTAAATCAGAGAGAAACACAATCTTATTTGGCCAAATCTACTGTTTCATAATTTTTTTGGAAGTTTGTGGAAAGTTCAACTAGCAATTTAATTTTTGGTAATTTCATGCTGAATTTGCACTGACATAATTAAAAAAAGTAAAGAGAAAGATGAGAAAATGAGTCTCCATTAGCTGTTTTCTCTTTGTGTTTTCAAATTACTAAGCCTAAAATATGCCAATTTTCTCTCCTGTACAGTAAACATAATACTTTCATAGGATAGGTTTCAATGAGAATAATTGCAATTTTTAATAAAGATTGCTTTTAAGAAAAATAAATTTAAAGATTTCAGTGAAAAATAAAGGCCTTGATGCTTTGATCTTCTGAACTGCTAATGCTTCTCACCTTCTAGCTTTAGATGCAAATATAATCCAATGCACATATTTGGGCTTATTCAGTCTTTCCATTTTGGGCTGCATTTTGTGGATGTTGATCACAATACTCTTACACATCTAGACAAACCATTCTTGTCAGATGATCTCACAAAATTGCATTGTTTTGGGCAGTCCTTTCTGATACCACCAATGTTCTTCCTGATAGAATCTTTAAAAAAAAATATGAAATTTTCAGTTCAGTTTTGTGTGCTAAGTGAAAATTTAAGCAATAACAATGCTCAGTTTCTAAGACCTTATTCTCCAGATACTCTATTTTTACTCTCTTTTGATTTTCTGAACTTTCATGTGCTTGGTCTAAACTTGCCTTTGATTTGGAAAGTTCCATAAGAAGCATCCAGCTTACTCCATGACTTACTGCATAAGAATGTGAGGAAAAAAGTATTTTCTGCTCTTCAGAATATGTTGGCACTTTTTCTGTTACATAAAACTAAAAGCATCTCTTAAAGCATCAAGCTCAGCAGGAGTCAGGAGTATGAGTAATCTTCACTTTGCCTTGTTTGAGAAAATTGGTTTTGAAATAACAAAGCCATGCAAACCTGACAATACCTGTTTATGGGAGCCTGGCAATATGTTCATTTACTTGACATCAGAGAGAAGCACAAAATGCTGTGAATTTTTCTTAAGTGCTAGAAAGAAACTGAAATATTCTTCTTCATTATTGAACATTTTAACTTATATAAACTCCTCTTCCATACTGTCTGCTTAAAATTATGTACGGAAATTTTAAAAATTAAATATTTAATAATTTAATTTAGTCTATCTCAGAGCTAGGGAATGATGGGATGATGCAACAATTACTACAGACAGCACAATTCTCAGTGTGAGTTTGGGGTGGCTTCAGAAGTGGGAGTGCTAAAAATATGTTAATGTGGATAGAATTTATGAAACTGTTAAGCACCTGCATTTATGCCATAATTCTTTCATGGAAAGCTGCTGTGAATTCAGTGAAACAAGACCTGGTAAGGAGAGGTAATATCCTTCTTGTTCAGTATGAGGAGAAAGATATCCCTCTAAATATTTCCGAATGTTGCTGGAAAAAAAAGTAGGTCAGTGGGAGCTCTATAGCATCTGATCCCATATAATTGCCTTTTACACATTTTGAAAAAATCAGCTGAGCCCTTGCATGAACTGCAGGATAAGCCCAAAAGATTGGCTCACCATTGTGGACATGACATATTTCTTCTTTGCTGAGTCATATTCAGTCATGGAATAACTACGAAATTTTTCTGGACCTGGACCAGACATCACTGGGGAAGGCTCTTAGCATCCATTACTAAATCTTTGATTAGAAAGTAGTTATTGAACAACACTCACCTCTAATATTGTATGCAAGTAGAGTTTTTTTTCTGTTTACTTTCACTTAAAAGATGCCATCTGGATCTCTCAGGTATGGTGAACTCATGTATTTTGGAATTCTGATGAAGCACTTGTTGAGGATCTTTAAATTATTGACAATAGACCTGAATACACACCACAAGGCATCTGCTTACAGAGCTAAATTTGTATCTGTCAGACTTCAAGACAAGAAACAAAACCATTGATGCTGGGAGATAACTGCACAATTTTGCTTGACCAATTTCAGCCTTGCTGTGTATCTTTAGCAGGTTAAGAATCATAAGTCTATTCAGTTTTTGTTGTGTTATTCCTAAAAGTGTTAGTTCTACTAAAGATTTGGCTTCCTAAGACAGATTCTCTGGTGCTATTACTAGTGTCATATTATCTGGCACTGCCTGGATATTGCTCTTCTTAATTGTATTCTAAGGCTTGTATTTCTAGAAGTTAAAACCTGTGGAGCTGGACCGGCAAAAGCAAGAGAAAAATGCAAAAGAAAGTGAACTTCAAGGTGATAAATAGAAAGACCTGCTGCAAATTATCGTTTCTGTATTGAAAAGTAAACAAGAGCAGAAGCTCCTTCTTGGTTTCCCAGCTTTATTTTTTTTTTTTTTCCTGAGTTCCCTCTCTCTGAATTTGGAGAAATCTTGGTTCTTACTACAGAGAAATAAAAATGCCTGCTAGGTTAAATATAGTGCCACACAGAGCTTTTTATTCCTTTTCAAGCAATGTGCAGAACCAAATGTATTGAAAGTGGGTAGAGGCAGTTGTGCAGAGACTGGCCCAATGTGTTACTCTCAGCTTGCTGTAATATCTTCTTTTGCTTCACAACAAGATTTTGAACGACACAAGTTATTTTTTAAAAATGGAAATAGGAAGAAAGGCATAAAAAGAGCTACTGAGAAAGGCTGGAATTTACAACAGAGTTTTACAGATTCAGCTAGCATTACTACAAAAGAGTGTAAAGCAACTGTATAGAATTTCTGCTTCCTGTGTTATGCCTCCATCATGATGCACAGAAATTGAATTGGGATGCAAGCACTCAAGTAACAGCATGTATGGACTGTGAACAATGGCCTATCTAGGCAAATCTGACTGCAAAGAAATATGAATGATACCCGGTAAAATGGGAAACTCAGAAATTCACAGAACAACCCAGTCAGAATAACTAAAAAACTTAAAACCTAAGGCAAAGCAAAACCCCAAAAGATGAACAACAAAGAAATTTAGAGTAGGAAACATGAAAAGAATGGCTTTAATTTTGATTATTCACCATCAGGCTTCAGTACCAGATATGATTTATTAATGCATGCTGCACTAGGTGGAGAATAAAGCCAGTAGGGATGAAAACACCACATGAGGATTAGTCTCAGTCATGTTTTCAAGATTCATGCTTCAATAATCTGAATCCAGCAGGTCCTTCATGTGGAGCATGTAGTGCAACAAGCTCAAAAGATAGAATCTGCTTGAGAGCCAAACAAAAGATACTCTAACTGTTTTTGAGCATCTAATATCTCATTATAATACTGCATTATATGGTCATTACTTCAGAGACCTCTGGGCATTGTGGTGTGTGTGCTGCCTCCCCTGGTCCCAACAAATGCAATTATCTTCATCTACTAGTGATTACCCAACTAGTGATTAGCCAACCAGTGGCTGTGCTGGAATGATGAAATAGGCATCAGTTATTTGCACAGAATCATAGAATCACAACACCTTTTTTTTTTTTTTTTTTTGCTGTCTGCAAATTGCAAGGAAGCACTATAAAGAAAATAATCACAGCTTAATTTTTGGAAGTTATATTTAAGTGCTATCCTATAGATGGCAATATAGTGTAAAAGTAAATAAAAAATCTTACTGCAAGAGATTCAGTGGCTGTTAAAAAGAAACATTTTTTTCCCTTTTATATGATCTTCTTGTTTATTCCATTTGAGCATATTTGATTATTTGAAATAGGATAGTCTTTGTACATGAAAATGAAAGATTTGTGAAATAAAACATTTTTTTTAAATGATGTAGTAAATATATTTCTTTCCATGATCTAAAACAAGACAAATCCCTTTTTTCCACTAGACCCAAATGCCCTCTAACCACACACATTTAGGACAAAAATAACACCAAAACTGGACACATCTGCTATCTAGTTCTGGTAAAACTGGAGGCCCTGATGACTTCTAAAGTAGGTTCCTGATATAAATTTGTGCGGAAGTGATAATTGTTGTGACTAAAGACAAACCATTTATAAGAGCTCTGAAAGTTCAGTTTTGGTGTTGAGGGGGTAGGGCAGAGGCTCTGGTAACTCATATGGTCCATGAAAGAAGCTTTGTATAAGTCTTGTAGAAGTCTGAATTTAAAAGAATTTAAAATGGAATATTTTTTGAGGGATTTCTTGCTACCTGTTGATTGCAGAAAGCTGAAAGATTGGATAAAAGCTTTCTGCAATAAGAATAAAACTCACTGAAACATGAATATTTGAGGCTTTTCATTCTGAATTCTTACCTTACAGCATCTGCTCTTTAAGGCACAATGAGTCTGCAGCAAATGGACATGAAGTCCTGTGGTACTTGTACTACCTCTCTTTCCTTCCCTAATTATTTTAAAAATTTTTTGTCTGCCCTTTACATGTTAGTTTAAACTGTTTGGTGAAATAGTAGCTGTTGGGAAGGATAAGGATTTGACAGGAAGGTCTCTAAGATATGTATGTATGACAGAAAGATCTTGGACTGTAGAATCTGAAGAAGGAATAGAAATGATAGCAAGTTTTGATATAGAAGAAAAGAATTGCTGAGCCAGTCTTACTGAGTAACTAAGAAGGCAAAGAGCAAGTGAGTTGGAAGGGGCTTTTATGACTCTGAGCAAAGGACAAATCCACCTCAAACAAAAGATGTTTTTACCAAGCAAAAATATTTCACAGGCAAACAAGAATACCAATGTTGCGAGTAGAGAAAAGATCTCAGAATTTTCCACTGCAAGAAAACTGAAAGACAACTTCTAGCTTAAACTGAAACATACTAACTTGTGTGATTGGAAAATAGTGACATGATTATGATGATGTTAGCAGTTATGATAGGCTACAGGGAATAGTAAAAGTATTGATTTGTTGTCATGTATTAAGGTGTTCTGCAATGAAAATAAATAATGCACTGTAACCAGAACTAGAGTTGGCTTCAGATGAGCCTGCAGCTGTGGTTTACAGCTGTAGGCCAGGCTCTTGTCACCCACAACCCATGAGTTGCTGCATCATTTGGATACAATAAACAGCATTTTAAAGAGCCTGTCTGGAGTCCCCCATCCCTCATTTCAGCTCTTACAAGTAGCCATTCAGGTTTCATTCTTAACACATCTTAGATAGAATTTAAGTACCTTTCTGTAACATTCACCATGTAAACACCAAAGTGTTTGCCTTGGTATTTGTTAATCCCAATTTAAAAAAACAAAATCAAACCAAGCCAACACAACAAAAACCTCATCAAAAGAAGAAACCAACAGCCAAAATCATACAAAATATTTTTTTTTGTATTTACATAATTTTCTTAAAAGGCATATCATATATCAGGAGAGAATATGTCATTTAAGAAATAGTGAAGCCAAGTTTCTAAATGGTTCTCTAATTATATGAGATGTTGTTTACACATTTGAAAATAATTTTATCAGCTACTAAAATAATTCATGGTTCACTAATATGCTCAGTGTAACTCATTCTGTCCTGTCACTTTATTCTTCTACAGACAGGAAAAATCGATTTAAACAGGTGATCTTGAACAACAAATGTCTCAAGAGTTTAATGTATTCGTTTCCTGTTGTCAAATCACCTGAGGCATAATTGAATTTCAAGTATAAGTTGAGACTTCATTAGGAAAGCTTCCGGAAAAGCTATTTATATAGGTCTTATAAAATTAATTATTTTTGTGACACAGACATCTTTTCCCCCCATGTTTCTGTTGTATGTTTAGATGTTCCATTGGCAGCTGGCATGGTTTAAACCCAGGTGACCACTCAGTGCCACACAGCAGTTCCTGCAACCCCAGGGGGACATGGAGGAGAACTGAGAAAATAGGTAAAGTCCTTGGGTTGGCGTAAGAACAGCTTAATAGCTGAAATAAAGCAAAAAAAATAATAATAACATCAATTGTGATGAAGAGGGAGACAACAAAAAGAGAAAGAAACAAAGTAAAGCCCAAGAAAGGCGAGTGATGCACAAAAAGCCCAGCCTGTCCTGACCAGTTTATAGGCTGGACATTTGTGTGCCATGGTGTGGAGCATCCCTTTGGCCAGTCCAGGCCAGCTGTCCTGTCCATGCTTCCCCCTGGTTTCTGGTGCACCTGCTCCCTGCCAGGGCAGGGGACTCAAAAGTCCTTGATTGAGAGCAGGAACTGATTAGCAACAATTAAACATCAGCACGTTTTCAACATTATTCTCATCCTGAATCTATAACACAGTACTATACCAACTTCTATCCCAGTTGAAACCAGGACAGCACTAAAAATAACCTCATTTTTCTGGCACGAGATACCAGTGAACCAGTATCTCACTGGCACCAGTGAACCAGTAGAACGGAACTGGTCAGGCTAACCCCTGCTGCATTTAAAAACAATTTTCCTTCAGAAGTTCAAAAGTATCTGAACTTAATATGTTCTTTTAGGGAGAAATAACACTTCTGTGTGCAAGTAGACAATCATAAAGGATGTGAATCTTTTACAGAGACTTGAATGAGCAGAAGTTAACAATGTGGACTGGAATTTTTTTGGAAAAAAAGGGTAAAATGGGTGACTTTTTTTCCTGGATTGAGATATTTGAGAGAGGAAAGTGTTTATGTTAGGCTTTGTGTTCGCTCCCCATTGAGCCAGATGAATAACAGGAAGACCCCTGATTTTTCCTTTTCCCCCATCCTCATCATATATCAGTTGATTTCCTTAAGTGATCTTTTTGTTTTCTGGGTATCTGTATGTTTATTTTCTTTCTCCTATTCTCATAGGTGTCATTCTCCATTAGACAACAAATTCTTAGTAGCTTCCTTTCTCATTACTTATTTGATGAGCATAGCTCTCTCCTGTAGTGAAATACTATGGAAATATCTATATCTGGAAAAGTGAAAAAATACCCAATCAAACAAACCCAAACATAATTTGTAAGGATGCATTAATACTGACTTAAAACATTAACCTTGTTAATTAAATGAAAAATATTAAGAAAAGGAAGATGTGATAGGAACTGTTCATTTATTTTTATTGACTTTCAGTCAGGAACTGGTTACACATATAGTTGCATTAAAATATGTTGAGTATTTCACTTAAAGGTGAGCCAGTTGTGCAGATGCTTATCATAGTATCAAAAGGCAGCATATGGTTGCACACTGAGATGAAAGTACAAAAAGGCACTAAATACATGTTAGAATCTTCTGAAAACAGCTATTTTCTCTCTGAGTGCAGGAATGCTGGAGGGTTTTTTATTACCAAGAATATTAATGACAGCAGAATCAGGACTAAATATGTTCCTTGATATTTTAAGCAACAGCCATTCTAGGAATAGACACAAAAGGTCTGGTTTTAACATTAAAATTTATCCATCTTATTTGATCATCTTTGGTTTTTTTATTTTTCCCTTGATACTTTTCAAATTACTCTTCCTTTATCCTCTGATCCCCTCCATGCTTTCTTCTGGCCCCAGCTCTTTTATCACTTTGTTACACTTCTATGTCTATGAGTTCTGTTTTACTTCTTGTTCAAAGGACTCTCATTTTGATCCAGAAGGGAGGGAGGAGAATAAAAAGAGGAGATCTGAGAGCTTCAAACAAGCCTCATTTACTGTTCTTTGCAGTTAGTTTTCTTCTGATCTCATGTAGCAATGATCTTTATTTCCCTCCTCATTTTTTTCCTTCTGTATATCTGCCAAATGGATGAAAAATCTCTTACCTCTTATCTGTTGTTCTTCCATTTTCCAAAAGGTTTCTCATTTATTGTTCTGAGGATGTGGTGTGGTTGAACTGCAACAACCAAGAGCAAGCACTTTGTCTATAACAGCCCTTTACTCTTGTTTACACAGTTTCCCAAGGACTGGAGGAAGAAATAAGAATCATCTTTGTACCCTTTTTACTGTGGAATCCCAGTTTTTTTTCCTCCATCCCGATGATATGTTTGGTACTTCTCTTTCTGAAGAAACTCTTCTTATTCCACAGAGAATCTTTCAGAATGGGAGAGAGAATCACACACAGTATCTGGAAAATTAAGAGAGATGTGAGATAATGGCAGTGTCACATTTCTTTTTTAAAAATTATTTTCTTTTTTTTTTCTTTCCCTCCTACTCCACAGTCCTGTTTGCATTTAGTTCAAGGTAAAGTAGAGGAAAGTTTGAGGGTATGTGTGTATACAAATATGCATCTGTGGATATAAATTTTTGTGTGCACTTAAAGATCTGTCAAATAGATTTGGTGGCCAGAGCATCAATCAGTAAATTTAGAAAATTTAAATTAGAAAATTTAAATACAGTTTCATAATTTCAGGATTTCAGATGTCACAAGTGATAAAATGTTCAATATTTTAAGTCACAAATTGACAACAAATCACCTGTGATTTAACAAATGAGCCAGCAGTGTTTGGGGTTAGTGCAGTTTATCTTCAAGAGATAAATACTGAGGAGGGAAAAAGAATAACCTTATTTTTTCCCTGCACTTGCTGTTTCTTTTCCCTTTAGAAGTCATTATAGCTAATTATCAACAAGGGTTAGTTTTTTCAGTAGGTTATTCTTACAATGTGTCATTTTGAGCTCAACTGAACAAATGCAATCATCTAAAAGAGAAAACAGAGATTAATCAGCTAATAGGGAAAGAAATTTGATTACACAAAAGTGGTAAAGCATAAAATCCCTTGCATTTGCAACTCATAAAATATTAATTGAAATAATTAAGATTAGGGTGTAGTGCCTGTAAAGATCTTTGTTTCCTACTCCACTTTTATTTTAGAAGTCTCTTGATTTTCTTTCCTTGAAGAGACACTTGAACTGTGTCAATCACACACTGAGCCAGCCTGAGATAATCCGAGTTCTCTTGTTCTCAGCTCCCGTGACTGATGCCTTGGAAGATACGATCTGGGACTTTCATTTTTGGTTGTGCAGGGATTTTAGTGTTAATACTCTGAGGAGATGAGAACAGCACCAGATGAGAAAAGAGATTTCCTATGGATGAGGGCAGCTAGACAATTAAATCCAATTATCTTTTAAAAAGAACCCTTCAAAAAGCCCCCACTAACAAACCAAAACCAATCAAAACCCCCCATCTACCATCCCCATTAAACCCTCTCAAACCTCATCACTCCCACACTGTTGCTCTCATTTCCCATGTCATGAAGAAGCAAAGGGCAGATTTCCTGTAGAACAGAAAGAGAGCCCAATCTTACCTGCTGAGGGAAGAAATACTTATTTTAAAAATGATGCCTGAGGAGCAGAAGGCGGAGAGAAGAAAAGAGAAAGCCATGGGCGAGGGAGGGAACCGAACCAGGGCAGTGGAACGGAGGCAGGTTTCCTGGTTTGCAGTCCAGCTGAGTGGTCTGTGATGGTTTTTCAGTGCCTGGGAGTGAGAGCAAGCCCCACCTCAGGCAGGTGCCAGCAGCTCAGGAGCTCTGGGCAGCAGAGCAGGACAAATGAGTGCAGAATATTCCCATGGCAAGGTCAAAGTGGCAAAAAGGAGATTGGAATTATTTCTTTACACAGAAGATTTCTGAATTAATGTCTTTTTTTCCTCAGGAAGATTTCTCCTCAGGAGTTTTAAGGATCATTATGGAGAGATTAAGACAGATTTCACCTAAGTTTACAGAAACAGAAAATAAAATGCTGTACTCAACTTAAGAGACGATGTTTTATTCATTATCCTCTAATACCATACTGTAAGTGCAGATTTTCTTTCCTGGTAATTATATAATTTAGCATTTGGTATTTCAGAGGGAGACAACAAACTATACTATATCGTACAGGTTCTGGAACAACACAAACTGATGGCAAGGACAGTAAATATTCTACAGGTATAGAACAGAGGGGAAGGAAGAGATGAGAAGGCTATTGTGTGTTGTGTGATAGCTGTGCAGGAGTGATGATACAGAATTTCCTAGTAGATAACATGAATTGATGGAGACATTTTCTTCAGTATTTTCTGTCCATTGCATCTTCTAATCCAATTTATGTAAAAATCTCTCAAAGGAAAATATTTTATGTCTATAAATTATGCTTAGTTCTCTATAATTTAATTAAAAAAAAAAAAACCAAAAAAAAACCAAAAAAAAACAAGACAATTTTTTTTCCAGATCCCTGTTCTACTATATTTATTACCAAGACAACCCTAAAATATGGGAGAGTCTCTCCATTCAATTCCATTGGCACCCATTGAGACCCTCCCAATCAATTTTCATCACTTAACTGTTCATGTTGAAGAGCATAAAATGATTAATTGCAAAGTTATTGATATGCCATTTAATATTTTTAATTTATAGAGACAAATATTGCCCTGTTTCAGTATTAAGATACTTATTTGTTAGAAACATTGGTGTGCTGATGAACTTTGCAGTGAATTTGTTCTCATACCCCAGCTAGCCATCACACTTGAAGGTTGATTAAGAGCTGGTACTTCGTTAAATAGCAGCAGGTTTTCACAGACAGAAAATTAACTCTTAGGGGAGCAGAGCTGTGCTGCATATTTAAGTAACACTTAAATGTGTGCAATTAATTACAAAACAACAGCAAGAACAACAAGACACCAAATGTTTCATTTTCCTGGAAAGCAAACACAGAGATAATTGGAACTTGATATATTGTTGGTGTAAGTGGAGGAGCTTGTACTGAAAAAACTTTTTTCTTCTCATACTCAAAAATAGCTTTTTAAAAATTTTACTTGCCCTGTTGTTTTGTACTTCACTGATACAACATGATATCCAGCAGATGTACTGAACTAGAAACACAACAAGCCGGTAGAATTAAGCTTCTCCCCCACTTTTTTATGTCTTTTTATCTCTCTCTTTTTTAAAATTTAGCTTACCATGCCCGCAATTTTGCTCCCCCTTTCTCTTCTAACCTTATTATTGATGTGTAATGGAAATGACACGTTTTAGGTCCAGCTGCACAAGTAGGGATAAGGTGAGATTCTTGGGGATGTTCTGTGCAGGGCTGATGGTCGTTGTAGTCCCATTCCAGCTCAGGATATTCTATGAGTCAACCTTATGAAAAAAATCATTGCAAGAATAGGCAGGTTTGGTTTTGATTCTTCTTGTACCTATTTTCTTAATATTGATGCCTTCTCTTATTTCTCAATTTATTAGGCAGTTTATACTCTTATTTTTATCAGTATGTTATTGCTTAAGAGGTAACTTGTATACTGGAGATGAACGTCTGATTCTGTTTCACCTGATGCCTTAGGTTTTGAGATTTCTATTCTGCTTGGGTGAGCTTTTCAATTGTGCCCAGGGTGATGAAGACAAAATAGTCTGATTACGACTGTGGACTTCTAGGACAATCTCTCCAAATCTAGGGCCCAAAGCATAAACAGTGTGAAGAGAGGAGGGTGGGCCAGCCAGTAAGCCAGGAGTGTGAAACTTTACAATTGGATTGGATGGTTGGCTCCTGTATGCAATGAACTAATATCTATAAAGGTGTAAGGTCTTGTGACCAACTCCTCTTTTGCTTCCATCTTGGAGCCATCCAGGCAGGGCCACGTCTGTGGCACTGATTCTGTCAGGGTGTGGCCTTGAAGGCCTTTCAATAAACACCCATTTTATTCCCCTTCACTCTGTGTGGCTTCTGTTCTAGCTCCTCTAGGCCTCACACCTACATAAAATCAGTTTAAACCAGCTTGGAATTCTGCTGTAGGGAAATTCACTCGATCCTGTGGATTTAACCAGCTGCATTTTAGCTAATTAGTGTGCATCCCTAAATGGGTTTAGGAACAAATTACTGGCTGTCCCAGATAAGAAGCTATCTTGCTGTCTTGCTTGGTATCACACACATTTTATTATAGAAACTTGTTCTATTTACATGAAACGTGCATTGGTATTTATCAGAAAATGTAAGAGAAAACCCGTGTGTATGATCTGAAAAGTGATTCTTTTAACTTGGGATTTTTTAACATCAATCATTGAGGAAAGTGAAAGTTTTTTCACCTCTTTCCTGTCTTTTCTCCTATACACAGAGAGTGACTCTGGCACGAATCAGTGGTTCCTTTCTGGCTGCAGGGACTCAGTGATGCTCAGCACATCCACCCATCCTATTAACCCCATGACTGCTGGACTGCCTTCCCAGACAGGCCTGTGCCAGGGAAATGAAACCTCACAAGTGTTTTTATGCAGGAGAGGATTAGGGTTCTGTTCATGGAGGCTTTACTTTCTGAAGCCTGGTTGTTTACGCCAGGAATTAGCTAGAAATGAGATTTAATTGGCTTTGAAGACAATTGCAGTCATGATAACCACACCTAAAAAACCACTTCAGGTTAGCAGAAGTGAGTGGGTGAAAGTGCTTTCAGTGACTAACTAGGTAGCAAAAAACCCCCAAACATTTGTTTTCCCATTTTGGAGGGTGCTGTGGAGAGGATAAGTTGAGATTTGACTTTATAACTCATGCTATGAGGACAAAAAAAGATATAATGTACATTTGTAGACTGTACTAACTTTATACTTTTATATACAGATTTTCCTCTTTGTAGAGACTGGTTATTCACTTGAGTGCAATGATAAACAACTTAGATTTTAGTTCTGTTCAAATCCTCCTAATGGGATGGACAGGTGTAAATGGCAAAGCCACCAGAGAAAGAGAAGCAGGAATGCAGAAATAAGCCCTAATAGACTCTCCATGGATGTTCAAAACCTAAATCAGTTTAAACTCTCATTATCTTGGCCTGCTGAGGTCTTTTGGAGCTCTGGCCTGGGGTGAATACAGTGCCCATATAACTGGATGAACTAACTGATGGTTGATCTATTTTTGGGTCACCCACAGGCCCCTTTCAGTTGATTTTTTCTAAATCTCTGCTGCTGTCAGTCATGCATGCCCTCAGAGAACAGGATTTTTTAACTTTCTCCCTGATTTCTCCCTACTGATTCTCCCTGAACAAGTTGTCAAAGGGATGAATCAAGAAGTAAAAAGTCTACAAAATCTCTGTAGAAATTCTAATTGTTTATTATTAACAAACGCCTTAAAGCAAGCTTACTTAAGGTGCTAAAAAAGACAACATTTTATTGATTGCAAAATGAAAAAAAACCAAAAACACTCTTGGCAATGCTAAACAGGAAGATTTCAGTAATGGTTAAAAAAACTAATTTGCTGCAGTGCAATGCAATCTCCAAATGCTTATCCTCTGCTGGTGATTGATCATTCTTCATCCATGGCTGGCTGAACAATTACTGATCTTTTTAATTTGGTCAGCAGGATGCTTTCCTCGCTGTATCTGGGGCCGTAGGACTTTGTAGCAGAACACATTACCACATCTCTGTAAATCAAAAAATGTGTTACCTAGCTCCCTGAACACAAGGGACCCAGGTTTATAAGTGCTGTTACAGAAAAAGATAATCCATGACAACAAACATGGGGAGTGCACATGTAATTTTCCTGTCACCATTGACCTTCCAATGCACTCCAGTAACAGATATGTGGCACAACCTTTACATGGAAAGGGATTTTAAAGTTGCGTTCAAACTGATGTCATTTTCCACTTTCAGAAATACTTGGAATGTTTGGAATATTTGGAATATTTGGAATGTTTAATGTGCTTTTATCTCTTTCCCTGTCTTGCTGTTCATCTTTGGCAGTGAAAAGTAAAGAATGGCCAAGGCAGCGACCTGAGAGCCTCACCAAGAGCAATGTTAGATGCAGAAATCTGATGTTTATTCTACCCTTACATTGTGGTACATGGGATTTCATGCTTTAAATGCTTTAATGCTTCATACACTGTGCATTCACCATGCAGCAGCTCTAAAAGAATCTCTGCAGTTCTGCAAATTCCAAATTTTTTAAAAGTTTTCTATTGGCTACATACTTGTGAATTTAAGGATTTCCAATGTCAGTGAATGGCTGAGATCACTCTGAATGCTTGTTCTAAGTTTTGATCTGTTTCCAGCCTTTGGCTTGGAGGTGTGGTTGTCTTGCTTCCTGGGTCATGCCTACTCGTCCCCTCAGCCCTCACAATCAGTCAGTTCTGTGCTGATATTTCTATTTCTCTATTTAGACCCTCTCTAGTTTCCTTTTTCAAACTTAAGTCACTTTTTCCTTCCTCTGTTCACTTTAGGCCAACTATTACAGTAGTTTCACAATTATAAGCCACATCTGAATATAAGCTGCATTTTTTTCTTTTTTCTTTAAAGTGAGGATCCATGTGCGACAAAGTAACAAATTAGTAACAGAATCACTCCAGCGAGGGGTTTGGTGTCAGGTGCTCAAGTCGCAAACAGTTTTCATAGACCAGTGAAGCCTTTAAAGGCAGCCCTAGGCACCCTCCCCAGCCGGCTCTCACTTCCAGGTTGGCATTTCGCTGGGATTTGTCCATAGATAAGCCGCACCTGATGATTAGCTGCACTACTGGGGTAGGCTGGATTCTTCAATGAAAAAGGTGCAGCTTATAATCGTGAAATTACTGTACTTTGTTTAATGCAAGGCCTAATAACCTGATATGATAGAGTATACACAGTGGTATTTTTTCTGTATCTTACTCAGCTTGGGTTATGCTAATAACAATATTTATACAATTTGAAATAATTACACATAGATTAACTAATTATTCAGCACAGGGGGTAAATTAAGGAAGAATTATCATTTGTTTTTTTAAATAGAATGAAAGATGAGTAGACTTGCTCAAATTCTACAATGAGTTGTTGTAATAGTAAGTATAGGTCATGCAACTTCTTTATTTTTTTTAGAAATCAGCTTATAATGCTTTTGGAGACTCTGTATTTTAGCAGTTTACTATATCAAGGTAGTCTTGCCAGATGTATTTTTCATTACAATATCAGTGCTGTTTTAGCTGGGCACCTATGAAGCATGAATGTTTTTTATAATTATACTGTGAACACCTAATGCAGAAATTACTGGACAGACTGGATTCACTTTGATGAGAAGGAAGTTTAGGCTATGCCAACACAGTCTGATTGTATAAAGAATAACATATTAATTGATTGTTTCTAGTTTTTGCTTTGATTGTGCTGAAAACTATCATCTTTATCATTCAGTAGGACACAACCTCTGCTTAAAAGAAATACAGCTCAGAAAAATCTAACTACATTTCAGTCTAGGGCATGACTGAAAGAAACAATGAAGGAAAAGAAACTTATTACAAAGGGTTCTAAAATAAAGCACGCTGATCTCCCTCTTTGTTTCCTTTGCTACTATTTCAGGACAGTAAAACATTGAATTACATTTTTTTTAAATGGTTAATTTTAGATGAACATGTAAGAAAGAGTACAAGGTTTTAAGCAGACATCTGCTTGAAGGCATAAAGCAGCACCTGGGATCCCCAGAGCAGCCCTACATTCTTCAAAGATTGAGAAAAATTATTCTACACTACTATTTTGCTGCAAAATAATGTTCTGGGCATTTTCCTAAATGTAGTAGTTAGTGAAATTGCTAAAACTGCTTTTTAATTTTTTTTCTTAATCTAGTTTAGATTCTATCCACTTAATCCATTATATGTAGTCTCTTGCTCTGTGAGTTATCATTGCATTTGCTCCAGTCCACCACAGAAGTACTAATTGAAAACAGGTGTAGAAGTGGGCCCAGGACTGACTCATCTAGAACTCTGCTTAAAACGCTTTCCTGGTTGGCAGCAAACTGTTGGTTACTGCACATCTATGAAGTTTTGTGCCCATCTTTGTCTTCATCAACCCCAAATTTCCCAGTTTACTGAAGAGAGTCTCCCGAGGGATGGCATCAAGTGCAGTGCTGAAGTCAAGACAGATTGTCTCTAATGCCTCCCCCTTATCTGCCAGACCCATTATCCTGTCATGAAAGGAAATTGGATCATTTTGATGAGATTTGTTCTTGACAGATCCATGTTAGCTGCTTTTTATCATGTTTACTATCCTGCAGGTGCTTTTAAATTGACTCTTAAGCGATTTGTTCTGGTATCTCTCTGAACATTGAAGTTATATTGGCTGATCTATAATTTTCTAGGTCCTTTCCCTCATTTTGGAAATACCCAAGAAGTTTGCCCTTCACCAGTCCTTTGGAAACTTCTCTTTATATCCTCAACAAATTCTTGAAAATAAGCTTGAATGACTCACAGATTGCATTGGCTGATTTCCTGTGTACCCCTGGGTGAACTGAATCTGACTGAATCTGGTCCTGTCAACTTGGATCCATTTAATATATCAAAATATTTTTCACAGCTTCCATTTTTAATTTTTTTATTTTTATTTTTATTTTTTTTAGCACTCTGGCCTATTAATCATCAATTCTATTCTAATGCACAGAGTTTTTTAAACTAATGACTGAGATACTCTTTTAGAGGTTTGCATGCATTCATTGCAAACATCTCATTGTACATGTACAACCCCTTTTATTCATTTTATTAATGTTCATCCCATTTAAAACCTCAAGATGAGCTTTACAAGGCATTTAAATTACTTTCAAATCATACAGTTACATGCAGAAACAAGGAAATTGCATTACTGGGAAAATCACAATTACCAAAATCTGTCTGTGATCTAACAGCAGATGACAATATATTTTAAGCAGAGATGCAAGTGAAGAGAGGATAAACCCTCCATCCTCAAAACCTTTCCAGGAGTAACTGAAAAGTAGATTTAATTCTGAGCAAGTGTTTTTCCTAATCAAAACCCAATTTTCAATGTCTGATTCTCTCATTTTAAAGACAAATTCTTCTTGAAAATAATTAAAAATGTTGACTGCTTGAATTTAAATGTTAGCTCTATCTTTATTGTGTATATTTATGAAAAAAAATACAAGCAGGTGGTTTTAAAATTTTGGGAAAGGTTTTGCTTTTGAAGAGCAAATACTGGAATCAACTTTGTAATATGCTGCCTTGTGGGAATTTTTTTTTGTTTTCTATATGCAGAAGGGGTTTTTATCTCTGTGTGGGTCTCCAATTCAGATGCATTCTCTATTGCTCAATTTAGACAAAATGTTTGTTACTATGGATTTTCAAAATTGCTCAATTTTCTAGGCTTGTGCAAGAATCTCCCCCTCCAACCCCAGCCAGTTTTTCAGCATTTCTCATCCAATATGCAATGCATCATTTCTCTTAATGGTAGCAAGGAGAGTGTGCAGCGTTCCTGAGAGTCCCAGAGATACTTCATGAACAATCAAAATCCTCAAGGACAATTTGTGTGCAGCCAATACTTACTCAGCAGAGTTCAAGGCATCTTTTAAAACTACATGTAATCACTGTTTATTTTGAGCACAGAGGTTTTCAAAGGCAACATAATTTGGGGAGATCATCTCTGGCTTTGTGGTGTTCCCTAAAATTTTCAGTATGGATACATAGTCTGGAAAGCAGAATTCATGCGTGAATTTAAACCTCAACACTCTGGAAGCAGATCTAAAAGTAATGCTTGTGTGTTCATAGGTGAAAGGTTCTTGCTTTGAATATACTCTGGAGTACCTGTGCAGCGTAATTTTTTGAAAAATATCTGTTTATTGTGGCCCAGAAAGGCCTCTGCAAAGAGAAACAGGTGGAAACATCTCTTCCCTCACTGCATTTTGTCTTTCACTGGTAAAAAACACAACAGCAGCATATTGCCTAAGCTGCAGGAAGAATAATGATAATATTGCTAGGCTTAGCAACAACATTTTAGAAGGAAAATTCTCCCAAGCCTTCTGAAGAACTCTTTAGTGATTAGCAACTATTTAGATTAAAATAGGGAGATCAGCCATCACATTTCAGTATCTTTAACACATTTCTGTATTTAAGTTCCATATATTTTTCTGGAATGATACCTGACTCTGAATAAATATCTTGTCCCCTTTCCCCACATGCTGTGTGTGCCTGTAAACTGACCCAGCAAAGGCCTTTGCTTAGCCTGAGCTCTGTGTGCCAGAAAACAACTCTATTCATCTTGTACATCTATTTGGCTTTTGCATTTCTAGCTGATCATGTCAGGATGGGGTCTTCCTGAGAAAGCTGGGTTGTTCTGCTTTGCACCATATTCTGAAACTTTGTAGTTTTGATTTTCACTAGATAAAGCTAGAAAAAAACTGAGCATTTTGATCTGCAAGTGGTGATTGGCTGGAGAAAACTGTGGATCCTGACTGCTTGTGGATGTGAGAGATGCAGATTTGTCTTAGAAAGATCTGGAGTATGATACTCTGGCTGAGATACAGCAGGGTATTTAACCCCTATGATTCTAAATCATTCTAAGTAAGGAAACTGAGCTTGGCTTTCACCTAGTCTAGGATAAGTTTCATTTTTTATTGTGTCTTTCACACATTTTTGCCTGACAATCAATATGTGCTACTGAAACAGAAATATTGCAGCTCTGGCGAAATGTCCCCATGGCAGAAATGGTTCTGTCAGTATTTTCTTCTCATTTGTCAGTAGTTCTTCATTCTGTTGGAGATTCCAGCTCTGGAAGCACTGAACAACTGATGAGATACTGCAGCCTATGTCAGGCTGTGACTGCAGCCTGTTTTACAAATTCACAAGTCTCACAGACAGTTTTGAATGCTTAAGGAGTGAGATAGAGAACTCTAAAATATTGAGAATCCCAAAAGTTTAGGGTTGTGTTTGTAAAGAGAGGGAGAGAGTGTATATCTGAATTCTTGTTGAAATAATAGTATGGTAGGCTAAAACATTTTTCATGTAAATTTTGATATTTAAATTTTTTATTTCATCTTCTACTTAAAAGGAAAGCTGTACTTGCAAGCTGATAAAAGGCACAGTTGTCTTAAGTGACATATCACTAAGGGCATTTTACATTTCATATGCAGTGGTTTCCTTCCTTTTCTAGATGAGGAAAGTGGCTGTCCGTGGAAACAAATTCTCACACTCCTTTTAATGCCTGTGTACTTCTAAAAATCAATTCACTTACGTTCTGCACAGTGGGAATGCAGATCCAACCTACAGCACACAGGATACTTGCACCTTTCTTTTGGTTCAGTGTGATTCTGAAAATTGTAGCTTTGCCTCTCATTGTGTCATTATCTGCTCGCAGTTTGTTGAAGGTAGTCTCCCTGGAGGTACAGACCTTCACATTCACCCACTTACTCTCTGAAAAATGAGCAGAAAGTTTTTGAATAACCAGCTATCACTCTGTGGTCCATTAGAGAATTCACTTTTCCCCACAGTTGCTGTGGTGTACATTTCCATTGTAGCAGTAGTAAAAATTACAGGTTTACCTTGCCTTTTATATGGAAAATATAAGCTATGTATCAAATCCATGTGAAATAGTAATGGATGTCTTCAGTGTTAAGAGGAGTATTGAGAAGCCAGAAAATGTGAGGGGATTTGTTAATCAGGATGTAAGGCATGCAAGTCTTAGAATGAAGACAGAAATAGCATTACCTAAAACTCACATGTTTTTGAAGGATCTCCTTTGCTTTTTTTTTTTACCCTCGAAACTTGGAGGAGCCATTTTGTGTTATCATTGTTTCATGTGCAACACTGTTTAACATTGCATACTTAGAAAAAAGCAATTAGGTTAAATTCTTGTTGTCATAATCTCCTTGTCAGTTCTGCTTTCACCTTTATCTTCTGCAAATCAGATGGAGTGAAAATAAATATTAATACATGAGACCAATGACAGGTACTTGGTGTTTGTACATACAACAAGCCTGTGCACCACATTTAGGAATATTTTCCCTGAAAAACGTAATGGGTGGCTGCTATAAACACAGTTTATGAACATGTAGGAAGAGAAAATAGACTCCTTCTCCTAAGCCCATCTATCAAGATTGACCCTTTCATTTTTATTTTTTTTTTAAGTTTTCTTTTTTTAAAACTGGACACCAGCTTTTACTGAACAATGAGAATTGGTGCTATCTTTCCCTTACTGTTGTCTTTTATAAAATCAGATTACTTTGTTAAAAAAATCAATGGAAGAGAAAGAATAAATTTCCGTTTATGAAAATTTTGTTTTACACCAAGACAATGAGAATGTTTACCCTTCTCAACTAATTAGAAGTTTGTTCTTGAATGTGGAACATGAGTGATTGTAAGTGTTGGACCCATTCTGCCACACTGATTATGTGGAATATTGTTGGATGAGATGTCAGGAGATAGGGCTGCTGTGCCTTTTTATAAGGGATAATGGAGAGTAAAAAAATATTATAGGATAGCTTTATACAGAATATAATTTCAAGTTGAGTTATTTGGGCTATGTTACATTTAATTTTCTAAAATTATTTTTTGTTTTACAAATATTTTTTTTAATTGCCTGTATTTAACACTCCTTTTTATTCACAAAGTATCCAAAAAGTATTTGAGTGTGATCACCTGGACTTCTCTTTTTGCACAGTTCATTGCATTGCACAATTGTGCTGCTGGGACAGACAGGTCTTGGAATGATCCAGGGGTGTCACAAAAATGTGGAAGTGGCTTTGGATTTAATTTATGTACAATTGTGATGCATGTGAGCCCAGGGGGAAAAAAAGTGTTTTCTTATCCATAAACAAAACCCACAAAATTTAATATTCTTAATATATCTAATATATCAATTATATGTCACATAATGAATATTTAACAGTTTTAAATTTCCCTTAGAATAAAGTTTAAAGGACATATAACTCTGGAAAGCTTCCAGCCCTTCTTGAAAATTAGGAAATTATTTCCATCTGGGCAGAAAGGAAAGGAGAGAAGCTATTGAGGATCCATGGCATTTCTAGCTCATCTCTCCTGTATAATAATCTTGGAAGAGTTATATATGTGAAGAGCAAGAATAAGAATTATTGCCCAAACTCCACTGTGGAATTTCAAGCATTATCAAAGTGATCCAACAGTGTCTTCTGAGCGAGGGAGAGGCTCATAGACACGACATTGTGTTTCCAATGAAGTGTGTTACTCAGTTGTTCCTGTCCCCTCCTTCCATTTACTTGCGTGCTTTAGAAAGATCCTTAACCAAGAAATTGTATGTTCTCCAAGTAACAAATTAATAAATAATAATTGTCATTAACCTCTTTAATTCCAACTCTACATCCATCAACAGCTTCAAGCTCTTTAAGAAGCCATTTGTATTCTTTTCAACACTGTCACATTTTCAAAAGTGACTTAGGAGCCCCAGGGCAAGATTTTCCCTGTTTTGATTTCAAAGACAGACAAGTCTTTGAGCTTTTTAAAATTCTTGCTATATCTTCAGGTGAAAAACTTGGGAAACATTAATTTAAGTCTCTTTTTAAAAGTTAATGCAAAGATCTGAAATCACTCGTTACTTTTCTAAAATGAAGCACAACTATATTCTAATTAGCTCATTTTGCTTATTAAGTATTTTCTCTTTTTGTATAGAGAATATTTCAACAGAGTGGTAATTAAAATTCTTTAAAAAATAAAATTTAAATTATGAATGATACTGTGAAGGAAAATAGCTATTTAAAATATGAGACAGTTACTGAAATGTTGCTGAAAGTGCACTACAAACTGTGAAGGACTTCACAGAAATAATAATAGGACAAGTTTGTGTCAGGTAACAGAAGCCCAGAGGCAGAAAATGATATATTATAAAAGACAGAATTTATGCCTCATTAGGTAAAGTCACAATTCAGCCCAGTGTGCAAACACATGATGCTGGTGGGGGGAAAGGCATGTAATTAATCAGGCAGACAATTAAGCGAAAAACCAGATCTAAGGTTGATTGTGTAAGTTTGTCACTGTAGCAGTGGCTCCTTCCGCTTCTAGCTGGAGAGGAGAGGAGAGGGGTGTGTGAAAACCACAGCACCAGCCATTGATTTCAGAATAGTTCCACACAGCAGGGGCACAAAAAGAGCCTCACACAGGGCTGATGTTTCTGCATTTTGTCCAGAACTTTCTGCCTGGAGTCACATAGGGCGTGTTGGGCTGGGTACATTTTATTGCTGCACGTTTGTAAAACACCAACAAAAGAACTTTTTGTCTAAACAGCCAGAGGTGCTGAAGGGGCTCAAGGGGATGCAGCAGAGCAAGGGCAGGGCTGTGCATAGGAGGATGCAGAGTGTTGGAGTCAGTGAGCCAGGTCTCTCTCCGAATTATTCAGAGAGAAATCAGAGGGCAAGGATGGTGGGGGGTGGTGGGGGGTTTACTCTTTCCCTTGGTGGAGATTGAGAATTTTTCCCATAATCATGTTAAAAAAGCTGGCAGGGCGGCTCCCAAAGTTTTTTAATTGCTCAAGACAAAGGAATGGGGTGGGGGGCTGGCTGGCTGGCTTGATTGCTGCTGGGGCATGGGGAGTTTGAGGAGCCGGGGTGACTGGTGGTTGGGCTGCTTTGTCCTCCCTGGGGGACACCGGCCGGCCCGAACGCGAAGGAGAGAGGTTCTTTTTCTTCTCTGCGGTTCAGATCTGCCCCTGCACCCCAGCACTGCTGCCGCCTCCTGCTTCTGAGAACAGCGCTGAGCACCAGGACCCAGGAATGGTGAGCGAAGCTTTCCTTCACCCTTCTCCCACCTGGGACACGGCCCTGGCCCACCTCACTGCTGCCGCTGCTGTGAGGGCCCATCCTGCTCTCACCGGGACTGTGCGGATGAGAAGAGTGCCTGTGACTGGAAAACGGAGTGAGTTTTGTTCTGTTTTGTCACTGATTTTTTCATAGCTGATGTTCTTGTTTGTCTTGTAGATATATCAGTAAAGAATTGTTATTCCTAAACCCATACTTTTTTGCCTGAGACCCCCTTAATTTCCAAATTATAGCGAACTGGGAGGGAGGGGATTTTCATTCTCCATTTTAGGAAAAGCTCCTGCCTTTTTCTGGCAACACCTGTCCCCTAAATCAGGACAAGGGATTTAATTAAAGTCTTTGGATGGCATGAAGTATGTTAAGCCACTCACACATAAACTAGAGGTGTAAGTTTAAGTTTTGGGATGAGTAAGTGAGTCAGTAAGTAAGTTTTAGAGTGAGCTTCAGTGCTTTTAGAAAGTGAAAGGTTCAAGTGCCAGAGTAGAAGTGCGAGTTCTAATGAAGGTTGAAAAACATAATAATGTTTTCAGTGGAGGCTCCAGAAAACAGGGTTTTTAGACAGCGCTTAGAAATAATAGAGCTCTAGTAAGAATATTGCTTACATTTTTCAGATAAAACAAGATAGGCTGTGTGCGTAGTTTAAATGTATCCTAGCATGGTGAGAACCTAGAATTCTAATAGGTTAAGGAGCGGTGGTCTGAGTTTTTGTTTTAGCGTGTTGGAAAAATCTTATATAAGAGTATGTTTTGGGAAGAGCTGGTGCTTTTGCCACGGCTTTTTGCCATTGCTTTTCGATTTTGTTTTGCTTTGTTTTGCTCACCATAACCAACACCCAAGCAGAAGACAGGAGCTGCTGCAGCAACATCAGCTTCCCAGGACCTTGACAGGAGCAGCTTCGGCTTCTGTTTGGGACTCTATGCCAAAACTTAGCATAGACTTTAATGTCTGTGACTGTGCTTTTGAGACTGATGCACCTTTGCAATAAACAGCCTTTTAGCAACTATTAGCTGTTTTGCTCATTTACGATAACCTGATGAAGTTTGGTGCTTAAGAGCACCAAAGGGTTAACCTCACATTTTGTGCTCCATGTGAGGTCACAACCTCATAGCAGAGAATCTTCTTTTAGCTGTGTCTCCAAGGAGGATGCACTGCTTTGTCTGCCTTTTCCACAGGCCTGGCTCCCACTGTCCTGCCTGCCCACCCAAAATTGATGCCTCCTTTGAGCTTTGAGCCTTTGCCTGAGATGTTTAGTGTCTGCTCAGGAAAAGTGAAGAAAAATGCATTTTCCATATAGGAAATCCTGGGGAAAAAACTTGCTGGCTGCTGCACTTGATATTAAGTATTCCTTAACCCTGCAGCCTTACACTTTGTCAGGCCTGTCATGTTTGTGCTTATTGATGAGGTTATTTCTGAACATTAATTGGCAGTTTAAGTAACCTTGTCCAATGCTCTTTTGCTGCTTCTTTTCCCTTAGTTGCTTTTCTCTTCTCGTTCTTGACACTTCTAATAAATATTTCAAATTCAGTTGTTGCTTTTTATTGCACTTTGGTCACAGAAGACTGAGAGCTAGCTTAATCTGCACTCTGGAATGTAGATAAGAAAAAAAAAAAGGGAACAGAGAATTCCTGGGTCAATGATTTTTGGAATAATGACATAAATACAATACTGCAAAAATTCTTCTATAACTAACTTCAGTCACTCTGCAAGGGTGCATCTTGGTTTCTTTGGCAATATATTATTTTTTAGAAAGGCAATGGAATTAGAGGAGGAGGGAATTGTGGTGCACTGGAAAAAGAGAAAAATGAGGATTACTTCCCTTTATGACATACTTTTTTAGATTTGTTTAATGTCTATAAGTACTTTTTGGCCTTTTAGTTATTGTTACATTGAGAGAAAATTAAGAAATAAAACTCAAAAATGTATTACAAAAGGGCAAGAATGTATGCATGGGAGTATGAGTGAATTTGGTGTGTATTGCTCCAGGATTCAGAGCAGGTGATGCGGGGATACAATGCTGACTGCAAAGTGTTGCTGTTGCAGCAGAGCTGCCGGGCTGCTGAGCAACGCCAAAATACCCTCATCCCATATCCTCATTAACTTCCTTTTCATCTTACTGAATAAATATCCCTACATTCTCCAACACAACTACTCTTTTCAATGCAATTACAGTAATACAATGTAGTAGCCTTTTCCTTTACCCCTCAGCTCAAAATCCTGCTGTTGCCTCAGTGTTGGGGTTTGGCGGGTTTACTCTTTCCCTTGGTGGAGGTTGAGAATTTTTCCCATAATCATGTAAAAAAAGCTGCCAGGGCAGCTCCTGGGGTTTTTTTAATTGCTCAAGACAACAGGAATGGGGTGGAGGGCTGGCTGGCTGGCTTGATTGCTGCTGGGGGGTGGTTGAGGAGTTGGAGTGGTTGGTGGTTGGGTTGCTTTGTCCTCCCTGGTGGACACCTGCCAGCCCAAACGCGGAGGAGAGAGGTTCTTTTTTTTCTCTGCGGTTCAGATCTGCCCCTGCACCCTGGCATTGCTACCGCCTCCTGCTTCTGAGAACAGCGCTGAGCACCAGGACCCAGGAATGGTGAGCGAAGCTTTCCTTCACCCTTCTCCCATCTGGGACACGGCCCTGCCACCTCCACCTCCCTGCTCCTGCCTTCTGCCACGGCTGTGAGGGGCCCATCCTGCTCTCCACTGCGTGGATGAGAAGAGTGTGACTGAAAAAAAGGACTAAGAGTTGTGTTCTGTTTTGTTGCTGATTTTTTCATAGCTGATGTTGTTCTTGTTTGTCTTGTATATATCAGTAAAGAACTGTTATTCCTACACCCATACTTTTTGCCTGAGAGCCCCTTAATTTCCAAATTATAGGAAACTGGGAGGGAGGGGATTTTCACTCTACATTTTAGGAAAATACTTCTGCATGTTTCTGGTAATACCCGTCCCCTAAACCAGGACAGATTTTGGCGCCCAATGTGGGGCACTGAGGGCATTGAAAAGGGGGTAAAAAGAAGGAGTAACAGTTCTTCAATTGCCTAAGATTGTTTTATATTGTGTACTAGCAACATGTGGTCCAGTTTAACCTGGTTTGGGCTGCACGTGTTCACCCATATATCGCTCCCATTTGCAAGCCCTTTTCTAAATATGGGCACTATAACTAAGTATACTGTGGCTATTATCCAGTTTGCTTTATGGGTTGATAAGGTGAGGAATTCATGGATTTTTAACTTCCTTTGGAAGGCGGGTACATGGATTCAGGCGTATCACACATTAACTGCATGGTTTTGGCATGATTTTAATAATGGTACCTATTGTGAGGGAATGACACCAGGGGAAATTTTCTCCCAACCCCTCACTCAGATTTTTGGGTCTAGCCTACCAATTTTTGAAGGGTTCAAATCTCTTCTAAATGTTAATAATATCATTCCGTGGCTGGCATTGCTGATGTCCCTGTTAAACCTATTCTTTTTTACATTTAGAGATAAAGGGGGATTGAGCTGGATAAGAACCCTGATACCTACTCCAGGAAATAGAGATGGTGCTGCAGACATTGACCCTGCCCCAGAGACTAGGGATGCTGCCCCAGAGCCTAACCCTGCCCCACAGCCCACTCCAGAAATGAGCCACCCAGAGTGGATAGGGGTTTTGGTGAAGGAGATGTGTGAGATGAACCAGATGATGAAGGAGTACTTTTCCCCAGCTGGTGAGAAACCCTGCCTTAAAGGGTGAGAATCTAGTGATGCTGCAGTGGAACCTATATATATTTCACTCTCCTTTGTAAGTAAAAGCTCTTGCCTGTTTCTGGCAATACCTGTCCCCTAAACCAGGACACTCAGATACATTTTTACTTGAGGAACATCAAACAAACATTACATCCTCACATTCTATGCATCAATGATCAACGCTGATTTTCATTTTTTCTTGGCTTCTGATTTGTATTTTTTCACATTTCGGATTAGTGAATGTATTTGTAATTTAATATCAGCATAAACTAAGTGATTTTTAAATTGCAGTCTTTATGTATGATAAATTTTGGAAAGGCAAAAAGGACTTGGATGTAATTCCTGTAATTGCCAAATTATGTGTTATTTGGAAAGCCCAAGACACCGAGAAGAAGAATGATACAGTAAATCACTAGACAGTAATTACGGATGTATTTAGTGAGATAATATTCTGATTATCATCTCATTTGTTGCATCTCAATGTAAAACATATGCCAAAGATTCCTGTCCCAGACAGAAACCGTAACTGGATTTGATTCTTGTATAAGAGAAGGACAGTTCCTTGTGTTTAAAAAATTCTGGAATATCTTAGGAAACTAATTCATTAAGTAGTCAGAAATGGCAATGAGATATGCAAAACAATAACAATAATAAAAAAATATAATTGCTGGTTCAGTGTTCAGGAGGTACAAAGTTTCAATGAGCTTACAGTGACACAATGGATTTTTTTTAAACTGTTTTTTTATGTCTTGTTCACTCTGCTGTTGGCATTTTAAGGCTTCAAAGGACCAGGTAATTTTAAAATGCCACTGAGACTTAGATACTCCTGATGCTGTAGTGACGTGATGCTCTCTTCCATGGATAATTGGACTGTGTTTGCTTTAATCAGATTGCTTTGGTGAGGCTACTGCTGAGGTTAGTGGAGAGGTTAGTGATCATTCATTATATGATCATTCAAGCTCCCTTAAATTTACAAAATTAAAACATTATCTGTGTCTCTGAATCCAGGCAGTCCAGAGAGAGTAGATGTAGTGGTAGAGATCAACCCTGAGAAGATCTATAAACCAATTGAGTTGAACTCAAATTTTTACATATTTTCAATCCTACAACATGCTGTGCCACAATGACCTTTATCTGCAAACTCAGAAGCTGGGATTCTCGTCTTGCCTGTTCCAATTCAAAACCTTTGCTGCCTGCATTTTTCTACATAACCAGCACAGCCCCCTACGGCCAGGATAGCACTTGATCTCTTCTGATCTGGAAGTGCTGCTCAATTCAGGCTTCCAATTTTCCCAAAAGTAGTTTTGTGAGTCAGTTCTCATCACACTGTTAGGTGAATTGAATGAATAGAATGAAAAGTGAAAAGAGACCCTCAGTGAAGTCAGTGGTCTGGCTGTGGATGTAGGACTCTGATATCCTTGTGCTATAATGAAGGTCATTTCCTGGGAACTGTCTGATATTTGTCATATTCACATTCCAGCAGGATCACTCATGAGTCACCTGCAAACACTTCAGGGGTTATAGGTTGCATAGACAGAATTTTCTGTCATGCTTTTATGAGAAGAGGAATCAAGGCACTACTTATGTGTGAGGCAGAAACCTTGATATTGCCCTGAATGGTCACAGTGTGCTGCCAAAAGGAAGTTTGTGCTGTGAAATAGAGGGGAAACTCTCTGGATGTCATCATTATCAACTGTTGTGATTGTGTTGAGTTCAGTGTTGTGGGATAATAGAAAGCTTGACGTGGTACAATTATGAGTAAATAAACTCAATATGCTGTGACATGAATGATCGCTCCGTGTCAGAGCTGTGACGGGGGAAATGATGAGCCTGTTTTGCCTTTGTGAACAAAAACTGGCAAAGCCTATGAAAATGAAGGCAAAAGCTGCAACTGTGAAAATAGAAAATAGTTTAGGCATAAGAGAAAAAATAGCAAGATAGAGTGAAAAACAATTTTACTGCGCAGGAGACATTTCAGAAATAATTGCTGCATTTCAATACGATTAATGAAACCCCAGCATTCTGCAGAATAAGAAGTGATACTGCAATAATAGGAGCTTATTTGACATATCATCATCTGAGACATGAAACAATTCCATGAGTCTAGTTGCCTTAATTATAGGACTGCATAGCTCCTATATGGATATTTCCTACCTAAATCCTTTAACCTAGCTTGAAAGAAAATGTTACTTATAGAGTATTTATTAAATTCTCCAAGAAAACAATACATAATTGTTTGAAGAGGTCTTTTGTATTCTCTAGGATCCAAAATTTGTGGAGTTATTTTTGTTGTTGTTTGGTTTTTGTGGGTGGCGTTCCGATTTATTTAGTGGGAGGTTGCTTGTTTTATTTTGTTTGGTTTGGGGTTTTTTTTGGAGGGGGGAAGATTTCTTTTGCTTAAATGCTAATTAGAAAAGTTTTTGGGTTTATATTTTTCTATGCCTTCTGTTTGATAATATACCAGCACTGTAAGGAGTAAAGATGAACATCTGTAGAGGTGTAACCAAACCTGTAAAAAGTTTGGAATGAAATATGATGTACTTGGGAATTTGTTAGGATGAGTTTGTGATCAGCGTCACACACAGAAGAATGGTTCTAGTCCTTCTATCTGTACTGTGTGCTTCTGATCTTTGTTTAATTGGTTTTAAATTCCAGTTTTCTGGTAAATAACTTATTATTCAGACTTGAAATTCTCCTTTGCCACCTAAACAACACAACGTGGTTTTATACATACTCGTTTTATTTTGCTTAGGATTTATTCCAGTTCAGCTTTGGAGAAGGATGTTTATTAATCCAAACCCTCTGAATTTAAAGGATGTGCCTTGTTCTACACAGTCTACGCCTTAGTGTGCAGCTGAATTGCCAGACCATGTTAATATGGCATGAAGACTTTGTCAAACACTGGATAAATTATTTCTGTTTGCTTGCAATTGCTGCTCTGCCATGTCTTCATTTTCATTCCGATCTTAGCAAATTCTCAGGTTTAATATGTCACTGTCACCTGCAATAGCAGGAATTCCTAGGCAGAGGTGCAAAATATGGTAGAAATACTGCTGCAAACTGTCCTTTGCAAACATTGTGTGCAGGACATTTAAGCTATTTTTATTTCACAGTTTCTTTGCTGATAGCGGCAATAATTTGATAACATAATTGAGGAAGAAAGATTCAGACAGCTTGAAATAATATTAAACTCTTTTAGCTCCTGCTGAAAGAGAAAAGAACAGTGGCACGCTACGAAAAACAAAAAAGTCCATAAGCAGCATTATGTCTTCCAGGAGGAAAAATTCACTGAAGTGTAGAAGTTTGAAGGCAATGCGCTGGTCTCTTGTGCTGAATTCCTGAAGTGAGAGGCCAAGAAGACCAGAACACTCTGTCATCCATGTCTGGAAAAGATCCTCTCTAGTCTGTGCTTCTTAGCTAAAGAGTTTTTGAATACTAAACAGGTAAAAGCTGGTTTCACATCACCCTCACAGTTTGAGCTCCAGAACATCACTTTTGTAGGCATATCCTTTAGAAATGGGTTCAGGTGTAACTTCTTGTTCCTTGTCTATCTGTGCAGATTTTAAGCTCTTTCTGCTAATATTTAGTCATTTCACATTTGTCTATAGATCATTGCTTCTAGAGTAGAAATTCTCTCAATGGCAGAAATGGCCCACTAGGACACCATGTCCTACAGGAATAAAGCAATGCCGATAATGATTCAAAATAGTTTACTCAAATTAAGCAACCCAAGTTACTTTACAAGGCTGCTTTAATGTAAATGTTTTCACAGAAAGTTTGATCTTACTTGATATGGTCAGACATATTGTGAAGCTAACAGTTTTCTGACAGCCTTCATTTCTCATGCAGTGGGAAAATCTTTCTATAGAAAGCTGTAACAGGCTGTTAAATATCATCTTTATGTTGATGTTTATTCAGTGCTAGAAATGTCTATTATAGGCAGTGATTCCTTTTTTTTTTTCCTGTAGAATTGCTATAAATCCTGTCTCGTGTTTCTCTCTATTGTATGGTTCTCCAGACTCTTAAGAAGACAGTGGTAGTGAATATCCTAAATTCTCAAGTACGTATTATCTTCTTACTTCATTTTTTGATCCAAGCATTAATTGGAAGGGTACTGAAAATACTTAACTGAGTGAATAAAACCAGTAGTTAATACAATTTTACAGTTATTATGCTCTAATAATTTCTTTCTTATGCAACAAGGCATGAATTATAAAATAGTAATTTATAGTTAACAAAGTTAAAGCATGAGGCCAAAAGCCAAGTGTCATTTTCAGTGCCATGGATGAATTAGTACATCGTCATTCAAGCTCTGAAGCTGCTTGTGTGATTATAATCTGATTATTAAAAAGAATGAAAAGCATATTCATCAATGTACTTAGTTTCTTTTTAAAGCATAATGCTCATGGAAATATGCATTCCATTAGACCATCTTGCAATATGGAAATAAAGGTAATTTTTATTCTGAAGATTAAATTACACAGTGCTTGAGGAATTTATGGAAATCATCATCTCACATGGGTTTTTTCCATTTACACAAGGTTTGTCCAGCTATTTCTAATAGAATGTATGAGATAATGATTCAGATTTTGAACAAAAACTAGAATTTGTGAGACATAATTTTTGAATTTTAGTAGAGTTTCATTAGTAGGAACAAGTAAGTAGCCCTAGGACAATAAAAAAACTTATTCCTTCTTGCTTCTTTTTGCATCTTGATCTTGATACATTTGCCCGAGAGATGAATGAAAATTCAATCATCCTCTCTCTGGTTCAAGTAGCAGTGAGGCTACTGTGCATTTGCTGTGTTGAAAATTTCAAAATATTTTCCAAATGATTCCAAGGAAGCTGAGATTCCTCCTGTTCGAAATAGGTGTTAACTCAGTCCTACCTCAGGAAAAACCTGGAAAATAAGTGTGAGAAATAACCATGACTTCTTTTTCCTACTTGGTACAGTAACTGTCAGGTGTCAACTTACAGCTGACCTGTGTTAAAATGGGGGTGTGCCCAACAGAGATGTTGAAAACAACTGAAGGAACATTAACTACAGGGCCTGGAAAATGTCAAGGAAAAAAGGTCTCTAGGAAATTCATGGCCTTACAGCATTTGATGATGGTCATTATTGGTGTATAGGATTTTGCGCTTCTTCATAACAGGAAGACCTTAAGTGGAGAGTTTTTTCTTGTATTTGAGTAATAACTGTAGTGGTGGCAGAGCACACACATAGTTATAAACAAGAAGTAACTTTTCTGCAGCCAGTGAAATGATGTACAGTAATTTAACACTGATAAGCTGAACCTATTTCACTGAAGAATCGAGCTGATCCCGGAAGTGTGGCTAATCACCAGGTGTGGCTTATTTATGGACAAATTCTGGCGAAATGCCAACCCGGAAGTGTGAGCCGGCTGGGGAGGGAGCTGCTGTGGAGCTGCTGGCAAGAGGGCAGTGAGCCACCGCCAGCTTTGCACGAAGCTGAGCCACTTACTGTGATCGCATGAAGCCGAGCTGCTTGCTGGTGCCACGTTCACGCAGCCAGCCCGCTGAGCCACTTGCTGGCATCGCGTTCACGTGGCCAGCCTGCCGAGCCGCTGCTTTTGAGCGGCACGGGGAGCTGCAGAAACCAGCGCTGGGGGCAGGAGTGCCGTGGCCTGTGGCATGGGGAGGATGCCTAGGTCTGCGTTTAAAGGCTTCGCTGGTGTGTGAAAACTGTTTGCAAATTGAGCATCTGATAGCAAACCCCGCAATCGCTCGATTCTGTTACTAACTCTTTACTTTGTTGCACATGGATCCTCACTTTTTTTTTTTTTTTTTTTTAAATGCAGCTTATCACCTGGTGTGACTTATTTATGGACAAATTCCATGGTCTTCCCGGCTACCCGGAAGGGCGGCTTATAACCAGGTGTGGCTTATGAGTGTGAAATTACTGTAGTTTTATACTTAGGTTGTAATGAGAAGAGGATTCTTTGACAAAAGTGGACAAAACTAAGGGACACTGCTCTCTTACAGAGAGCTGCCTATATTATTATATATTAATATATTACGTATATTATCTTGCTGGGAAACTTCTCCTCTAGTCTTTTTGATACAGGTATTCTGACTCCAGGTGCTATGGTTAATGTGCAGCATTTGTAGTCAAACTTTGAATAATCAGAAGAAAATCCCTGTAGCAGTGATTTCACTGAAACTGGTATCACTTTAAAGAATTTAGTTGCCAACAAAGGTGAAACAAGTAGTTAGCATTCTAATTTTGGTGTTCAAGGAGTGGGGAGAGAAGGAAGGCATTAAGGATTTCTAATTAATGCTTAAAACTGCATATTTAGAAAGGGGTAAGGATATTTATTCAATTAAGGAACCCTTGATAAAAAAAAACTATGGTGAGAGGGTAGATTAAAGTTCTTGAAGTAGGAGATCTCTGTTTTAGTCAAGACTACCCATGAAACTTGGTGTATGACTGATGAAGTTTTCCTTTTGTGACATTTGCTCCTTATATAGATTTCTCTCCCTTTATTTGAGTTCTTCAGGAGAAATACCACAATTCTAGATTATTAATTTAAGTAAGAATGAAATAGGAAGAAAAAAACCTCATCTTTTTGACTTATCTGAATCTACTTGGGATAAAAAAAATTGACTATATGCACTCTAAATTTGATCTGTGGTAATTGTATAACCACAATAAACAATCTCCATCTTTCATTTAATCAATGCATTGCATAAAGTGCCTCTTTTTGATGTTTTTTTTCACAACGAAGTGGTGAAGCAGCCCCTCCATATAAGAAATTTAGATGTGTTAAGAATTAAACATATGTGCATTTCACATCTTTCCAAAGTCTTGCTTTAGGCTCATATTTCTTCTTGTCTTGCTATTAGTACCATTCTGATCTTTCCTAATAATAACAATGTAATCCTTATTGAATTGCTTACCCTAGGCTTGCTCTCAGGACTTCAGAATATGTGAGGAAGAAAAATCTCAGGTTTAGTTCCAGTTATGCTGGCATAAGATGGCTCCTCTACAGTTCAGGTACTTGCTGAGAAGTTCTTAGAGCACAGAGGTTTCTGAATGTGCACACAAAATGCATTTAGCACTGGAAGAAGTTTGTAGAATATGATAATTAATAGAATGTGGTTTAGCCAAATGCCACAATAGCTACTCGCTATTGATGTTCTCACTGAGAAGATAAAAGAGGGCAAGCAATAAATGTCCACAGGAGGCAGACCAGATACCCTCTAACAGGAAAGAGCCTTCCCATTATATGAATTAATTAAAAAAAAATGGTTTTAAGAGCAAAAGGTAGTGTCAGAATGAGGTGGACCTAAGATGAAGCTGCCAGCTGATGTGAAAAAAATTAATATTGCTTTATGGATATATTCCTTTGTATCTCTCTGGATTTGGCTTTTGGAGATTCATATCTTAGCTGCCCATTACATATATATTTGCTTTTAAGAAAAACACAGAATTGAAGTAAAATTATATTTGTCTTCGGGAGTAAAACAGCCAAAAAGGTAGAGAGGATTAGAACTGCAGGTCTTAATTTGGACTCTTACACTTTGGTGTTCAAGGTCCCTTTCCCCTGCTCCCCACCACCTGCCCAGCATTTGCACACATGGATTACAAAGGATCTGTATGAGAGCAAAGTTGTTCAGATTGCATTGGAAGTAGCGATAACTTGGGACAAACCCCTTCCAAACAAACACAAAAGCTCACAAAACAAAAAAAAGGCACCAAAAAAGAGAGAGAAATTTTAACTTAAAGGTGTGATGTAAAGCAAAACAAACCTACTAAGAGCAGCATTTCACATACTGCTGTCTAATTTGACTCTTTTTATTCCTTCCCTTGTTTTTGACACCGCAGGTGTCAGTAGCTGGTGATACAGCTAAACATCCAACACTTTATTTTCAGCTTTGTTTTATGTGTGGCAGTTGGGCAGACAGTCCCAAAGGGATTTTTATTATGGATTATTCCCAGTGAACACCCTGACTGTAAGCACTTTGTGACAGCAAGGTTATTGTAAAATGTCTTTTTTCCCGTTTGAAGTAGAACTGTAATACCGAGAATAACTTTTATGAGGCCTTGTGGGAATCATGTTCTTTATGAAACTCAATGATTATGTTCAGAGGCCGGAATAAATGTTCCTGTGAACTTTTTAAAAAGAACGAGAGAAAAGGGAGGAGAGCATTTGCAGCTCTAAGGGTCACGTATCCTATTAGATGTAGTTTATCAGATTCCCTGGCCCAACTCTCACCCTAAAGAAAGGTTAGACAGGCCCAGGGACTGCTCTGAAGAGCAGAGACTCTGGCAAGCAGGCAGTACTTTCATCAGTCCTCCCATGCAAAGTGAAGGGGTTTGAAAGGGCCTGTCCAGTCTGGTGAACCAGCAGATCTTTACAGAGCTGGTGCCACAACCAGGGGTTCAGTCACTTGGACCATGGGACCAGGCTCTTATGCTTATAAAGACACAGAAACAGAAATTCTAAGGAACTCTGTTTCTACTGAATCTGGGATGAAGTAGCTTCAGGAAGGTCTGTAGTCCCAAGTATTTTGGATGTGTGAGGATATCCAAACTCTCAGTTGGGACCTTGACAGCAGTTATGAATTGGAGTTAAACATAGTCCTTTCATATATTATCCAACCTTTACCTCAATCCATCCAGTTCCTCCCAGAACTGAATACTCATTCACAGTGACATGCACTGAAGTTCTGTTTTCCTCTTGTCTTACACACCTGAGTTTTGAACAAAGCCTTTTTGACAATTATGGAGGATTGTCTCCTGTGGTAGGTGAAAAAAATCTGAATTCGAGTCCTTACTGCCCTCCCATCCGTGTGGTTCACCAGATGTAGAATCCAAGTCAAAATTTCAGAAAAGAAAGACTTAAGTTGTGTAAGAGCAATGCAAGAAAAGCCTTTGAGAGGTGTGCAGGGAGGGCACAGCAATTTCATTGTCATGCAGCTCATCAGCATCTGCCTGAATGAAATTTTATCCTTGTAGCCTCTCCATTCTGTGTGAGTGTATGAAAACCCACAGGAGGTGAAGGACAGGGATGAAAAGAAACCAAACATCTCAAACCCAAGTTTCATTTTCCCTCGTGTTCACAAAGATTAATTGAAATATTGTTCCAGAAAAGCCAATGTGAGACCCTGAAAAGTACCTTTAGAAAAATAAATGCAGAAATGTTTATTTACAGGAGAAAAGGTTTATCTCCTGATTATATAACACATGTAAAAGAAAACAAGAAAAGAGGTGGTAGATAAAAGCCACTTGTACTGAAAATATTTTAAATTTATGGTTATCTTCTGGCACTAGAGAAAAATAAAATATTTGCTGAACTGAGGAACATTGAACTCAGTGTTCAATGCTGAAAGAATATGCTGACAAGTCACACAGTTTCAGGGCTTCAAAGGCAGGATGGTTAAACACCCAGTGGAGCATATTTTCAGAATACACAGTTGTACATAGATTTGCATTTTCATGGGAGATCTTAAAGAGGAGGGAAGGCAGGCATAGGAGAGAACATTGACACTATCGACCAGAAAAAATAATGTTTTATTTTTAATTTTTAAATGAAGCATTTATTAATTCATTTTAAAAAATAGCACAAACAACAGAGTAATACCTATCTGTGAAGGACACTGGCAGTAGTTAGAGTTGGGCCAGGCTCCCAGGCACCCATTTGCCTGCTGAGAATAAGTCGTGAAGCCTCTCAAATCTGTTTTTCTCCATGCAGAAATTCTTATTTACAATTTTTTTCACAAGCAAAGTTACTTCTCCCTCATCTTACTTTAACAAGTCAGATAGCAAAGGAGTCCTCAGCTTGAGAGTGCAGGTAGATGCATTTTTGTTGTGCCCACATTGGTGAATGCTGCTGCCCTCATATTTCTTCCAGGACTGATTCCCTGCTCATTCAGAGCACTTTTCCTGGCTGCAGCCTTGGTTATGTCCCATTGAAGTCAATGTATTTTAGTGCAACACTGAAATTTAAGCATCTGCTTAAAAGTCTGAGGATCAATGTGTTTCAAGGCATCAATTCAGAGAGAGTGAAACCCTTAAATCAAAGAAACTTTCTTTGTCAGCTTGTTCACTGGATGTAAGACTAAGAGTATGGATTTCATGAGTTATGTGCAGCATGCACTGCTAAACAGCTGGGGTTAGTGCCGTGCATTAGCTGTGTAAGAGCAGAGCTCATCTGGAAGTTGCTGTAATATGAGTTTTTGGAAAGGAAAATGTGCTTTACATTGTGTTCATTAACACATAAGAGAGACAACTTTGGCTATGAAGCTTTGCGAGTGAGACACACTCAAGTCTAATCCCGCAGATTTTGTTACTGCTGGAATAAAGCAAAACTGTTCTCCACATCAGCTGCTCATAGATGCTGCTGCAGGCCTTGGGTGATGCATCCTTGGTCAGCCTCTGCATCCTCATATTTATGTGCTGATGAGATTAATTCATTGAGTCCTCAAGAGAGGGAGCCAGTGGTGCAGAAAGTGACTAAATTCCGCTGCTTTCTGGCAGCACCAATCTCATTAGTCTCTTCGGTTGCTGGAGGAAGCAAAAAGAAGCAGAGAAACAGTGAAGGAAGATCATAAACTGTAAATTATTCTTATGCTAGAAATAAAATGTTGGGTGTTCTAAAATATGTGGGATGCTTTTTGCACTTTTTCTAACAAATGTGGAATTTTGCAGTGATGTATCTGCTTTTTTAATAGGACTTGCACTTTGCAAGAATGAATCAGTCATGTGCATGTGTTTCCTCAACAGCTAAGTCAGTGTATGAGACAGATTTTAGGTTCATGATGTCTTAAAGGTAGCTCATGAAGCAGGCAAGTTTCTGTGGATGTCTATAGAGCCTCTGAAGAAAATCTCCCAATATTTTTCTTCATTGCTCATTTTTTTTCTCTCTATATGCCTGTTTCTTTGTACATTTTTGTATAGGTTATTTTTTAAAATGCTCTTGATATTTTTTGTAATAGGGAAGTACCCATATAGAATTCTACACAATTATGTATTTTTGCCATATGTGTCTCCTGGTATATTTGGAAATGCATGTGAGCTTATTATTCAAGGAGTGAACATGAGCACGGTCTCAATAATAACAACCACGTTGCTCTGTTCTACAATGAATAAACATTTCCTGAAAACACTTGGTGTCCATTATCTTTGTTTCTTTCGACAAACATCTTTACAAACATTTGTAAAAACTACCCTTACAATTGACGCTAATATATAGTGAAATTACTCCCCCTGCTTGGAATGGATATGAGATGTACGGCTATAGGTTGTAGTGAAATCATATGAAGAGAGATTTTTGGTACTAGTGGGAATGTTGCTGGCCTTTGACCTCAATTTTGGGTTTGGAAATCACTTCCCTGTGAAGCATTGCAATTATTGCTGTATTTTGCGATTTCATTGAAATTCTTTTAACAGCAATAATATTATCAGAAGGCAAATATGTGTGCTTCATTAGACATTCCATCCAGAGATCATGGCAGTTTGTGTTAAAAATGTGTTTCAATAATCACTTCACCACAACGAGGAGTCTCTTTCATATGCTGTCACAAGCTAAAACAGCCTTTTTTCCACTCAGCTTTTAGCTGCTGTGTGATATAAATTTGTTGCTCATTTCCATTCGGAGCAAACATAATATTTTGGCAAACTGTTCTTACAATTGAAACATTTTTTTTTAATCAGTTGGCACATTTGATTTGCCAAAGGTGGTGCGCTTAGAATGACTTTACATTTTAATTAGAGCTGCAGCAATCTGTTAGCTAACTCTGAACTCTGAATGAACACGAGTCTCTAGGCGTGTTTGGGAAAGCTCGTGAATTCGCCTAATGAGCTGTCGGAAAGGTTCCATCAATAGTGTTAAAAAACTTGTTTAAGGACCCTCCAGATGTATTCAAGAAGCTTGAATGAGCGAGGGCTAATAAAAAATGAGTGCCATTGGGCTAAATATTTCTGGAAAGGTCTTTTGCTCCTGATGTAGGGAGAATTAAAGGTCGTGTTTGAACCTTTGCTTTGGAGGGGGTGTTTTTGGAATATGGGTTGTCAAACATAACTGTTAATAGCTTCACTGTCGTCTCTGGGAAGGACAATGTGATTATCTCCTTCTTTGCTGGAATACAAGGGTAAAAAGGGCCTTTTCTATTCTCCAGTAAGCACAGCACAGGGAATTGAAAAACCCAAGCTTCTTTGGGGGGCTCTTTGAAATAGAAATAACGCTGAAAGAAATAGAATTGTGATAGATGATAATTTTTTAATGGATCAGGAAGTCAATGCCCTCAGCATTTCCTTGGTGTCACATGTAGCATTCTGTAAGAGGAAGAGTCTTTTTGACAGTTTCTGCTCTAAAGAAACTGAGAGGCACAGGGTGATGATCTCCTCACAGGTCATTGGCCTACAACTCACCTGGGAATTCACAGAGAGCCAATAAATCCTCTGCATTATTCACAGCACCGAGGTTATGGCACAGCATCCTTTTGGAGCTTACAAGGTAAGTGGATTTCACTGTACCGGGTATTCCCAGAAGATGTGGTAGAATAATCTGCTGATGATAACAACCCTGTAAATCATTTGTAACTAAAACCATTTGACCAGATTACACCTTCAGTTTAAAAAGTAAGCTTCTGTTCTCTAACCATATGTCAGTAGTCGCACTGATAGAAATATTCCAAGTTTTAAGGAGAAACATATCTATAAATATTTAAAAGTGAAAGAGCAAGCACAAGAATATTTACTACTGATGAGGCAGTGAATAAAATATCAGGTCCTTACAAGGCAAGATACAGGGCCCAATTAGATTCCAGGAAACCCCAAGTCACATTAAAGCTACCAGATTCTAAGAAAAAAAAAATATTATTTTTTTTTGTTTTATTATTGATGGTTCAATCTTGGTCTGCCAGAGAATGAACAGTTAATTAGATATTTTTAATGGGAGAAATAAAAGATGTTCTGTATAACTACCTCATTTAGTTCTTGCCTGAGTAGCTAGAGATGCAAATTTTCCAAGACAAAAACTTTGTTTTTCTTCTCAGTTGCAATGTAGGACACTGACAAAATTCATTTAAAAATAGCCTGCCAGTGTTATAGGCAGTTCTGATACCAATACATTGAACTTCATGCTGAAAGGTAACACTGGATATTGCAAAATTTTTTGTATTGTGTGCATTGCCACTATAGTTCCCTTACATATGCACATTTTCCTTTTAGCTTATTTACAATTCATAAAAACCATAAAATACTGGGAGGGCAACAACTAGATAACTCAAGCTTTCCGAAAATGAACTAAAACTTCTTGTTGGGAATTACTGGGCTAAGTTCCCCTTTCCTTACAAAACTGATGTAGAGATGGTGGTAATAAGGCTCATCTTCAAATTTTTGGCAAATCTCAGGTAATCTGCATCCAAATGGTAGTACGTAATTGAGTAAGTGATGAAACTATACTATGAGCTACATGTATAAAAATTATCTATTTATTTTCCAAATGTAAAGAGCTTAATAACTCTAAATGAGATTTGATTCACTGTAAAAATGGGCTTTTTTTCTTCACTCTTCTAAAATGCAAAGGACAGATTTTTTGTCTTAGATTTAGCAGGAACAATGTGTTGGTAGCATTGTTTCAATTAGGCAGAAGGAATTAATGTTTCACCAAGTGTCATCCACATATAAAATTACCCTCCCCAATCTGCAATGAATAATTGCCTTCCTTTCAATTGAAAATGTGGGAATTTCAGTGGGCTGCAGAATGGGATTTGATGAAAATCTGTTGTCATCTGGTGATTATGCCTCTCTGTGTCATAGCTGCATCCTTACAGCACTGAGATACTTCATTCCTGTCACAGTAATCAATTGTCTATTCTGTGGACTAACAGTACCATGGATGCTCACACATCCAGGCTGGCCAAGGAGGTCTCTACACATATTTTATGCACATGTTGTATGCAAGTGTGAACTGAAAAGAAATATTTGTTACCCAATTTTTTATCACTTAAAAGAAATAAAAGTCACCACAAAGAAATGCATGGGGCATTGATGGAACTCATACGTCTTAGATCAAAACGTTTCATGTCACTGTCTGTGTCTGCTGCCTAAAAAGCAGGCTTCAGAAAAGTCAAGAATATAATCTAAATAAAAGGGATAAACAATATTTATTGGCTGTTATCAGACTGGATCCATGACCTGCTTATCCTTTTTGAGGAGCTGATTAGAACTCCTCTCTTGGAGTATATTGTTAAAATTATTTTTCTCACTTTTTCAGGTAGCTGAATGCTAACATTCTTTGTTCTAAAAAGTATGATGACAGCCTCTCTCCTATAATTGCAGTTTGTGTATGTGCAGGCCAGAAAAGTTTCCTCTTTAATACGAATGGAAATCTAGACTAGGCAGTCAGGTGTATTAGTTTCCCACAAATCATATTGATCAATGCTTTCTATATAGAAGTGGTTTCTGTTTTATTTTGTTGCTATTTCCAGGAAGATGTAAGGATTTTTTTTTTTTTTTTTGATTCATCACTGTCATTTAGATCAATGTGATGAATTACTTTAATTTCAATAAGTGTGTGTATTTGGACCTGTTGCAGTACACCAGAATAAATAACTGTATTATTTTTGAAAATATAATCTCTACTGCTGGAAGATTTTGCTACCCTGCCTTCCCCATTAGGGAAACCAATCTCAGAGTTCTTTTTGATTCACTGTTTACAATACCCACACATGCCTGCAAAATGGTAGGATGGAAATATTGAATTCCAATATAGATTTGGCGATTTTGAATGCAATTCTTTACTAGTGAGTGGAAAATACTGCATGCAGGACAATTGAGTGACAGTCCCTTGGCCTCTTGGTATCCTTTGGATACTCTGCTATGCTCCACTTAGAATACATAATGTTTCTAAAGTGTTTGCTGATTTTAATAATGAAGGCTTGTCAGCACTTGTGACATGGCACTGATTAATCTTCATCTTTCATATTTTACACAGGGAAAAATTATCATCCACTGACTTTAGCAGCCTGTTGACCCCCAACAGATATGAAACTCAAAGTACCTTGCATGGTACAGCTTCAGTGCCCGCAGTAGGTACAGAAACCCTCAGAGATATCCCTATACACTAGGATTTCCAAAGCAGGATTTTAAAGAAGATTTAAAGACAAAGGAGCAAGAAAGAGGGAACATAATTTTAATAGTGAAAGAAATTAAAGGGTTACTTGGCAATGTATCATCTATGATGTGGGTTTAAGGAAAAAACCTGAATACCTCTGATCTCCATTTCTGTATCCAAGGTGGTGAAATTTTCTCCTTGCAAAGTGTCTTGGTTTGAAAGATAGGTGTCTGCTAAGAAAGGCAGGAGCCTCTCCTGAAAAGGAAAATGTAAACCCCCTCATGCCAAATAATTAAAATTTTGAAATTAAGGAGCTCTCAGGAAAAGATATGAGAGTAGGAATAACAGTTCTTTACTAGGAAAATTGGAATACAGTAATAAACCCCCCCCCCCCCCCCCCCCCCCCCCCCCCCAAAATAAAACAAAACCCAAATCAACCAAAGAAACAAACAAAAAATAAAACCAAAACGCTGACACCCTGTCAGTCAGGGTGTTAGTAGCAGTCCCATTAAATGGTGGCTGCATCCTCCTGCAGTGACAGATGTGGCTCTGTTGAAGCAGTGCTCCTGTGCAATTTTCCTCCAGGTGCAGTGATGATGTGAAAAGGTCTGGTTTTCCTCTGGAATCCAGTGGAAAAAGGCTGCCCTGATGTTCCAAATCTCAGTTTTTATCTAGGCAGGAAATGTTGGGCTCCTTCCCCTGGGTGGAGCATCTCTCAATGGGATGACATAATTTTATCAGTCATGCAATGGGACTCAATGGTCCATTAACAGAAAATACCTCCCTGGAGGAAGGATGGGGTGTGGAAAAGATAAAGATCACTGCCCCACCTGGTCTCAACAGATGCTGACAGAATACATACTTTTGGTTACATCCTGCATTGCAAGCCAAGACACAAAGTGATATCATTAACAATGTGGGGAAGTGGAGGGTGTTTTTTTGCTTATTAACATAAACTCTGTGCAATAAGGTAACATAAAACTGAAAATTGACTGTGCAGTATGAGAGCACCTGTGCTGCATCACACCAAAGATCAGTCTAATTTAGTGTCCTGTCTCTGAGATAGGAGCCAATAGAAGAAATATCAAATAAAGGAAATGAAAATACTAAGCCAAAATTATTTAGGTACTAGCTCTCCATGCCTTAAGTTTTGGCATATCTGCTTATGGCTTTAACAGGCTAAGGATTAGGGTTTGAGAAGGTAATGTTTAGTTTTCATTGACTGTTTCAAGTGTTCATCTGAGAGGGTGTTCTGATAACCTTCATGGGCTGATGAACACATCTGGTAGCTATTCCTAAGGATCCTAATGGCTTAAATGAGTGGGAAATGATAAAATAATCTAAGCTTCAAACAGCTTTCTCTAAAATTCCTGACATTCAGCTGTAACCATTGTTTACCCATTTTAGGAAATTAGAGGGTATAATCTATGCTTCATTATGTTGTTGCTGCAGTTACAATTTTAAAAGCAGAGTAAATTAAGGTAATGAAGATCTTATCTCACTAACTGAATTCTACTGAAAGCTTCTGTGAGAAAGAAAACTTTCTTCACAGAATTGATCATCTTGAAAACAGATACCGTTTGACTATGCCTCTCAGTTATAATGTCTGCAATATATTTTAATGTTTTGCAGACATATATTATATCACATCATCTTCTGGTGTTCCTGTGTCCATTTTTTTAACTTAAATTTCTTAGCACTGTATTCCCATTAAGTTGGCAGTTATTATATTATTTTGCATCACTTTTTCTACTTTCTTTCCCAGGTATCATTACATTCTCTGGCTTACCTCAAGTTAATGAGAGACTCAGCCAGAACTGTCACATTTGAGTTTAATAAGCACAAGGGGATGTTTTCCTTCTGTGAGTTTGTCTAGCCACTTTTTGAACTTATGTAAAGTATTGCTGTCTGCACCAATCTTGAGGCAATTAATAATAACACTTAACTACAGTAGGTGTGATTAAGTTCTGTCATTTCTTTACTTTAAACCTTCCATCTAAGATTACCTATTTCACATTATAACTTATGAAGACATCATATCTCTGCAGTTATTTCTTTTAGATGCGGGAAAGTCCTAATCTGTTTTCCCTTTCCAGCACACTGATTGCAGGCAGATTGCTGGTCCATACACAACAATAACAAAGATTTTTTTGTTTGCTTTTTAAAATCCTTTCCTTAAACTGGGGTTTTGAGCACTACTGGGTAATTTTGGACTTTCAGCTGTTTCCTGAGTCTTTCATTGCCTTCGTGCATTTCAGGCCATTGCTTTTTTTTTGCTTTTACTATTTATCACCATGCATGTTTTCCTGCTGTTTTGCTAGCTGATTGCTCAGTATTTTGAGGTTCTCTTGCAGTGTTTTTTCAGTCAGGCCTCGTTTTTTAGTACTTGAATATACTTCAATATCATCAGTGAAAACTCCTACACCTTTATTTACCTGTTTTTCTGCATTCTTTGATGCTTTCTCCTCATCAAATACATCTTTGTTTAAACAGTAGTCATTTTAACCCTTCGGAAACGAACATCAGCACTCGAGTTTCTTTCACAAAGCCAGTTCCTGTCAAGGCCAAATCCCTCTCTTGCTCAAGTATATACATGGTGGTTGTATAATGTTGGACAGCCTTTTTTGAGGATTCTAGCAAGTATTTATCCTCTTATTTTAAAGACTTCCAGCTCCCACTCAGTTCAGTAACTACACAATGAAAAAATGTCAAGCATTTGTAAATGTAGTGCTAGTTGTTGCCAATTCTTAGCTGCTGCTGGGCTTGGAGAATAATTACTGATTGGTGGGAATGGGAACACTGCAGCCTGAGTGCTGGAAGAGGCTGAACTGTTTACCTCCAATAAGGCTTTGCTGATTACACCTCCTAGATGTTCTTTGTCTCTGTTACTGTGAAGTTAACAAATGACTTCAAAGTTTCTTGATTTCTGCTTGATAATGCAAGCAAACGTGTTTAAATAGCTCCCAGAAAAGTGGTGTTTACTACTTAAATGGAACATTTGAGCTGCCATCACCGAGGAATTTTATTTCATTCTTCGCTGGCAAGTACAGCAAATTTTATTTGGCAATTTTTACAGTACGTAATATGTGAACAATGTGAGTTGTTCTGTGCTTGTAAGAGATGCACCACATGATATGAAGTATTTCCCACCATTAGAACCTCCATCAGTCACATCTGACATGGCATAAATCAAATAGAACAAATTCCCATTTTTAGAATAAGAATTGCTTTGGCAAGTGAACCATCACACAAGCATTGTGTTGGAAAATAATTAGAAATAGAGCAAGTATCTGAAGTGACACACATAAAACTGCAAATAAAACTGACGATAAATGTTAATATAACAGTGTGCAGCCTATGTTCCTACAGAAACCCTGATGTGACTTACAGTGAACAAAATATAACTGAATAAATATATATAGTGGAGTACAAACAAACCCACCAAAATTTAGAGCCAATTTGGCAGATGGATCTAAGTTAATGCTTCTTATGTATTAGAGTGTGGTGCACAAGTATGAATCTTCTCTTGGTAGTGTGGGGATTCTCATGAATAAGTTAAACAACTTTCTATTTTCTAGACTTATCAGATGGCACCCTGTAGGTTTTAGCTTCACTTCACCTATCAGATTGTGATATTTTTGGGAATTACTTCTTCAGTAGCATCTCCAGCTAAGAAAGGATAAACATATTGTTTATGCAATTCAGAGTAAAATGTGTTCTCAGAGAACCGTAAATATTGAATCCTGTACACCATGTTATTTGACCAATAAAACCTTTTCAGTATCCAGGAGATAAAAATGTCCATATAACTACAAAATTTAGCTACCTAGCTGACTTTCTTTTGCCTTTCATGAATAAAAAGTAATGTCCTTTTTTTCAGATGGAGGAAAACTTTACCTTTCTTCTGCCACTGCAGGTAGATGCTCTTTATAGACAAGAAGTCAAAATAATTCAGAATGAAGTTGTAAATTTTCCTCACCTCTATTTTGTATGGAGCTAGCTGATACTTTATATGCTCATAAATCTTCCTCCACCACGAGCATCTGGATCATGTGAACACACTTCCATGTGAGTTACTGGCATTCCTGTGTTTTTCCAAAGGCAGTCTCACTGTAATATTTGATCCAAGAATGAGTTACACCATTGTTGAACAGCTTTCAGCTATTTGGGGACTGAAACTGAAGTTCAGTTAATTACAAATGGAGGATGCAAAACTTAGTAAGCCAGTTTAATTTTGGTAAGAGTGGGTTTGTAAAAAAGAGTTTTGGAGAAGGATTTTTTAGAAATGTAAATGGGTACAGCCACCACTGTAATCAGCCTATATGAAGAGTTCTCCTATACAGATGAATAATTTTTGGGTATAAGGCTAGGCTTCAAATAAGATTGGTATGTTTACTGCAAATTTATATAATATGGAAGCCATTTACATAGTTATTGGGCTATTCATTTAAAAGTTGAAAGTGTGGAAGCACTGACAGCTGGCTTTTATTATTGCAAAACATTTATGCATATGGAAGTCAAAATCAAGAGAAAATTTTTGTAATGGAAATGAGATTTAATGCCGTGCAAACACATTTTTAGGTATAATTTAAAAAGAGGAAAATATAAACTGAAAATGTGCCTTGATGATAACATTAAAATAAATGAAAAACATTTTAAAAATAGAGATATTTTTAATTCACTGAAGTATTTTTCTTAACAATTACAAAGGCCAACTATTCAATATCAAAATAGTAGTGGTAGCTAGTGCACACTTAGTCATGAGAGTGTTTTAAAAAACTTATGAAATTCAAATACATCACAACACAATAGATGCTTAATTAAAGGAAAACACCCCCTCCTCAAAAAAAAAAAAAAAAAACAACAAAAAAGTGCCAGTACCTGGCATATCAGGCAATTAAGATCCTCACTGCAGAACTGCAAGGAAAGATTTAATGCCTGCCAGCATGTGTTAAAGCACATTATTAATTACAATATTTTATAGTATCTGCTGTGTAAAAAATAAAATTTTAGTACATATATAAGTGCCTGAACATGTAGGTTTAGGATATAGATTGGGTGCAAGTAAATCTTTGGAAAGGCCTATATTGGAATGAAAATTTGATTCTGGATTTTGAAAAGACTACTCACTAACTAAAAACATGGAAATATTTAAGATTTTTAGAAAAGAAAAAAGCAGTTTCATGTTTGGATTTGGATTTTTTAATGCTTTTTGAATTCCTGTCTTTTTTTTTAATGTAAATAGACAGTGAAATAAACATGCAGGTGCACAATAACAATATTTGAATTAGATCTCATCTTGGTTTATATGTTGATTTTTGGAGCAAAATTTTTCCAGCATTCTTCTGAAGTTGATGCAGTCCCAAGGTTAATAACTGAAAACCATTAACAATAATAGTTGTAGGAGTGAAAGAAAAAAATCATTTGTGATCACAGCATGCTCCTACATAGGCTGACAGTCCAAAGAGGAAAAGAGATATTCAGATGCAAAAGAAATCTGTAGTTCCTTGGGTCTGTTACAAAATCAATTCAGTAATCAGATAATTGAACCAAAAGAAGGGTACAAGGAAGGAATAAACTTTTTAAAAGCTTGGCTTCCCTGTCTAAGTAGTGAAAGAACTTGGGGATATGCCCTTTCTGGGAGATACATTTAGTTTGGCTGCAGGTAGATCTGTGGCTTCCTAAAATTATATAGTTCTCTTCCAGTAACTTGCACAAGAGTTCACTCTATTTTTGTTTTCAGAGAAAAGCAGGAGACTAGTTAGGATCAAACAGACAGATGCTTTAAAATGGACTCTAATGTCTTGCCTTACATAAAGGGAGTCACAGGTGCATAAAATAGAGCAACTTTCAGAGAAAAGTTGTTGGGCAGTTTAAAGTAGCTGCATCATTAAAACGTCAGATTTTTTTATGCTGTGAATCAGAATTTGAAAGTGATATCAAAGCTAGCAGGATAAATCGCTGGTTCCACAGTTCTCTCATGCAATTACTAGAAGGACAAGATGTGAAAGTGGAGGAAGATGTGAAGGAATAAATATAGATCACATTGCAAAAGGTAATAGCATCTGCAACAGGGGACAGAAGCAGAGAGTAATGATCTAGAATCTTTTGAAGAAATGGTTGCTTGCTACAGGTACTTTACAGGTACTTTAGGTGATTAACTAAGCAAATTTTTAGCAAGCATCATGACAAACTGAGCTGCAGCAATATTCACAATTCTTTGTATGATCTGTGAAATGTTTCTTGTAGTCCTCTGTTCATATTAAATTACCTAGGTGTTACCCTCTGAAAAAGCAGCACAAGAAGCAACTCCAAGATATTTCTTGCTGTCCTCAGGTGAACTGCAGAGTCTGCAGGGAGCCTAAGCTTAGGAAGTTCTAGTGAGCCATATAAAAGGAGATTGCTGTCACTTGCAAAATCTGCAGAGGAAACCTCTTAAATCCAGAAAGCTGCCAGAAAGTGGGACCAGGATGTACCTGTTATTTCCTTTCACAGATCCTCCCATCTCCCTCTCCTGCCACTACTCTGGATACCTCAGAGGTCTAATAAGAGCTCTAATAGGAAAAGTTGTCTGGCCCACAAAGATCTCTGTAGTGCAGGCTGTTGACATCACCTATGATTTAAGTGGTAAAGTCATTGAGTCTCTCTGCAAACCCAGGCTCTTGCTCTAAGTCAGAATAAGTGCACTCCTGTTTCAGCTCCTGGCTGTGGAGTATGGACTATCCATGTGAGGCCCCACCAGAGTGAGATTTGGTGATGTCTATAAAGAAATAGTTATCCAAGTTATCTATTTACAACCCCCATTGAAAGCTTCTGTAATAAAGAGAAGAAAAAGAGTTTCTTAGGTTGAAAAACTAGGTTTAAGAATTCTTATCTGATGAATATTTCATGAAACCACCCAGAGTCATGTATCCATGAGATAAAGAACAAGCATCAATAGCATGTTGAGCACATCTGTGCCCTGTTTGAACCATACAAACACCCTGAAGCTGAATTTCCATAGGAAATTTTACAGAGGGAAGGATTTGGCTGAAAGCCTGAATCTAGATTGTGCCACAAGTTCTATTCAGTATAACAAGCATTTTAATTTATTGAGTCCACCTGCACAATAAAGTAAAAGCACTATGTAATAAATTGAATCTAAGTTCCCCTTTCACAGGGTTTAAATCCAACATGACAACACATTTTCTATGTTTCCTTTATGGTCAAAACAAAGATTCAGCTATATAAAAGAGACAACATGAGAAATTCCTCCTGTTTTTTTGTTGGTAGATTTTGTTCCCTATTTTTTTTTTTGATCTGTAAATAAATTTAGCTGAATAATTATTTGTAGCAGGTAGGTAAATTATAAAATTGGTAGCTAGGTAGGTAAACTTGACTCCATAATAAAATCCTTGGTAAAATATTCCATACATGTGCAATATCAATGGCAGTTTAAAAAAAAAAACAACAACAAAAAAACCCGTAAATGCCAAAAAAACTCATTTTAATAAATTGAAAGATGTTACCATAAAATATGAAGAAATTTGTGATTTTTTTTCCCCACTTGTTGATCTTACTTTTGTTTTCTCATCTACCACTAGTTGATGAATATGGTGGGGATGTAATGGGATTTGGCTTCATAGCAGAGTTAAGATTGTGTTAAAATTTTAGATTTTCTTCTCTAAGTGAAAAAAATGCCTTAATGGGCTTTTTATGTCTTCAAGCAGCATAGAGAGCAAGAGCTCACTTCCCTTATAATGACAGTGTAAAAGATTGCTGAAATGGATGCTTTTGATCTCATACATGATCAGAGTAACTGAAGTTATGCTGGTACTTCATTTGTAGATTTTTCCAAGCTAAAAGCATTTGCAATAAGCTCAGTATGCCTTGACCCCGTGAAATCAGAGTAGCCCTTCCCATCTGAATTATGCCTCTGGCCGCATCTGGTGCTTTGTTGGTTTTTTTTTTAAATCTTATCTACATCTGATAGCATTCCAGTGTGGAACTCAAAAGCACCTGGAAACCTCATGATGGATTTGGCTGCTCAGTGATGAGACAACAAGAAAGTGGATTGTCCACAGGGAGTCAGTCACTTTATGGCAGGTTAAAGCAGCAAAGTAGTTCAGAGGAAATGAAAGATATCTGCACGCTGCAGAGTTCAGGAAAGCCTTTGACCATGAGATTGAGATGAAAGAGTTAATAGAGAATGCACTACAGACCCATGTAATTCAGCATGGGCAGCCAGAGAGGAGATGTGAGCTGACAGTGGTGGTACAAATGTGGTCACAGTGAGCTGCACATCAATTCCAGGAGGGCTCCAGGAGTGTCCCTCCAACATTGCCTTACAGCAAGAAGGAAAGGCTGCTGCCCAAACCCTGCTAGTTTTTGTTCTCAGGTACCTCTTGCCTGCTTGCCAAGCTCATTGTTAGACCTTATCAAATGTTTCTGCTCAGCTAAAACCAAAGAATGGTGCATTTGGTGAGATGGCACATTTTATTTGCTTGCAGAAACAGTAAAATGGAAAATGACAGAAAATAATTTTGGATTGTTTCACAGGAAGGTATGATTACAAAGAGATGTGACAGGAACTCCTTTTTGCCTGTTGTTCTCGATGAAGACTGTGCTCATCAGTTTTCTCTCAAATGGAGCTTGCTGGGCAGATTTTGAATTTTCTGTTAATTTGGCTGATGCTGACTGGTTGTCCTTTGCTTTTTGCAATTCTTGATGTTTTACTTGTCTCTTTAGGAAAGTCTCATTTCCCTAACAGATATTGATGCTCAGCTCAGACACCTTTACACTTCTTTATTCAGTTGAAGTTTTGGTGTTTTGCTAATTTCCTTTCCTAGGAGGTCAGACTTGGTGCTGTAGTTGGGAAGTTCAGTGTGAGTAAACTTATTTCTCTAGGCACTTTATTTTATTGATTTTCTGGAAGAGATCAAGTAAACATATGATTCTTCCATTCTTCCAGGCTGATGAATAATCCTATTTGTCAATATAGGTAAAATATAGATTAAATGTTGTCCATATAATGTTTTCTTGAAATGGTTGCCAGTGTGGCAGGTCAGTGAAAATTGTGGACTAAGAGGTCCACAAATTTATTCCTTGAACATCTACTTTATCTGCAAAACGAAAGGAAATTCTGTATATTTCAATATCTTAAGAGGGTGTACTGTGAGACGAAAATGGAAGTATATATTTTGAATACGGGAAACTGAGTTATCTGTATAATTTATCTATATGGCTTTTGAATAATCTTTGGTATTATGAAAATTGCTGTCTGTATATCTGACTCTAACAGTTCATAAAAAGACTGTGAGATTGGCTTTTGTCGTGTTAGACCCAAGATAATTTGCACCATTAAATTGCATTCATGCCCTTGTCTCATTTAACCTCAGGACAGTTGATTACTTGACTGAACTGAGAGAAGAGGAGAAAAAACAATATGTATGGAGTTTTTTTGCCCAAAGAGAGGGAAAATGGAGTAGGCAGGGTGAAAAAGACATGCTCCCTAGAATCATGTACAAAAATACACAGAAATTATGAAACAGGTGATTTGAAGGGACAACATTCTTCATGAGGAGGTGCTCTTAAGGATTTTATCTTGTAGGAAAAATTAATTATTTTCTCATAAGCCCTGTGAGATGAATTGATCATTTCTTGCTACAGGAGGACAAATCAATGTTCCTTGTAGCACCATATCCATCCTGCCAAAATGTCTATCATTGCTTCACACAGCATTCACCAAAAGTGTGTCCAAGAGTTGAGGTGAGCTGGGGGACAGTGCTTCCTCTGATCTCCGTTCTTACAGTAAGGATAAGAGCTGCAAGAAATTGTGTTAGTCAGCTCTGTCAATGGCTCTGAGTAAATAGATGATCATTCTGTCAGTTCTTAGCAGCAGCTTTGTTGATCTTCCATTTTCTAGTCTTTTGTGCACTTGTAAAAGAGAGATGAAATGTTCTTTGGTTGGGTCACAACTATGGTCAAAACTATAGTTTTTTTTTCCTTCAGATTTTTATTTACTTGAATTAAGTCAAGGATACAGAACTTCCTGTAAAGCACTGAAGAGCTTTGGAAAAATGTGTACATTGTAGAATGTATGATGTAAATTAAAGCAAGTGTTTAATGTCCTTCCTCGGTGTTGTCACATTTTTTGCAAATGTGAGATTGGAACAGAATAGAATAGAATAGAATAGAATAGAATAGAATAGAATAGAATAGAATGTTTCAGTTAGAAGAGACTCAAAACAATAATCTTATCATACTTTTTGACCAATCAAAGGCTGACTTAATTAAAATGTATTGTTTATTTGAATTACAGTAATTTCACACTCATAAGCTGCACCTGGTTATAAACCGCACTTCCGGGTAGCCGGGAAGACCACGGAATTTGTCCATAAATAAGCTGCACCAGGTGATAAGCTGCACCTTTTTTTTTTTTTTTTTTAAGCGAAGTTCCATGTGCGACAAAGTAACGAGTTAGTAACAGAATGACACGAGTGCGGGGTTTGGTGTCAGGTGCTCAATTTGCAAACAGTTTTCACAGACCGCCGAAACCTTTAAAGGCAGCCCTAGACGCCCTCCCCATGCTGCAGGCCCCGCACTCCCACCCCTGGCGCTGGCTGCTGCAGCTCCCCGCAGTGGCAGCTCCCTGTGCCGCTCAAAAGCGGTGGTTTGCCACGTCGCAGCGCAAAGGCGATGAAGGCGGCTTGCTCACCCGATGGCAGTGAATGCGGTGAAGGTGGCTCGCCTGCGTGAGCGCAGCAAAGCTGGGCTGGCCACGTGAAGCCAGGGGTGGCTCACCGCCTGCTCACCAATGGCTCCGGCTCCGCGGCAGCTCTCTCCCCAGCCAGCTGGCACTTCCAGGTTGGCATTTTGCCAGAATTTGTCCATAAATAAGCCACACCTGGTGATTAGCCGCACTTCCTGGATCAGCTTGATTCTTCAGTGAAATCGGTGTGGATTATCAGTGTGGAAGTACTGTATCCAAATGCCTCTCAAACAGTGACAGGCTTGGGACATTGAACACCTCTCTAGGAACTTTTGCCAGTGTAAAGAAATAAAATTATATTAATATAATACCTGAATTGTTTGAAGAAAAGGAAAATAATAAAAATCCAATACTATGAGCATGACTAATGTATGCTGGTGAATGGAGCAGTGGGAAGGGATTCAGGCGACCCAAATAATATTTTGAGATTTTTCCATTTAGTCTACCTTGTAAACTCAAAAAATTCTCTCCTTTGTCTCTCCCTGTTACTCTCCCAGCTATTTATCTTCTCCAGTTAAAGACATCTTATGTTGTTTTATGTTGTGCAGTCAGGAAGAATAATTATATTAATGTCTCTAGCTATTATTATGAACTAAATAACATCTAGTGAATTTTTTAGCCTTTAAATCCTGATGTAAGAGTCCTTGAACTACCTATCAGAAATCTGGAGTATCTGTATCTTGTGGAGATTTTAGGCAACACTTAAACAGCAGCATAGCTTTTAATTGCAATGTAATTCATAACTTAATTTGGTGCAGGGTCCCTTGCTGCACAGTGAGTTCTGCTGTGCAGAGCATTCTGTCCATCAAGTTTCTGTATATTCACATCTTATGGGGCATTCTAAGGAACCAGGGACAGCATGAAGATACTTTTTTAGTACCTTGTCTAAAAACAAAATAATCCAACTGATTTGAAATATGGAATGAAAATTATTTTTTCCCTTTTGCTTATGCTCTTCTGCCAGCTGCCACACTGCAGAGATTCCACTGAAAAGCAGCAGTGGGATGTGGTGTTTCACACAGCACAGCAGGATGCACTCTGCTTCCCATGCCAAATACATCCTGCAGCAGACAAGAGTTTTAAAGGATATACCCATGAGGGACTGTTAAATGAATGCAGCTGAAGAGCCAAGTCCAGGAAGGAGCCTTATTCTGAAGATGCAGAGTAGGCTTGAGCAGCTGCTGACATTAAGACAAGCAAGGCAGAACCTGGTTTTGTACAGAATGCACAATACAGTGAAAAGGTATAAGGGATGGTGTCCATCAGCAACAGTGGTTAGAAAATAAACTACTTCTTCAGCTACAAATATTCTCTGACTTTGAAAAGGATTCCAGAAAACTGGGAATGGAAAAGAAATAAAATAATTGAAAGGCTCGTCTCGTCTCAAGGATTTTCAATGAGATCTTACAGTGTAGCATTGCAAAGCGGGACCATCAAATGGACCTAAGTGGCTGCACAGAGAATCCCAGATGTTTGCTTTGTGTAACACCTTAATTTTTAAGATTTGGTACACATTGAATTTGGTGAATACATGTTCATGCTGCTGGATCTGATAAGTAAATTTTTGTGAGCATTCTTGTGCCTGATTTTACATTACATGAGAGGAAGCAAAGTTGTGTGAGTTTATATGAAATTGAATAAAGGACCTAATAGCGTAGAGGAATATCAGATGGGAAAAGCTTGAGAAATTTTGGTGAAGATCAAATAGATCTTCAGCAGTTGCTGGAACAAAACCCTCCATGTGGCTGTCTACAATGAAGAAAACCACTCTTCATAGGCATGCAAAGTAGACAGTCAATTGTCACTCAATTAAGGTGGTCTAAAAGCATTGCTGTACATGCAGTAAATAAGATAGAGAAGGTTCTTAGGCTGTTGCAGTGTAATAGTGCAAAGAGCATTCCTTTCCATAATGCAGTGTTCTCCTCTCACATTAGGGACCGCCATATTCTAAATTTGAAAATAATTTAGTTACATTTTGATTAGAAATCATCATCATTGCTTAAGAGCAAGTATTTCAAATTTGCCTTGCATTTGTCTAAATTATAAGAAGACTAAATTATGTTGTCCCTGTTTATTTTATTCAAATGAAAAAATTGCACTTTTTCAAATTTATCACATCTGTTATCTTACTACAGCATTGTCCTTAATTGCTATCAGAGGTTCACAAAGAATTTTGAGTAATTAAAGAAATTTAAATGCTTTTCTGAAATTAAGGCAAGATGATTGCCTTCATCCATCTTATCAGCAATGACTCTTACCCCACAGAACAAATATGTATGTATGTGTGTGTATATATATATATATATAATTGTTAAATTTCTTTTTTTATTTTTTCTTTTTTAAAATTTTTTTTCTTCTTTTTCATTTTTCTTTTTTTTCTCTTTTCCTTTTTAATGACAAAATGAGTTGTGTGCAGTCATGGAATCCAAATAGAGATAACCATTCTCTAACTCATTCATTAACAGACGTTTGTGCTTTCTAGATTAAAATAGTGAGACATACACTCCAAAACGTTAACTGCTAACACTCCATACTCTTGTCTATAATAATGATTTAAGCCAGTATTTCATATAGAATAGTCAGGAAATAAGTACAAAATTCTAAATTTCCAGACTATTGAAATCATGTTCTCAGGTAAACTTACTGAGAGTAAATAAAGAGAACTTTAGCAGAACTGAATCCTGTGAACTTCATGGTGAAAAAAAATAAGAATTTTGTTCAATAAGAAGAGCTACTGCCAATTTTATTACTCAGTTCCTTAGGGTACTAAAGATGTATCTCCCTCTGCTGACCTGAGTGCAACTTTGCTTGGAATAAAAAAAAAAATATATGGTTTATGGAGAGAGACCAAGAAACCAAATTAATTGCAGCAAATATTTTTGTTAGGTATTTGGGAAAATTTTTATTCATATGAGTGTAGAACAGATTATTAGGGTTTTTCCAAAACATTATAGACATTTCAATTGACAGCTTTCCTTATATAATGGACATTTTATTCTGAATAATATAGAATTTCCCTGCATTATAATATAGATATCTCATTTGCTGTTGTTAGTTTCTCTAGGACCTGCAGTTACCTTTCTAATTCAGTTACTTCTTTGTATCCTATTTCAGCTTATAAACAGAGGATATTATTTCTATATACTGAGCTCTCTGACTAGAGAGTGAAAACAGGCCAGAGCAGGAATCCTCCTTGCTCTGTTTTTGAAGTAATTACTGAATTATTGTCCTTGTATTCATGCATTCCTGGCTGCCAAGTTTAAGAATTTCCTTTTCTGTGAAGTATAAAGAGCAAAACATGCAAATCTGCAAGCCAAGGAGAACCTGCCAATTCCTGAAATGCCATTTTTGCCTATCAGATTCTCCAGCAGATAGATGTCTACCTAATTTAAATACCCATCTCATTTAAGACCCTGTGGAGCTGTAGTTGAACCAAACCATTGGAGTCGCTGCATCTCCACTGCAGATTGTGATTCCTTTAAAATTCTGGCAGGACCAGTAGTAGCAGCTTGGTTTATGAAATATTCTGTTGCACTGGTAAAGAAGCTGTGTGCAATTACTTCCTGGTTTTTGGCCTCTGTAAGGAAAATTCTATAAAAACAGTGGCAATCCTACCACCACCTACTTCCCAGGCCAGATTCCCTCAATACAGAAAACACTCTTTTGGCCTACTCTTCTTGCATATGAAGGATGGTGACTAAGATGCTAGATCTGAAAAGTATTTAAACTTTTCATCTTATTTGCCTCATAACCCAGATAAGGAGTCAGTTTGCAAGACTTTGAGTCAACTCACCACATTTTCCACCCTTGTCAAGAGATATCTTTGGCAGCTCTCCAGCCACGCAGTCCTCAGCACCAGCTGGATGCTTTCAGAGTTAGCATTACTGCAGCAGAATACTCTGTGTTTCCAAAGTTGCGACGCAAATGGGAACATTCACAGAGATTTCAGTGGGAGCTGGATCATGTCCTTGCCCATCATCCTGTGCAGGACTGATCTTTTCTCACTGCTGCTGAAAACTCTTGTAAAAGAGCCCCCACAATGGTGTGATGTCACTTGGGCTCATGAATCATGTGTTCAGCTGTTATCACTCTCCTCAGTGTGAAGAAGGCTGTGAAATAAGTGCTGAGTGCATAGCTAAAGATTTTTAAAGCAATATTTAAGCCTGGTCTCTTAAAGTAAATAAATAATGCAATGAAATGGGACTGTGTGGCTTGATAGAAAGGTCTTTGCATATCCTTCTAAAGAAATTCAGTCACTGCTTCTGGCATCTGCAGCAACTCTGAGCTTTCTAGATGTTTAATTGCAGCTTTGGCAATATCCAAAAGGGGAGAGATTTTCTAATGACCATCTAAAATTTCTTAGGAAGCATGTTACAAGAGGCTTTCAGTCATTTCCATCTGTAAGAGGCCAAAATGTGTTTGTGCAAAGTGCTTATAATGCCAAGCAAAAAGCACTGACACAGAAACAAAACAGAAAAGACACTCCAGAAAGTGGTTGAATGAGAAAAATTGAATTGCTTTTCATAGGTGCTTGTTTCTCTCCCCTGACTAAACGACGACCAAACGAAAACTGTACTTTATTTTAGGCATTCTAGAAGATGCAAAAAATTCAATAGAATTAAAATATTTGTAGTTCTTTTGGACTAAAATGGTGGAGCAACTCATGATGACCTTGTGCCTCAGGCAACACAGGACACCTGCAGAGGAGATTTGCCTGAAAGCCTTAATAAGTCCAAGCTTCTTAAAAACCATCCACCATCCTTCTCACCCAAAGTTTATTAGGATGATTTGTTTGCTGCTGCTGTTTTTCATGCATTCCACTGGGAACAGAACGAGATGGGAAAGTTCTAAATTCTATTGACTTTATTTTTCCTCACTAGGTATTACTTTTAAATATGGAACGTTGCAAAGTATTGATTATCCTTCTGTCAGGCCAATCCACACCGCTAAAAAACACCCAAAAAACAAAACAACAAAATCTGCTAAAACTAACTACTTGAAAAAAAAATAGTGCAACTTGAATTGTAGTAAATTTTAAGAATGTATTCTATTTTTTACGTGAGCTGTGCTAGTTTTGCCTTTGTGAACTTAAAGTTTTTTGAACATGAGCATTCAAGCAATTAATAAAAATAAACCACCATTCTCTTGAGTCCTTTATTTTGTGTTTTAGTTTTCTTTCTTTTCTGCAATCTGCACTTCCCGGAATTTGCGGGGTCAAGGTCTATTTGTGTTGGAAGCGTTATTAAATTTCATTTTATGTCCTAAAATTTTCCTTCATTTTAGAGGATCAAGTTCTGCTGGGACTGAAAGTGTGGTTCATGAGATCATCCAGCCACCCATTAAACAAGACATTATGAAGTTAGTGTTTTCCATCTTCGTTTCGATAAGTTAAAATCAATAAGAGTGATGTGTTTACTCTGGTGGAATGGAAATGTTCACATAAATCTCTAAGGCACTGATGTATATCTGTGGAAATGTCAAAGGTTCAGTTCATCTTTCATTGCACAGGGTAGGTTTCTATAGAGCCTGGATAGATGACCTAAATAAAGATGTCTGGAGTTAGATTTGCTTTTGGTCAAAGCTTCAGGAAACACTGACCTATACTACAAGTTGCAAGATCAGGAAACTTTTGCCTCTTTTGAGAAGCTGCAATGTAAACGTTATTTTATATCAGGAGAGGGAATAATAAAGGATGATGCTCGCTATTTTGTATTTGCATGGCATACCATAATGTACATTTAAAGAGAGCTTTTATTTAAAGCAAATCTTTATGTAAAAATTTCTACATAAAAAACTTGTCAGTTCTGAGGTAAATATGTAGCATATTTACCACAAAGGATTTATCTCAGTATTTGATAAACAATGTGTCTCCTAAAATTTAGAACAGTTTTATAAATCTTTTGGAAGTACAGAAAGGTACCTAGGAATAGAAATTGAAAACAAACTGATGCCCAACAAACAAGTAAGCAAAAGCCTGGCAATTTTTGAGTCCTTCACTACAAGGCATGGAGTGTGTCTGATGAGGAGCAGCTGAGGGAGCTCAGATTTTTCATCCTGGAGAAAAGGAGGCTCAGGGGGGATCTTCTTGCTCTCTGCAGCTGGCTGAAATGAGGTTACAGCCAGGTGAGGATCAGTCTTTTCTCCCTAGGAAAAGCTATAGGACTAGAAGAAGTGATTTCAAGTAGCACCAGGGGAAGTTTAGATTTAATATCAGGAAAACTTCTTCACTACAGAGTGGTCAAGTACTGGAACAGGCTGCCCAGGGCAGATGTGGAGCCACCATCCCCAGAGGTATTTAAAAGATGTGTGGATGTGGCCCTTCATTAGATGGTTTGGTGGCGCACTTGGCAGTGCTGGGTCAGTGGTTGGACTTGAACTTAGAGGTCTTTTCCAATCCAACTGATTCTATCATTCCATTTGTGAGTGAGATAAAAAAACAATGCACTCTTTTCTCGACCTTTTCCTGCTTTTCTTGTAGTAATATATTAGTGCTCTTCCTGAACTGTAAGCATTGATAACACATCAGTACTGCTTTGATTCTCTGGTGTCCAATACAGACCAAATGATGTTGCACCATTTTCAGTATGGGGAGGTTAAGTAGAAGCTCATTGTTATACTGAGCTGTTCCAGGGATTTTTCTGGGAGGATGAGGGGGGAATTTCCTGAGTTATAACGTGCCTGAAACATTTACCTTTTCTAAATTTGATCTAAATTGTTGGATGTAATTGAAATTCATTATGGGTGTTGCCAGGCAAAGGGGGAGAAGGTGGTAAGCAGAAGCAGTCAGGTGCACTGAATATGGTTGTATAGATATTTTCTTCTTTGTGGAGTACTGTCTGAAAACTAATTTGGAATTACAGGCAAAATTCAGAAGCAGCAGGACTTATCTGAAATGTCTGTAAAAGAGTCAGTGAAGGAAGCCCACAAATATGTTTGGTTCCTTTTTAATACCATTTTCCTAAAATTAGTGTGTAACCTAACCAGTTAGAGAAGGACGTGGCTTCACAGGATTTGGTTACTGTGACCCAAATTCAGTGTTTTCCAGATGAAAGGAAGTGCACATATTCTCAGGCAGTATTTTAAGATCTTTTTTAATAAAAGTAATGACTTCATTTCCCATGGATATTTCTTTACTTTTGGGATGCTGCGTTGCAGGGCAGATCACTAAAGGCCTACATGTCGATTTTGATGCACAATATTTAAAAAAATTAATCAGCCTTTAGTTTGAGAAGAGAGGGAAGAAAATTCTTGAGGGGAATTCTGTTTTTTTTCAGTTTTCAATTCCTGTGCATTAGCGATACAATGAGCCATTGCATACTACCTTGAAAAACCGATATCAGTGTAAGCATATTGCTCATCAAAAGCAAAAACTGAAAACAATACATTTTTGTTCCACAAAGTTCAGACTGTCCTTCTTTCCTGAAAGTTCCAAATTTGTTGTATTGCCTGTATACTTTTGGTTACCCCAAAAATGAAATACTGGATTCCAGTCTTCATTCAATTATTTAATTAATATTAAGACTGGTTCAAATATTTTCCTTACATTTTGGACACTGACTTGTGTTGGTTCTCAGGACAGGATAACTGTACTGTAAGTGTTGGAGGGCAAAACTGAGCTTGCTTTAATTAGTAGGCATTTTGCAGTCAGTAAGAAATGGCAGCAAAATCAGTCTACATGGTAATCTAAATCATATTTCAGAACAGCATCTCATTAGTTCCATTGCACTCTAAAGGACTTTTTATATCAGCAAGTAGTGCGCCTTTGCTGGCACTCTTTGATTTGTATGAGTTTTTCATAATTTTTCTATGTTATGAAAAATACAAATATAATAATAATGTTATCTCAATAAATTTAAACAGATTATATCTACATTGAAAGGTCTGATGACAAGGCAATTGCAGAATGATATAGGAAATTAGGAGGGGAGAGTAGCTTGACTGTGCCTCTTGGTGTAAAATAATCACAGAGATAAATTGTTTTGTTGGTTGATAGCAATATCAGGTTCTTTAAGGCCACTTAGGTCCACAAGCACTGATCTAAGTTTTGCTTAGGGCTTGTGCTATTTTCCATTCCATCTCTATCCACGGAGATGGCTGAGTTAAATGTGGCCTCTTGTCACTGCTCACATACAACCCTCGCGTGCAGCTGGCTTTAAAACCAGGGAAGGTTTATCATACTGTCCTGGTGAGATACCAGGGTCCATTGAGCTTTTTGTCATTTCCTTATTGATTCCCAACTGTCATATTTCTTAGGAAACATTAAAAATAACCTTTCTCTCCTCTCCCTTCTGGCTTCTAAAACTAGATCAATCATCAGTCATTTTCTCACTTACTACAGAATAAGTTAATTGCTTAATGATCAAGAAATTTTAATTTAATAAAACTCATAAATCAGAGAAACACAGCAATTTTCAGATTCCCTTTAATTGTCACATATTTTCTGTTAAACCTGTAGATACTTGCAAATATCACACCACACTGATGTCTGGTTTCCATGGCACTTCATAGCAAATCTAAGTAAGAGAAGAAAAACATATTTAAGGCAGGAATTGCCTTTTACTAGCTGATGAGAAACAGATTTTACTGTCCGACTAAACAATACTTACTTACATTAAATTGTATAAAACAATAGTGTTGAAGAATTGTAAGCAGGATAAGACCTGCCCATCTACTCGGTATTGCTAATAATACAGAAAGCTTTGGGACCAACTTAGGGAGCAGTTTTCCTGTCAAGCTATCAAAACATATTTCAGAGAAGTGAGGGAGAGGGAGTGGAAGTAAACTCTACCTGAATAATGGCCATGATTGATGAAATGGCCAGCAAATAACTTAAGGTCAGACTCAGCTCTCAAGACACCACTTTAAGTACTGTCAGAATTCTTGTTTTATCTCTGGTTTTGCCATGCTTCTTCTCTGTGATTATGTGGAAACATCAGGTTTTCTTTAAAGATCCTAGCCCATGTACTTGGAAATGTGTGGAAGGGTGTATGGTGACTATGCCTGCTGCTTTCTTTTCCCATCATTGTTTGTATTGTTAGAGCTCCCAAGAATTTCTCCACAAAGAGAGATACCTTTGCTAAGCTCTTTTTAAACCCATAGTTTATCTCTGCTTATCTGAATTTACAGTCAAGGTTTGTACTCCTCTGCACCATTGCATTGGGCACGAAGGGCTTTGTCATTCTGACTCTTCTACTGTATCGATCCCTCCCTTCAAAACTAATTTTTTTTTCTTAATGTATTTATTTTTTAATTTTTCATGCTTTCTGGTAGATAATGTGAATGAATATCAGCAGTTCTTTCTTCAATTGAATTTAAACATGATCTACAAAATGCCTCAGCTCTTGGGATAGGAGCAGATATTATTTTTCCCAAAGCATAATTTTCACATCTGTCTGTTCCTTCACTTTCCTCACTTTTCCCATTTTCCCACAAAGTTGGCTTTGACAATGGCCTTTTACACAGCTTGACATTAGTGGCAGCCTTTCCACTTAAGTAAATTTTGTTCTGGATCCCAAAACAAGACAATGATGTATCTCGAGAGAAATATTTAAGGCAAAATCCATAATTTTGGATAGAAATTCTGATGCAACCTTCTTAGCATTGTGAGCTCTGAAATACAAAGAAGGAATGTCTTTCTAGTTCTGAGCCTGTGTTTATATAGTCCTATGGTAAATTAATTCTATCCAGCATTCCTGTGTATGCCGTATAAGCTCATAATGAACTCTGAAAAGAATTTAAGTAACTCTGTTTCAGAGCAGAAATCATATTAATAGGGTGAACGTTGTTTCTGAGTTATGGTTTACCTTTGCATTTGCTGTCCCACTGCCTCATTTTTCTCTGGAATAAGCCTCTCTGCTTCAAAATTAGACACATTTAGAGATTGTTTTTCATTGGGTAGGCTTAGTGTCTGTATTACATCCACCTAGATCTGGAGCAGTCACATTGACTCCAGTACATACTTACATGAGAGCTCTTTGTTGTCATTTGAGGAAATTCCTAATGATGAAAACTTGTTTTAATTCTGCAAATTTTATTATTAGATAGCCTGAGGCTTAGTCTAGGAAGTTGGTGTCTTGGATATGCTTTGAAATTCAAGATAATTACATGCAGGAAATTAGAGAAATATATGAAAATCGGCCTTCTCTAACAACTTTTCAAGCAGTAGCTGAATATGAATTAAGATATGGATGCCCTTATTCTGAGCTTCTCTTGCAATATCTTCTAAATTTTTCTGCCTCAAACTTGAAGTAAGCTCCCCTTTAGATCTGTTATTTTTAAACACTGATCTGTTTTTTTGTAATGATTTCAAGTTTAGTGAAAATGACCTGATTTCTTTGGCTTCCGTGGGTACACCCAAGAATGTTCCATCTAAGTAAATTTTTGACTTGCCAGTGCTGGAGAAAAAAAAAGGAAAAAAAAAAGAAAAAGACTCTCTTATTATTTAGTGGGAAAGATCAGAAAAAAATCAACATACATGTTTCACAATGGTTCATTTGTTTCAGTGTTTCAGGGTTATAGTTTGCAGAATAATGTTATAAATATAGACAGCAGTGAATGCATTTTCTTGACTTGGAGCTCCAGTCTCAGGAAAAGGAAACAGATTTTTTCTTGTTCAACAAGAGCAACACAAATGAACTTCTGTCATAGTACATGGTCCTGTAAATGAGTGAGGTGTCAGAAAGACATATTGGAGAAGAAAAGGAATATTTACCCGCAAATGCAAAGAGGGAGTCTGGGTCAAGTGTGAGATCTTCCTTTTCACAGAATGTGCCTTCAGAAGCCACTGTGTGTTCGTTATGTTACATCTCAGTGCTTAGAGCTGTGCAGGTGGAGAAGAGACCTTTGTGGTGCCCTACAAGGACACTGCAATCTTGTAAAATATGATGCTTAAGCAAGGGAGGAAAAGTGATTAATGGAAATAGGTCCACTTGTGACATGAACAGCAAATATTGGCTAGCTTTCTTCTTAAAGGATTAACCTGACTTTCCCTGTGCACTGTGATTTTACTTGGAAATGGAAGTGACAGTTCTGCAGTGATTTGTCATGTAGATTTTTTTGACTGAACTTTAGCAAGAAGAGAAAATGTATGAGGAATTTGTATTCTCAATCTCATAGGTCATGCTAGGAAGAAAGGTATTTTAAAGATGGTTACTTTGATAATTGTAAAATGGAAATGTTTAAAAATAACTGTGCATTATTTTAAAGAAATTTTTTTTAAACATTTATAGAAGGAGTAATTTTCCTCAGATTTTGAACTATGGTCCTTTAGGGAGAGAAAGGAAATAGTAGAAAAAATAATTTTAAATTTGGTTACAAACTATTTTTAGTGGAGCATTTTCTGATAATTAAGGAAAGTAATTTAATTTCAAACTCAAGTCTCATCAATCAGAAAACCTAAGACACCCATTATTCACAATGATTTTTCCAGCAGCAGAGCCATTGATTAAGTCCCAAAGCAGACACAGGACTGTTAAAGCAGTGTGCTGCATTTTTAACCTTGTTAGAAAGTGTCAGAGAAAACACAATTCCTGTCCCTCTGAAAAGCAAAGATGCTCAGCACACTTGGGAGTGACTCATCCTAACAGTGACAGTAGTGCTGAGAACGTTTGGGAAGAAAAACTGGGGGAAGTAAACTGAATTTGATGTTCTTATATCTTGCAATACAACTGAATCTTGTCTGGAGAATATCATCATCATCATCTCCTGCTAGGGAAAAATGTTGATATTCTTCTAATCTTTCCCTTTGTCCTACAGTCTAAAAAGCTACACAACTTGTCTGATTTATATCAGTCTGGATGTTTTGATAAACATACTGAAATGTGATGAAAAAATTCCATAAATCAGGTGAACATGTTGAGTTGGAGGTTTTATGGCTAAACACAAATGAAACAAAAATAATTTTCAAACTTTAACCTTGTTTCTCTCTTAGATCCTGCAGAATGTAGCGTAACTTGTTCTTGACTTCACTATAGAGTTATTTGGGTATTTAAAGGAAATGAATGTCCTACAAAATGAATCTTGCTGCTCACTTTACTGAAATCAGCTGAGTTTGGGCACTGGTCAGAAGGCACAGTACATCACTTGTCATGGTGAGTGTGTGAACCAGAGGAAATGGGCAGGGAGGGAAATAAATAGCAGTGGTTTCTTCTACATATGGCCAGATGTCTTGGGTTACAATACAGGATAGGATCAAAGGTATCTATTCTGTCACCACCTGTTAAGGATGGGGGCTGTGATCCTTATCTCCATGGGAGATATTCTGCTAATGGGCCACCCATTGAAACCAGGTGGGGCAGTGTTCTTTATCTTTTCACAACCCATCCTTCCTCCAGGGAGTTCTCTTCTGCTCATGGCCATTGAGTCCCACGGTGGGACTGATAAAATTACTTCATCCCATTGGAAGGGGCTCCAGCCAGGGGCTCCAACGTTTCTTACCAAGACAAAAACAGAGGTTTTGGGACACTAGGTAGCCCTTTTTTCTGCTGGACTCCAGAGGAAAACCGGACTTCTCCACATCACCACTGGACCTTCGGAGGGAGGCTGCACCCTTCTATAGGAGCACTGCTCCAACTGAACCACATCTGTCACTGCAGGAGGACTGTAGACACCATTTAATTGAACTGCTACTGACTGACTGACGGGGTGTCAGGTTGTATTGACTTTGTCAGTGTTTGAGGTTTGTTTCTTTGTAGTACTGGATTTCTATTTCAATTTCCCTAGTAAAGAACTGTTATTCCTAATTCCCATATTTTTTCCTAAGAGTCCCTTAATTTCAAAATTATAATAATTTAGAGGCGGGGGAGAGGCTCCTTCCTTTCTTAGCAGATACCTGTCCTCCAAACTAAGACACCAGGTGGCACTTTTATTAAGAAATATTCTAAAATGTAAGGATTTTATTTACATGAATGACTTTTGAAAAAGTGTTTTTGGAGGTCATGCCCCCTTGTTCTTGTTTCTCTGCCATTTGGGAAGACTGGTGAATAAGTAGAACCATTTCCTGCCAGAACCATTCTTACAGAGCAATTTAAAACCAAGATGGCAATGCACAGAGCCAGATTATAACTTGTTAAATTAGCTGGTGCTTAAAGCAGTGCAGCCATGGTAACCAGGAGCAGAGTGGACACCCGGCCCTGAGCTTGGGCAAGGTTTGTGGCCTGCATTGACTCTGGAGCTGCCATAGCAACACTCTCATCTGCAGCAAAGACAAGGGATTTAAAGCCATCAGCAGCAAGCCTCCATAAATTATAACTTTGAGTTTCATAATAGGCACACTCTTAAAGAGTGGGTGTCCGACAGCCAGGAGAAGGAAATCTTCCTGGCTGGCTGCAGCATCCAGAAGATGTTTATTGTGATTAAAAAAAAGGGAATTTAGCTGGTGTAGGTGTGCATGGAGGTGGTTTTATCCAGACTAAATACAAATTCTATTTTTGATGATGAGTACTGGCTTTTACTTGATGAAAAATACTGCTCAGATTGGTTGCTCTCCATGAATACATTGTATTGAATATACTGACTTGGTTGGCATCACTATTTTGTGACAAGGCAAATATACCAGAAACTCTCAGACTAGAGTTCTGCGCTTGTAAACACAGGTGTTCATATATAGTTTGAAGAATGATAGGTTAAAATACGGTTTAAGGAAAGTAAGAAAATCTGGTTCTGTAAATTAAAATCCCAAGGCATAAAATTGGTTTATATGTCTTGGAGTTCATGATGCAACACAATTTTATCTGAACCAGACCTAGATTTCTCAGCAACCTGCACAAAATCTCATAACCATTTGAAGAAAAAAAAAGATGTGATTGATGCAGAAAATAGCTGCAAATAGAAAGATTTAATCACGTTTTTGAATTCACAGGTTGTAGAAATTGAAACCTGAGGTGTTCTTAGCCTCACCTGGTGTATTAATTTCATCATGAGGAGGTGGGGATGTGCCAACAGAAGCTGCCCCATTCCCTGCTCTGGTCCAGCTGGGAGTGATTCACCACTGACAGCCTGTTGCAATTACAGTAGTTTCACGAATATAAGCCGCACCTTTTTCACTGAAGAATG